>JAKTTZ010000005.1:107995-676312 GCA_030556425.1 Ogataea ovalis | reverse complement strand
ATTTTTTTTTTTTTTTTAAAAAAAAAAAAAAAAAAAAAAGATATTTTAAATGAATAAAGAAAAAAAAAAAACTTTGAAAAATAATAATTAAAATAAAATAAAATAAAATAAAAAAAAAACAATTTAATAAATAAATTAACCTTTACTATTTATTCTTAATTTATTTATAATTTAATAAAAATATAAATTAATATATAATGTTCACTATAACATACCACTTAATAAACGACTTGCAATTCTAACACCTCTACTAATCTTTCTATCACCTTCAAAATCATTTAAACCTAATTTTTTACACCAAATTAATAAATTATCAATTTCTAATTTCATATTATTTTTTAAATCATCATCCATTGTAATTATAATACAATTAGTTTCTAAATCTAATTTATAAGCTCTATTTGTATAATTTGAAGAACCAATTACAGTAATAGAAGGTTTATCATCATTTGGTAAATTTAACCAAATACCTTTTGCATGATATGACCAACCTGTTTTAGTATTAACTATACCATTTGACCATTCTAATAATTCAATATTTGAATCATTATTATGTTTATGTAAATCATTTAAAAATTTTTTTGCATTATTTAAATAAGCTTCAGGTAAATAATATGAAATACCTTTTGATTTATAAAAAGAATTTGCTTGTGGTGAAGCTGTAATAACTTTACCTTTTGCTAAAGAATTAATTAAACGATTTTTATAATCTGGTAACATATTAAAATAACCTGCAGTAAATGTAAATTTACAATCATTATTTGAAAGTAAAGTTAATAATCTAAGTATTGAATTTTTTTCAGTTGAAAAATCAGGTTTCATTATTGGTGTAAATGAAGATATTGGATAAATTATTGTAAATGGATTTTTTAATGGTTTATAAGAATCTGAATGTTTTTTCAAAATTGGTATTAATAAATTTGTTGAATCATTTATAAAATTATTAAAATTTAAATGAGGTTCATTTGATTTATTTGAAACTGGCCAAATTAATTCAAATGAATTATTATGATTATTGTTAATTTTTTTGTTATTGTTATTATTGTTATTATTATTATTATTATTAATTTTATTATTATTATTATTTTTATCTTCTAATGGTAATAGTTGATAACTTAATGAACTAATTGCCAATTGTAAATTAAAATAATAATCAGATAATGATTGATTTTTAAATACATAATAACGATCTTGTCTATTTGTAAAATAATCTTGAGATAAATTAGCACCAGATAAAATAACATGATTATCAAAACCATAAATTTTCATATGTTGTAAACCCCAACCTTCATTAATTCTCTTTGGTAATAAAGATTTTGTTAAACCTTTTAAATTTGGAGTATGATAAAATCTAATATTAACTCTATCTTTACCAAATTTTTTAACTAAAGGTATTAATAAACTTACAGTTGATTTATTTGGTACATCTCTAGTTGATCTTAAACAATCAATTAAAATATCAACTTTTAAATTTGGTTTTAAATTTAATGAATCAATTAAACATTCAATTAAATCATCTTGACCTTTACCAATATATAAACTTGATAAAAAAATTCTATTTTCAGCATTTTTAATCTTTTTTTTCAATAATTCATAAAAATCTTTTGGATCATACAGAATTTCAACTTCATTTTTATTTAATTCAAATCTTGGACTAATTGAATCTAATTGTTGTATTAAAGATTTTAAAATTGGATTAAAAGAATCAAAATTTGATAATTTAATATTTTCAACATTAAAATTTGAATATAATCTAATTTGTTTTTTATTTAATCCATATAAATGATGTAATAAACCTCCAAACACTGATTGAAAGATCATTATAAGATGGTTTATTAAAAAGATGAAAAGATAAAGAGATAGTAATAATAATAATATATATATAGATAAGAAAATGCTGTATAAAAAGAGATAAAAAAAAGATAAAAAGATAAAAAAAAAAATGAAACGTCATTCTTCACTTTCGATACGCGTCGATTGGCGGTCGAGTTTGCAAAGTTGGCCTCCCGCCGTCTCGAGTCTCAAAGGTAAATAAATAAGTCTGCGGTCGGAAATCAAAATTTTCAGAGTCGCTTATTTTATCTATTTATATTTACTGTTTATCTTTCTTGTTGTCTTGTTGTCTTGTTGGTTTCTGCTGGTTTCTACTGGTTAATGATCAGATACACCAGGTTTATTAGATCCATCATGTCTAGAAGATCGTTGACTCCTCCAAATATTAACAACAAAAGGTTAAAACCTTCAATTGATGATAATGGATTCAAATTGAAACAGGTATACCAGGATTCAATCAATAAGAAGAACGATTTAAACGGTAAAAGCATCAAAGAAGAAGACTTTACCAATTATACAATCAAAGATGGACTACGATTAGTGGAACCTTATTACTTTACGTATATAACGTACTGCAAACAACGGTGGATCAATCAAAACCTACTCGATATATTAACTAACGAATTCAGACTCTTTGACAGAGACCACTACAAGGCAACCATCGAAAGGGGTGCCATACTGATCAACAACAAACCAGCCAATCTATCAACTGTACTACAGAACGGAGACTGTATTTCACACCGGATCCATCGACATGAACCACCAGTCAACGGAGACGAGATAAAGATCGTGTATGAGAACGATGAGATTGTCGTCATCAACAAGCCGTCGGGGATCCCAGTACACCCCACGGGACGCTACAGGCACAACACGGTAACTTTCATACTGAAGCACGACATGGGCATCACGGCGCACCCTTGCAACAGGCTCGACAGGCTCACCTCGGGGCTTATGATATTGGGGAAGACGGGCAAGGGAGCCGACGCGATGGTGCAACGTATCAAGGCCCACGCCATCACGAAGCGGTACATCGCCAAAGTTGTGGGGCAGTTCCCAGGGGAGGCAACGACGTGTGACAAACCACTCTCCACGGCAGACCCGAAACTATCGCTCAACGTTGTAGATGAGACCGCTGATGGGAACGGGAACGGGAACGGGAAGGAGGCCATCACCACGTTCCAGAGGATATTCTACGACCCGCACAGTGACACGAGTCTTGTTCTGTGTAGCCCGAAAACTGGGAGAACACACCAGATCAGAGTGCACTTACAGTTCTTGGGCCACCCGATAGTGAACGACCCGATATACTCGTCCAGGAAGATCTGGGGGGACAAGATGGGCGCCTGCGGGGAATACAGCCTAGAGCAGGTGAAGGAGAAGCTATCGCGGGTGGGCAAGTCAGAGACCGCCACCAGCTGGCAGAGCGAGAGAGACAAAGAGGACAAAGAGGACAAAGAGGGCAAAGAGGGAGGAGACTCGAGAACAGGCGAGAAACACAGCGGGGAAAACTGCCACGAGTGCGGGGTGGAGCTGCACACACAGCCCTCCGTGGAGGAGTTGACGTTGCATTTGCACTGCTTGTCCTATGAGGGGCTCCCTGCCTCTGCCTCCTCTGATTCCTCTGATTCCTCTGCCTCCATAGACTGCTCGACAGAGTTGCCGGATTGGGCAACAGAGATGTTGACCCCCACCATGAAGCTGGCGTTGCAAGAGGCTAACAAGTGCCCACCCACAGACACCTCTTTCAGAGTGGGTGCCCTTCTATTGCACGATGGCGAGATCATCTCCAAGGGCTACTCCAATGAGCTCCCGGGCAACACCCACGCTGAACAAAACTGCCTCTCCAAGATGAACTACACCCTCCCGCGCAACTGCGAGCTCTTCACCACGATGGAGCCGTGTATCAGGCGGCTCTCTGGCAACGAGCCGTGCAGCGACAGGATCATAAAGCAGGGTAACTCACATATCACAACGGTCTATGTCGCGTGCGCGGAGCCAGACGACTTCGTCGCGGGCAACGACTCACGTCGGGCGATCACCGCGGCGGGCATCCACTATTTGGTTGTGCCCGGTTTGGCCACTGAGGCTATCTCCGTTGCGAGAAGTTTAGATTTGGTCTGAGTAGCCGATATTGGTTATATAGTTTTATAGTTAGTTATATATATATATATATATAAATAGTGCATGTATATATTTCATTTCTTCATCTCTAATTTCTTTAATCTTTAATTCTTTCTCATCTAACTACCAATCATGCTTTCATCTATCGCTGATGTTTGTAAAGAATGCTACGATTTAACTAATGATCTATTAAACTCAAATCTAAATGATGATCTATCATTATCAACTAAATTTAGATTATCTCAATCTTTATCTATATTTAATGAAATTTTACAAACAAATGATTTAAATGAATTATCAATTAGTTATAATGGTGGTAAAGATTGTCTTGTTATGTTAATTATTTATTTATCATCAATTTATTCTTATTATAATTCAAATAATAGATTAAATGAATTAAATTCAATTAATTTAAATTCAATTTATATTAATAATGAAAAGACATTTAAAGAACAAGATGATTTTTTAAAATTATCTTCAATTAAATATCATTTAAATTTAACTAAAATTAATGATAATATGATTCCAGGTTTTAAAAATTATTTAAATTCAAATCCAAATATAAAATCAATTATAGTTGGTATTAGAAGAATTGATCCATTTGGTAAAAATTTAAATTATATTCAATTAACTGATCATAATTGGCCAAAATTTTTAAGAATTAATCCAATTTTAGATTGGAATTATCATGAAATTTGGTTTTTCATTAAATATTTAAAAATTGAATATTGTAATTTATATGATTTAGGTTATACTTCAATTGGTGGTATTAAAAATACAATTAAAAATCCAAATTTAAAAACAGTCGATGGTTCTTATTTACCTGCTTATAAATTATTAGATGAAAATTCTGAAAGATTAAGTAGAGTAAGTGATGTTGAAAGAAGGTGTGTTGATGAAAAATTATAATATATAAATTATATAAATTATATAATAAAAAAATTAGTTTTTACGTAGTTATGAATGAATTGAAAATTGAAATATATAATAAATATTACTTTATATGTTTATGGGTTAAAAAAAAAAAAAAAAAGCGACATTCATAAATCATAAACTAATCTTGATAAGCGAGACATTAGAGTAGCAATACTTTCCTTTAACTTACTATATAACAATGACATCAGATATATTCAAATTACCTAATGATAACGACAATCTATTAATTTATCTAACGACAAATCCAATAAACGTTGACTCAATTTTAAAATTTGTCAAGACTCCAAAAGCAGGCGCTGTAGTTTACTTTGGTGGTATAACAAGACAAGACACATTAGACGATAACAATACTACCGTTGTTGTCACTTCATTAACTTATGAAGCACATATTAATCTATGCCTTAAAACATTAAATAAAATAGCAAATACCGCATTGGAAAAATATTCAAATAATGTTTTCAAAATAGGTATCATTCATAGATTAGGTGAAGTTGCAATTATGGAGGAATCAATTTCAATTGCTGTTTCTTCATCTCATAGGAAACAAGGTTGGGAATGTGGTGAATGGTTATTAGAAGAGATTAAAAAATTAGCTGAAATTTGGAAATTAGAAAAATATGATAATATTGATAGTAAAGATACTTGGAAGATTAATGAAAATTCAAATATTCAATTATGATACCTAATAATATTTAAAAATTAAAATTTAAATAATTCAAATATTCAATTATAATAATAATATATACAATCTATAAACAAGTTATTACTTACAATTGAGCATAAACATCTTTTGGACGATAAATAACATCAACTCTTCTAGTTTCATAATTCATTCTATATGTAACTTTAGCATTTTTATCATTTTCATCACTAATTAAACCTTCATTACCAGATTCAGGTAAAACTTGTTTTAAATATTTTCTCTTTAATTTAATTTGCTCCTTTAATGAAAATATACCTGGTGTATCAATTAAATTTAATGCTTTTAATCTTGTATCTTTTTTAATTGGTTTATTTATTTCAATTAATTCTTTTAATTTTAATTTAATTTCATTTTGATAATTATTAATTTCTTCAATTGTCATATTTTTAACAATTCTAAATTTACAATCAATCATTATCTTTGAATCAACATCTTTTGATAATTCATCAATTTTTGTTAATAATTCATTATATTCTTCTTGTGTTAATTTTCCTTGCTTAAATTGTAATTTTAAATCATATCTTTCATTAAAACTTGTATAAAATCTAGCATCTTGTAAATTTTTACCACCTCTCATAAATCCTTCAATTTTTAATAATCTTTCACTTGCCTTTTCAACATCATTAACTTGAAAATTTTTTAAAGATTCTTTTATTTCAACTAATCTTAATTTCCTCTTTTCATCTCTATTTAATTTTTTTTCAATCAATTCAGGTAATTCTAAAGTTTCTTTTCTACTCTTATATTCTTCTTCTTTAGTTGATCTATATTCATTCTCAATAACTTGTCTACCAAATCTTCTCATAGTTGGTTCAAAATGAGGATAAGGTAATCTATCTTCTTTATTTAATGCAATTCCAATAAATCTACGTTTTGGATGAAATGGATCTAAATAAAAACGAACAAATCCAGGTTCTAATGCAAACAAAGTATGATCTCTACCAATACCAACATTAAATCCAGGATACCATTTAGTACCTCTTTGACGTAATATTATTTGACCTGTCTTGACTAATTGTCCTTCATGCTTTTTTGGTCCTAATCTTTTACCTCTTGAATCTTGCATATGCGTCTTGGAACCAGCTGCTCTTTTCGTTGCAAAACGAATTTGCGTTATTGGTGTTATAATTAATTTTGATAGTAGTTTATTTGGTAATACTGTTAAATCCTTAAATATCATAATGAGTTAATTAATTTTAATTAATTTATTAAATCTATTTATTGTATATACCCTTCCCCCTTTCAATCAAATTAAATCGTCGATATACCAGAAATACAACGCTAACAAACAGAGCATACAAACCGCTGGCTGATTCGCAGAGTTGGAAAAACTTTCCAATCAGGTAGGGTAATTTTTACTTTCTTTCTTTCTTCCTAAGTTCGGTGCAAGGAAGTTATGAACTTGCGGGACAACTATATTTACAGCCGCTCGCTCGTGTATTTCCAACCGAACTTTAATTCTGATGTTTTATTTTATTTCAACTGATCCTTTAATCATCTGTATTTTATTTATTACAGCTTCTTTCCAGATTTACTTCAATTCAATTAGATTCAATTCAATTTTTCATTTTATAATGGAAGGATATTGGGATGTCGTTGTATCATCATTACAAGATGCATGCAATGCAAATGAATTAATACCGTTTGACAATTTAGATTTTGAATCCTCAAATTCAACAACTAATAAACAACAACAGAACAACAATTTAAATAATTTAAATTCAAAGGATTCATTAATTAAACGTAAAGATTTAATTTTTAAACATAAAGAGAATTTAGAAAAGACAAAGAGAATATTAGATACTGCTTTAATTAACGTTAATGGATTAATATCACAGTTGAAAACATCATCTGATTTAGATCTTGAGAGAAATAGTAATAGTAATAATAGTAATAATAATGTTGGTAATAAATCATCAAAGAAGAATAATTCATCAATTGACCTGGTTGGTTCAAATAGTGGTAGTGGTGGTAATGGTGGTAATGGTAGTGGTGGTGCTGGTGGTGGTACTGGTAGTGGTGCTGGTGGTGCTGGAAATGGTTACCTAGATTTAAGTGCTCCCATGTCTGGATCCAACTCTATATCATCTACTTTACATGACGACGTTACGATATCAACACCTCATCAAACTCAACAATCAACTCCAACACCATCAACTACAAGTAACACCAACAGTAATTCAACAACTAACATAACTAACATATCAAGTATAAATACAAATTCATCATCATCAACATCACAGGGCAAGAGAAACAATAAAATAATGAAGAATCAAAAACAAGGTAGATCTTATTATACATCTAATTACAATCCATCCGAACCAATAATAGTTAATTCTGAAGTTGCATTTAAACCAAAACAAAAACATTCTGAATGGATTCAATGTCAAGTTTTAAAAATTTTTAATGAATATAAATTTGAAATTAAAGATCCTGAACCTGATGATAATAACCCAAATGGTCAACATTTTAAATGTAATTGGAAAGAAATTATTTTAATTCCAAGTTTAGATCAAGTTAATTCAAATCATCATATTTGTAAAAATTATCCAATGGGTACTAAAGTTTTAGCTAGATATCCTGAAACTACAACTTTTTATCCTGCTGAAGTTATAGGTTTTACTAAAAATGGTAATTGTAGATTGAAATTCGAAGGTGAAGAAGAAGTTGGTAAAGAAACTGAAGTTGAAAGAAGATTGGTTTTACCTTTCCCTCATTAAATATAAGAAGAAGTAAAAATAAAAAACCACCACCTTTTTCTTTATGTACATTAAATAAACAATTATTATTTATATTATATTTTATATTATTTTATATCATATTATATTAAATATTTGAAACAAGTTAATGATTAAATGTAATTAGTAATCAAGCTAATATTGGTGAAACAAATCGAATGGGTTGTTTTAAACCAATTAAAATGGGAAATGAATAATAGATATCAACCGTCAGAGAATAAAGAATAAAAAATTAAAAACAAAAATAAAAAACCTTAAAACTCACATTACAAAAAACAAAAAAAAAAGAAAAAGTAGATAGCCATTAACGCCAAAAATGAATTGAAAGAAATAATTAATAAAAAAGCTGGGGAAAAAAAAATCAAATTCTTTTCTTTTTTTTTTTTGAAAAACACATAAAAAAAAATCAATCAACACAAAACCAAAGCAACCCATAAACAAAAAAGAAGGGAGAAAATAATAAAAAAAAGGATAAATAAACAAAAAAGACTAAAATAAAAAAACACACTCAAAAAAAAAAACTTGAAAGAAAAATTACATAAATGAAAAACCAAATCAAAAGAAAAACACAAAAAACGAAATTATTATTATTATTATTTAAACCAAAAATGAAATACTCATCCGTTTCTTCTTATCAACTTCTTCTCCTTCATTTTCCTTTTTATCTTTAGAATCATTATCAGATTCTTCTGTATTATCAGCATTATGACTAACAGTACTTAAAGAACTTGATTGATTCATTGTAGATGATGTTTTAATTCCATTAAAATTAAATTCTTTATTAAATAGATCAGTTGTACCTTTTTTAGCAAAACCATTAATTTGTTGCTGATGTTGTTGTTGTTGCTGCTGCTGTTGCTGTAGTTGTTGTTGATGTGAAAATTGAATAGCAGGTAGTTGATATGAACCATTTGTATTTGTTGAAGAATTTGTAGAATTATTCGCCTGGAAAAATTGAGGAGATGATGTACCTGATGATACCGATAATCTTGGAGCCAAAGATGGTGATTTAAATTGTGAATTATTACAAACATGTTGTTGATCATGTTGAGCAAAAATCGACGATCTTCTTGAATTTGCATCCGATGATAAATGAGTTAATGGTGTACAATCTGCTGATACAACAGATGAATTTCTAGATGATAATCTTGAAAGTGGTGATCCAGGATACGGTGATGAGTTACCTGATAATGATGTAAAATTAAATTGATAACCATTTGTTGTGCCAGATAACGTAGATGAAGAATTAGATCCTGTACTATACATAGTAGCAGATGAAGCAATCGGTTGTTGTAATGATTGCTGGGATAATGGCTGTTGTTGCTGCTGCTGCTGTTGTTGTTGTGCATGAGCTTGAGTTTGTAATTGTGGTGATCCACTAGATGATATAGATGCAGCAGAATGACGACGTAAAGGTTGATTAGATGGTAAATCATCAATTAATTTTCTCTTTCTTAAAGATGGTAAGAAATCAGAATGTCTGATATCAACCGATACAGATCTACCATATCTTACAGAATGAAATGCAGGAGATTGATGTGATGATAAATGCAAATGATGTAAATTAGGTTGAGGATGAGGTGGTGGTAAAGTATTATTAACATTATGATTATTAACATTTATTGGTGGTAAACCATTTTCACCAAATATTCCAACATTAAATTGTGGTTTATTCTGTTGTTGAGTAGGAATCATAGAACTTATTGGAGGTAAAGTAGTGGAATCCGAGCTATTACTTGAATTACATTGTAATGGTATACTTGATTGATATTGTCCTTGTTGTTGTGGTTGCGGTTGTGGTTGTGGTCGTGGTTGTTGTTGTCCTTGTTGAAATTGTTGCTGTTTTGGAAGAGGTAGAGGTAGTGGCAACGATGCTGGAGGTTGTTGTTGTCTTGTTAGATCTTGTGAATTCATTGGTAAAACTATATTTGAATTTTTCAACATCGGGCTATTTTCATGATGATGATTATTATTATTTGTATTATTATTATTATTATTATTATTGATATGATCATTATTATCAATTATATCATCATCACCAGATGAAGAATTATATAAACCTTGAGTTGTTGCTCTTTTCCTTCTATTAGCACCACCATTCCACCAATTTTTAATTGCATTATCGGATCTACCGTTTAAATGTCTTGCAATTTCAGCCCATCTTTTACCATATTTTTCAACTAATTCTTCAATATAACGACCTTCTTCAGGAGTTATTGGAGTTCTATTTAATGAAGGTTTTAAATTTTGATGAAATCTTTCTCTTGATTGTTTAGCAGTTCTTGTTTGTAATTCTTCAGAAATTTTAACCCAATTTAAATTTTTTTCACCACCGAATAATTGAACTAATTCTAATAATTTAGCATCTTCTTCAGGAGACCAAGGCCCTCTTCTAAATTTGAAAGTTGTCTTTTTAATAGCTTGAAAAGATGAAGATGAAGATGACGAAGAAGCAGAAGATGTTGATTTTTCAGTTGATTGTTGGTATGTTTCTTCAGGCATTTTTTAATCTTTAAACAACAGGTAAATGGACAAACTAGATTGATTAATAGTGACAAATGGCAAAAAGAAAAGACAAAACTGAAAGCAAAAGAAAAGGAAAGAACAAAGGAAAAAACACAGGGGAGGGGATTTGATTTGATGGATGGATGGATGGATGGGATATAATATAATATAGATTAGAAAAAAATTTGAACAAATGAACAAATGAAGAATGGAGAAGTGAAAGTGAATGGAAAGATAAAATATGAAAAATAGAGAATGTCTTGAATATATATATATATATATATATATCTATCTATGCTTGAAATGATATATTAGATATAATAAAATAGAGAATAAATGAGAAATAACCAAATTGATCAAGCCATGAACATGGCAATACTTAATAAATATACAAAAATGAACAATATAAGAGGTAAGAAAGAGGCAAGAGGTAAGAGGTAAGAAGAGAGGAGAAGAAAGAGGAGGAGGATCAAACGGTTGAGTGCACGGTCGGGAGACAAGCGTGCAGAGAAAAGAGATATATATATATATATGAATATGACTTGGATTAGAAAAAAGAAAGTGTAAAAATGGAGCGAAATGAAAGCAGAATAGGAGAAGGAATATAAATATATGGGGAGCCACAAATATAAAATCAATTAAATAAATAAATGAAATATATATTATATCAACAAATGAAACAGGCAAGGGTCGTAGGTAGAAGTAATAAGAGTAATAAGAGTAAGAGTAATAAATAATCAAAGAAAAAAAAAAAAAAAACAAAACTAAAACTAAAACTAAAATTAAAATTAATTAATAAAAAAAAAAGAATCAATAAAACAGCCAAGTTATGAACAACCTAGCAAACATCCGAGTTAAAAAAGCAAAAGCAAAAAGCAAAAGCAAAAAAAACAAAAAAAAAATAACACAAAGGAAAACCGACAGTTTTCAAACAAACAAAAAACCACAAAAAAAAAGCAGGTGGACAATGAAAAAATAACAATAAAATCACTTTTTAAATTTTATTAATTCGGCACTCGCAAAACGGCGGGTCATTTTGTGTGGCCACTATTAATGTATATAGTTAGTGTAATTAGTGTAGTTATTATATATAGTATATAGTATATAGTATTGCATTGTATTATGTATTGTTTTATTATACTCTCAATTTAGTATAGTAATAGTAATAGTATTGTATAGTGTAGCTGTTGTGTAGCTGTTGTGATGATAATTAATTACTTGGAATTTGCATGCGTGGGTGGGAGAGTGGGAGAGTGGGAGAGCGGTGACGGGGAGCACTGAACACTGAGCAGAGCACTGAACACTGAGCACTCAACACTTAGCGCACCCGTTGAAATTAACTTATCTCACCGCCTATTTGGAGGACGCTTACACTTACAGTTGTCTGTTTGACGGGGCGGTGATAATTACCCGTGCCGCTGCCTAGTTCCTACAAGTTAGGTGCGGTAGCAGGGGTGGGTTTGGAGCCGGTACCAGGTGGTCAATTGTCACACAGCCCGTACTGACAAGACGGTGGGCAGGACGATGGTTTCTGGACAGCCAGCGGCCCGGTAAAGTCAAGCTTTCTTTCTTTATTCTATTTTTTTTTTTTTTTTTTGTTTTACATTTCATATCTACTCGAATTATTTATATTGTATCCATCTCTATGTCTCTATATCTCGGTGGCGAGCAACAATTGTTATCCCGTAAAATTTTTAATCCCTATATATTTTTATAGAATGCATGATATGGGCTGTTGGGCCGATGGTACAATAGTGGTTATTTCTTACTTATCGTTTTATTATTCATATATATAATATATATGATTTATATATATTATTATTTTTTTTGTTTTATATTTATGTTATATTTATTTTATATTATTTTGCTTTATTACAAGAATTATGTCAACAAGCACACATACACCCTACAACAACCGCATTATGTATAAACATATATCCTTATTTACACTACTATATGTTGCGCTCATATAGCTCTGCACCCTTACTTTGCTCCTTCAACGGCACCCGTTGATTTAACCGATAAAACATCTACCTGGCTAGCTAGCTAGCTAGCTAGCTAATGCCAATAACCAACTATATAGCGCTAAGTGTCTAACTACCTGAAATATCTATCAAAATAATTATAGTTTAATGTAATTGAAAATTTTTATTATATTTATTTTTTTTTTCCCGCATTGAAAGGGCAAAATAAGTACTGAAGACAGTAAGTATCCCGATTCCCGATTCCCAATTCCCGATTCCATTGCTATTGCCATATAAAATAATTTCATATGTATGTATGTGTCTGTCTATGTGTCTGTCTAATATGTACCTTTAGTGGAAAACGGTCGCACAAGCAGTTGCGGAATGGACAAGTGCACCTGCCAACGCATATTAACAGCGATAGGCACATCAAAAAAAAAAAAAAAAAGGGAGAGCCGCTCACATTGGCGGATTAGTTTAGGCAACTCGAACGGCTTTTTTCACTACATTACATTACACTGACAGTCTATAACCATATATTGCACGATATGTACATAACTTCTTATTAACGTTAACTATGAGGGACCAGTGTTACTTGTAGCTCGTGCGGAAATTAATTTCGCCAATACCAGCTCGTCATACGTACGGATTGGTGAAATAAACCCGGAAATTAAGCTACAGGTTCTCTTATAAAGAGGCTCAAAACGGTAACTATCGTCGGAAATCGGTTGTTCAAATGAGAGAGAGAAAAAAAAACACGCTAACATAACCATGGAGCATGAAAAACTGATTTATAGACGACTTTAACAGGGCAGTAAATATGATCGGACTTAAAAGATCAAAGTCAGGATTTAGAATCCATCACAATGATTGTAAAAATTGTCTAATTAATAACCACTGACTTCTTTAATGAATGCCTTGTCACAATAACGTTGCTTTTATATTATAAATTTCTGGTTGGTCTGTCTTTGTAAATAACTTCCACTTTCAACTTAAATTGAAAGTTCTCTCTTTTGAAAGTTCTCTCTTTTGAAAGAACCGTATTATAACACGGCTAATTTCTCAAGATAGGTGTCTATTGTTAAACCTCGTATTTTTATTGTATGTTGTAAAGCTAAATCATTCAAGTAGATTTGTATTATACTCTATCGAACATTTTCTTCTGTAATCTAATTTCAAAAAATTTAATTAAATTGATAAGGCTATTTCTTTATAGAGATCATCAAAAATAAAAAAAAAAAAAACACTTTCATCAGTGATCACATGTTACACAAAAAGAGTCATATTGGAAAAAAAAGAAAAAAAAACAGCCGGTAAAAAACTGAAGGAGCAACATGATTACATGCTTAAGATAGATCATAGAGGGGTATGTGATAAGTTGATAACAGGTCCGGAACGTACGTATTCGTGTCATGTCATCTCACGCAAATTAACCTAAAAATCTGTCACTTAAGCAGAAGCAATCAACAATTAGTCAAGATTTTTTAAAAGATATAATAAATCTATGAATTAAGTTGATACATACGTACGTATACGTGGTTATAAATGTGGAAAATGGGGTGCGGTAGATGTTGTTTCAAAACCGGCCCAGTTTATAATTAATAACTTTTGTTTTAATCTCGTTAGGGTTATAATTTTAAGAAGGCATTCATTCATGACTTTTTAATTGTATCACATACTAAATATTAAATCCACAAATGTAACTGGCTTTTCTTCACCTTCCCCTTTTTCATCTGCGGTGGCCTTTTGTTCATCACTGGCAGCAGGTGAATCAAAAAGTTTGAAACTCGTTTTTTTTTTCGGTTACGTTCAAGTTTACAACTTGCAACGTCTATTCAGATCGTCGACATAGGCTCTACGCAACTTCTTAACTTCTCACTTCTCAGTGCCGGGACCGTTGTATGTACTGCTCGTATTGGTAGCTCTGCTTTTGTTTACCTGACCGTCGACCGGCTGCCGCTGCTGTTAAATCTCCCGTCTCCTGTCTCGATTCTCGATTTTCGAATCTGGATCGATCGATCGATCCGTTACAGGCTTCACAGCTGGGTCTCGAATCTCGAATCTGGAATCTTGAATCTCGATTAGCAAATTTCATATTGATTAGTATTTATTTATTTGTTTACTTATTTATATATTTCGCCGTACCGTTAAATTACAGTTATAGGCTATTTAATGTGTGTAAAGTTGGATCCCTCCCCAGCAACTTACAAAGCAACAACCAGCTCTGGGAAGTGTCCCTTGTAAGTTCCCTAGTTCCAAAAACATCCAAGAAACATCAAACAAAAACTCTAACAATATTGCCGTTGGCTTTCCCCTTTTCAGCTGACTTAGAAACGTTATTTTTGCACCGCCTGTACTCTTTAAGCCACACCACAACAGTACCCACAACGAGCATCAAATACAACACAAAGCATACCCAATTCATTGTTAGATTCTTATTACCTATATTTGCAATTAGAATTCCAAGTGATGTATAATTAATCAGTTTTGAATGAGCTTTTGTAGCAACATGATACCATATAAAACATCCACTAAATAATATAAAACATACACCGCTAATCAATACCCCAAAAAGGTAACTCATACCTTTATACGGTAAGAATGGTATAACTCCGTATAACTGATTGGCGAACCCCATTAAATTTAAAATAATTGTTATTATTAAAATGTACGGTTGCATGATTTCTTCACCAAATTTCATCCCTAATTTTAATAGATCAATTGACATTGTATCATTTGAATTATTTGAATTGGAATTCAAAATTGAAACACCTGGATATTTTTCCTCCATTAAACTCATACTCGAATCGTCTTTAAAATTGCTTATACACTCAATTTCATCATCATCATTATCTAATTCAACACATAACCCCATATATCCAACCTTAATTTTCATACTACTTAAATTTAAACTATTATTATAAGAATCATATGCTGATTCGATCATTGAATAAAAATCAGATGATTCATCAAATGAATATTCAATTAAATAAATTGATGAATATGAATCACTTGTCTTTGTACATCCTAATAAAATGAAAACTAGTAAAAATGTATTTATGAAAAATAAAATTGTTAAAAATACTTTTGGAAGTTTTTTAATTAAGAATAAACTAATGCTGAAGATCATCTCCTTCTTGCCTTTTTTTTGTTTTTGAATTGTTTAAATTATGCTTCTATCATTCTTTTTTTTTTTTCTTTTCCTCCTCCAACCTCCATTGGAAAGGAATATTAACATTCTATATATACACCAATTTATCTTTATTTTGTAGACCTTTAAATCATTTATGATTAATCAAAAGTGTTTAAAAGAGTGTTACAACTTATCCCCTTTTTTCCCCCCTAAATAAAATAATGCCAGTATTAATTATAGGGGCCCCACACCACCGAAAGAAGCAAGTGCGAAATAATCTCCGAATGTTTATATAAGCTTAGATTAAAATCACGGTTAGGGTAGATACGTACCTTGAATATGCTTCTTTTCTTCAATTGCTTCAGGTTTGTTTCAAAATTCTTGAATTCCTATTAATAGTATTTGTTAAAATAACATGCCATTAGTATCATCATATGCGTCATCATCAAGTCGAATATGTTTGCGTCATCGATTTACTTTGTTTAAGAGATTCACGTCATCATCACCTAGATTACTAGATTATGAAATAATTAATCCACCAACTTCAACTTCAACTAATCCAATTATGATACCTCCAATAATATTTTTACATGGTTTATTAGGAAATAAAAAAAACAATAAAACAGCATCTAGATTTTTAAGTAAGAATTTAAATACATCAATAATATTACCAGATTTAAGAAATCATGGAGAATCATTTCATTTATGTCCACATAATTATGAAACAATGTCAAATGATTTAAATCATTTAATTCAAAATATTACAATCAATTATCCTAATTTATTCCCAAGTGATAAATATTCAAAATTTATATTAATGGGTCATTCAATGGGTGGTAAATTATCAATGATTCATTCACTTCGATACCCAGATGTAATTGATGCAACGATAAGTATTGATAATATACCTTATTCAAATCCTGTACAAAGTTATAGAGAATTTGAAATGTTTCATATTTATTTAAATGAATTAAATAAACATTTAAATGAAACTAATTCAATTAAATATAATAAATTTCAACAAATTGATGATTTATTATCAAATGTTGAACCAAGATCAATAGTTAGAAAATTTCTTTTAAGTAATCTTTTCAAAGATCCAATTAATCATATTATTAAATCAAAGATACCAATTAAATTAATTAATGAATCAATTGAAGATTTAATTTATTTTAAATTAAATTCAATTGATATTAATTCATTTTCAAAATTTAATAATCCTTTGTTAATTATTAGAGCTACAAAGAGTGTTTTCATCGGTGATGTTATTAATTATAAAGAAATTGAAAATTATTTTAATAATTATAACGTTTTAAATATTGATTGTGGTCATTGGGTTGTTAGTGAAAAGCAAAAAGAATTTGTTAATTTGATCACTGATTGGATTCATTCAAAGTATACTTAGTTTTATAGAGATTTATATAATGTATTAGATAACCGCGAGTATGTCCCAGATAGTAAAAGTTTAATTTTATTCAATCTTTAAATAATACAAGTATGAATTCATTCACTTTATTCTTTCTAATTTATTCCAACTTGATAGCAAAATCAAAAAAATAAAAAAAATGGTGTCTAAATTAACATTTAAAGGTGATTCCAAAAAGAAGAAGAAAAGATCAAGACATCACGATAGTAATGACTCTCCACAAACTAAAAAAACCAAGCATATAAGGCAAGATAATGATGAAGAAGACTTACAAGATTTACAAGATGCAACTAAATTAATCTACGTGAATAACAAATTGGTAAATATACAAGACATAGATAGAGATTTATTTGAATCTGGATGGACGACAGCGACATCAATTTCTGATTTAGAAGGACCATTAATAATAACATGTGAGAGACAAGCAGGAGGAGATAATGATAATGATAATGATAGTGGATTATCTATTGGTTGTTTAACTTGCATCAATGATGATAAATTCATTATTTCACATGAAGAATCATTAAATGTTATTGATTCTGATAAAGTGTTAAATTTTAGTGTGCCTGATGAAGAAGGCACTGAAATTGATTTGAATTCGAAGTTACAAAGAGTTGAACCAAAGTCAGTGAATCAAGTATTCACTGTTGTTAACGTTGATTATTTAATTAATTCTACAGCTACAAAAGATGCAATATCTGCTATAAGTAGTACCAAAAAGGAAGCAAAAACAATTAAAAGAGTAGCTTTAAAGACATCCAATGGTGATTATATATCTTTTAATCCAGATACAAATGAATTATCAACAACTAATGTCGTTACATTAAATGAAATATTTAACTTTAAATTAAAAAGAGAAAAAACAACAACAAAAACAACAAGTCTTTTTTTCGAAATTTCAATTGGTTATTTAAACGATAATTATAAACTAATTATAACTGATAAAACAAATAAGATTAAAGTTATTAAAGATGATGAAGATTTACTTGATGATTTAAATAGATTCATAATTAGAATTCAAACTAAAAATTCAACAGTTAGTAAAAAATGTTTAATTTATTTAGATGAATTGATTAAAAATCAAGGTTTAGTCTATGATAATTCCAAAGATAATGATTTATTAAATAATAGTGTTAAAGATTTGATTAAATTAGGTATTAAAGTTAATAATTCACTATTGAGTAAATTGAAACAAGCCATTGAAAATGGTAATTTGAATGAATATTTGATTGTTTTGAAAGAGAAATTTAAATCAGATAGAAGGGCTTGATGTGTATATATTTACCTATGTATTTGCTTATTTTATAGAAAGAGATTAATTAATATTAATGAAATGTTCAAAAAAAAAAAAAAAAGTATTCAAGTAAATTATATCCCATGCGGCTCAAAAGCAAACATAGCTCAACTTGGATCGATTTTATAGAGAGCTCACCTGACAAGTCGGGTTTAATCTGAATCTTAGTTATATCAACTTGATATCAATTGCACATTAGATATATTTTTGATAACTCAATTTAATTAACTAATTATGTTTAAAAACGTGCATTCTAAAGCTCAATTAATTCAATTAACCAAAAAAATAATCCCACCATTACTACCAACATTTCACAAAGGTCAATGTGGTCGAATAGTAGTCATTGGAGGTTGTGAAGATTACACTGGAGCACCATTTTTTTCAGCACATGCAGCAGCTAGTTTAGGATGTGATTTAACACATATAATATGTGAGAAATCAGCAGCTACTGTGATTAAATCATATTCACCTGATTTAATGGTTCATCCTTATTTACAAGATACAAATACTGTTGGATTAACTAAAATTTCAGATTCGATTATTGATAAATATATTGATGAATCAGTCATGCCTAAGATCTTACCATTATTGGATAGAATTCATGTTGTTGTAGTTGGTCCAGGTTTTGGAAGAGATAAGTTAATGATTAGAACGTTAGCTGTTATATTAGAAGAAGTTAAAAAGAGAAATTTACCAGTTATATTAGATGCAGATGCATTGTACTTAGTAGCTAATGAACCACAAGTTATAAAAGGTTATTCAAAAGCGATACTTACACCTAATATCGTTGAATTTAAGAGAATTTGTGATAGTATTGGTATAAATTCAGATGATTATGAAAACGATAATGATTTTGGTGTTAGATTATCTAAAAGAGTTTCAAATGAATTAAAAGTAACAATAGTGAGAAAAGGTGCAAAAGAAATTATAGTTAATGGAGATGATGTGTTAATATGTGATGAAATTGGTTCTAATAAAAGAGTCGGAGGTCAAGGTGATTCATTAACTGGTTTAATTTCAACTTTATTATCTTGGGGTTCATATACTTATAAGAATCAACTTTGGGAAGAATCTAAATTAGAACCAAGATTATCAGATGAACAAATTTCAATGTTAGCTTGTTATGGTGGTGCATTGTTAACTAAAGTTTGTGCAAGGAAAGCTTTCGCTAAATATGGTAGATCAATGCAGACATCAGATTTACATAAATTTATAGGTGAGGCTTATAATGAAGTGTTTGACATATAAAGGGTATTTAAATTCTATTTTTTTCTTTTTTATTTCGATTCGATACAATTTTTAATTAATATATATATTATATATATATATATACATATACATATGAAAACGAGTGTTTTTATTATTAATAGCTCAAAATGGGTGTAGTTTTATTTTAGAAATGAAAATTGTTAAATTCTTTTTTAAATTTATTTGTAGGAGGAGGAATCTACCATGCATTTTTAGTTCTTCTTATTCTTAAACCTAAGAATCTTGATAATTCATCATATAATTGATCTAAAGTTTCCTTTGAATAATCATCAGCACAAGGTTTAAATTCAGATGGATCTAAATTAGGAGTAGCTATTTTACCTTCCATAAAAGCAGTCATACGAGCTTCTTCTTCAGTAGTTGGAGGCAGTAATTCATAAAATGAACATAAAGCTAACATTGAATCATCAGATAAATCTTTAAAACCATCTAAATTATGAGGATAAATTGATTGAGAAGGTTCATCACCATCAGAATTTAAAATTGGTGCAAGTCTATCTTCACCATGAGATAAAGTTGAATTAATTGTTCTTCTTAATGAACGTTGTTCTAATATATTTAATTGACCTTGTAATTCACCAACCAATTGAACAATATCATCATTTGTTGCGAATTCAGAAGTATCAATATCAGATGATCCATCCGGGATACGTGATCCGTCATCACTCAATTTTGGAATTTCAATATTTTTTAATTGTTTTTGTGTATCTTTAACTTGTAATTGAAGTAATTGTTCACCAGTATTGGCAAGCATCTTCTTCTGTCTTGTAACGAGAGTTTTAAGTGCTTCCACTTCAGCTTGCAATTCTTCAAGCGTCATAGCTTTAGATTTCGATTCAGACATAGTGCAAACTTTCTATACCTAGTATCAAGAGCAAGGATGAAAACGACTGATAATGTTATATAAAGGAAATTCGGCCTTAAAAGACCGCCGGAAGGGCAGGCAGAGATACTAAACAAGGAGACAAAGGAAGAATAAAAACAACACCACTCAGTGCTCACTCAGCTGGTCTCACGGTGTTCTCACCGTGTTCTCACCGTGCTCTCACCGTGTGCGTGCCATGTGCCATGTGCGCTCCCAGCGTCTCCCAGCGTCTCCCAGCGAGATAAATACATCATGTATCAAAGGGGCTGCCGTACCTGCGCTGTGCGCCTGCGGCCCTGCGATTTTCGCTCTGCTCGCTGCTCGCTGCTCGCTGCTCACGTCTCCCCGAATTTCATTATTTATTGTTGTCTCCATATATATATATATGTGCTCTCTCTTTTTTTTTTTTTCATTAGGGAGTTGCCATATATATAAATAAACAGCAAGTTCCGGATTCATCCTCTATCTTCTTTCTTCCTTTATATCTTTTCACTATAATTAATTGCGCAAAGATGGTTTCTTTACTTGCCACTAATAAAGCTTCTTTGCTTAATCTTGAAGATCAATTAAGTCTATATAAAGCATATCATTGTAAGTATAATTATCTATACGCACAATAATTTCAACTGGCAATGGCAATTGATGATTCCACTTACTTTTGTTGACAGTTTTCAATATATTTACAGTATCATTAATTACTAACTATATATCTATCTTATTATTTTTTTTTTATTATTATATTTTAGTCAATCCTAAAAATGTTCGTATTCACATGGTTTGTATCCCATTCATTTTACTATCGGCTATCGTTATCTTAGCTCACTATCATATTCCTGGATACCCCGGATTAAGCGCAGCATCGCTTTTAGCAAACGTTTTTGGTGCATACTATCTTTATTTAGATAGCCTTGCTGGTGTTATTGCTGTTTTCTTTTTATTGATGTTTAATAGCTTTTCTGTTTGGGTTAATGCAGAATACCCATTTTCACAAGTTGCTAAATGGGCAGCTATAGTACATGTTGGTTGTTGGATTGCTCAATTTTATGGACATGGTGTTTATGAAAAGAGAAAACCAGCTTTATTAGAAAATTTAGTTCAACCACTTGTCTTGGCTCCTTATTTTGTCGTGTTTGAATGTCTTTTTGAATTAGGTATGATGAAAGATTTAGAGAAAAGAATTGGTATTACTGCAAAGAGAATGAAGGATGAAAGTTTAAGAGCAGAAAAGGAAAAAAAATTAAAGGAGTAAAGTTGAAATAAGATGGATCAATTAATTAATGATTTTTATCAAGCTCTACGAACTTTCAATCAATGTCATGTGTTAACGTTATTTTGAAGGAGTTTATTTCCTTAATTGCCTCCTTCCCTTTTTTTTTTTGTTCACCGAGGTTTTATTTAGCCGTTGAGATACTATCTATGTACAAAACTTGGTTACTTATTTATTTTTGTTTTTTATCTTTACTTTTACTTTTATTTTTACTTTTAATCTTACTTTTTTTTTTTCTGTTTTCAGAGTGTGATACTTTTTATAGTTACGATATTTATGTTTAACGTGGAGATGGAGTATTTCCCCACCGCCGAGATTAGAGATGGGAGATTAGAAATCACAAGATGACGGTCCCCCAGGGCCAGGCTCCCAGAGAGGGAGCGAGCGAGCGAGAGGAACAGGCGACGGCGAAAGCGACGCCAACCCGACTCATTAAATTACATAATCAAAGGAAGAGCGGCACAGTTTGCCAAGTTTACCAGATGAGGTAAACTGCTTTGTGATTATGTAATTGTCATTCCGCTTTCAGGCAGCGAAGCGTGTTGGTGTTTTCGTTTCTGCACTCTTTTTGGGGTTTTGGGGTTTGGAGGTGCTGTGCTGTATACATATATATATATATACACATTTATTATATTCTGATCGATCATTGATAAATCCGTGATTGTTTTTTTTTTTTTTTTTTTTTTTTTTTTTCCTTTTTTTTTTTTATTTTTTAAATTTTTTTTTTTTTTTTTTTTTTTTTTTTTTTTTGGTTTTTTTTTTTTTTTTTTTTTTTTTTTTTTTTTTGCCATTTTTATACATATTCTGTAAAGTTGTTTTTAATTGAATAACTTCAATTGTCATGAATCATAATTATAAATTTAATTTAAATTATGTTTTGGACATCAAATTATGATGTTGAAGGTCAGTTATCTGTCATATCAGGTGCTTCTCAAGGTTTAGGTCTATCGATTGCAAAACAACTTTATGCAAAGGGTTCAAATATAATTATTATTTCAAGATCAGAAACTAAATTACTAAAAGCAGTTGAAGAGATTAAAGCTTTTAAATTAAATGATAATCAAACAGTTGAATATATTTCTGCTGATTTATCAATCTATTCAGAATGTGAAAAAGTTTCTGATTGGATAAATTCTAAAAATTTAGTTATTGATAATTTACTTTGTTGTGCTGGTTCATCATATCCTGAATTATTCGTTAAATTAACTCATAAACAATTAGATCAAGGTATTGATATTAATTATAAGACTGCTGTTTATTTAGTTCATTCACTTAGAGATAATTTAATAAATGGTATACCAATAAGTCCAAAAAAACATGTAATGTTATTTTCATCATCTGTTGCATTTTATTCATTTATTGGTTATTCACAATATTCTCCAATGAAAGCTGCTCTGAAATCTTTAGGTGATGCTTTAAGACATGAATTTAAACCTTATGGTATTATAGTTCATACTATTTTCCCTGGAAATTTCGACAGTGAAGGTTACGCTGAAGAAAATCTGACAAAGCTGTCTATCACAAAAGAAATTGAAGGCAAATCTGTTGCAATACCTGTTGAAAAATGTGCTGAAATTGTATTAACTCAAAGTTTAGGTAAAGGTAAATTATACGTTTTTACTGATTTTATCGGTTGGGTTTTAAGTTCTTTTAGTTTAGGTTTTAATCCAAGAGATTGGCCAATTTGTCAAATTTTATTTGCTTTATTAGGTGCTATTGTAGGTAGATTAGTTGATATCTTTCATGAATATCTGATTCAAAAATATTTCGATAAAGAAGGTTTACCTGGTAAGATTGTTTATGTTTCTGATACTGATTCTGAAAGTCTCGATGAGAAAAAATGTGATTAATTTAATTAATTAATTAATTAATTGTTTATTTAATGTTTTATTTATTTATATCTGAATATTCAAAATAAAAAGTGTATTACTTTTTTTTTTTTCCTTATTCAAATTTAGTTCTGTTTCTTTTTTTTTAATAACGTAGCTTGTATAAAGTAATAATGCAAAATAATAATAATAATAATTATAATAAAGGTAAAAGAATAAACAGGACAGGGAGGGAGAAAAGATAGAGTAACTAAATAGAAAGCATTAAAGCTTAATATTTCTTTTCTTAAAAAAAAAAAACTATAACAAGAGGGAATATTAAAAAAGTAAAAAGAAAAAAAACTAAAAGTATATAAAAAAACAAAAAAAAACAAACAACAACATTCAAAACATAATAACATTATCAATAAAAAAAAAGCTAATAAAAGGAGTGGAATAGTTGAACAGCAACACAAAGCTAAAAATGAGAAAATAAAAGAAAAAAAAATAAAAGGATGATCCTGTTTTTGAAGTTATTAATTAGTTTGCAAGTAGCCAATTCAATTTGAGACTTTTGAAACAAACTTATAGCAAAAACAAACTCCGAATTGCGGATCAAGTCATAGGTTTTTTTTTTTATTTTTCCGGAGATACTTTTAACCAATGATATAAAAAACAACTTTTTTTTTTCTAAAATATAGTAAATTTATTCAAAATCTATAGCCATGGCATGGTATGGTATGGTATGGTTTTACTTTATCTTTTTTTAATTCTCATTCTTTGATGATCCAACTAATTTCTCAACACCACAAGCAACGTATCCTCCAATCTTACTGAAATTTAAAGAATATAACCAATTGGTACCTTTAATAACTTCATGATTCCAAATATCTTTAACTGATTCACCAACTGATTTACTTTCATAGTTAATAACATTCGATCTATGTAATAATGGAATATCTCTATCTTCAATCACTCTTGAAGCTTCTCTTAATTGTTGTGAAATAGCAAACTGTGTATTTTGAAATTCTCTTGCTGTAAGGTATGATATTGATCCCGTGAGTAAGATACCACTTAAAAATCCATATATTCTTCCTGACATTGTAGTTGTATGTGTGTATGTATGTATGTATATTAAATAATCAATTATTTTAAAGAGTGAGTAGACCTCGTTTTAACAATATTTGACAAAAAGGTACAATAAACTGAATTGAAAAAAAAAACACGGAAAAATTGTGATTATATATATACAAATATACCGTTGTTAAAAAAAATAAAATAAAATATGGCAATTTCGGTGTCCTAAGACTTAACTTAAAATAACAATAGCTATAACAAAAAGAAACAAAATATACAAATATCCAACTGAAAACACCCCATCAAAATAGATTTTCAGATTATCCTTCACCGATTGGTTGTGCAGCCCGGATATCCGACTTTCGGTTACACGTCAGCGCTTATGTCATGGTTCTTAATTCTTCCCAATTGAACAGATACTTAGAATGGCAGACACTCACAAAGAAAGAGAGGAAAAAAAACCTTGATGAAAAATCAGTGGTCGAAATCAGTTTGTTGAAGAGGGTAGTTGTTGTAAGAGTTGATATATATATATATATATATACTTATTTATTTATTTGCATTGCATAACATATATCCTCTATTTTAATAATGACGTTAGGAAGAAGTGCTAAGGCACTTAGACACACAATGAGAAATCTTGCCTCATCACTCATACAGTATGAATCGGTCACCACAACATTTGCCAAAGCAAAGATGGTGCAAGGTCTAATTGAAACGATGATAACAAAGACGAAAAACACAGATTTACAAAATAATGAAGCTAAAAAACAATTACAAATTAAATTAGTTGGTGAATTATACAATCAAGATATTACAGTTTCTAAAATGATGAATGAATTAAGAGATAGATATAATAAGAGACAAGGTGGTTATACTAGAATTATAAAATTAGAACCAAGAATTGGTGATAATGCACCTCAAGCTATTGTTGAATTAGTCGATTCATCAACAAGAGAAATGAAATTTTGGTATATTGCTAGAATTGTAGCTAGATTAGAATTACAAGGATTACCATTAGATAAACTTACACAAAAAAATGTTGATTCATTATTACAATATAGAAAAGATGGTGCTAAAAAATTTAGAGATGCCGTTGAATTATCAAAACAGAGATGGTATATGGATGAAGAAGGTCAAATCTTGAAAGATAATTTAGAAAATGTTCCAAGAATGAAAAATGATTCTTCAAGTGGGTTCCATAAAGAATTCACCAATTATACAGTGGTTCCTAGACCAAATAAAACTTCCTAGATTTTTCATTGTCATATATATATAACATTTTTTCTGTACATATAAATAATAAAATTTAGTAATTTCTCATATAGTTAACAGGGTAAAAGAGATTACAATAGCACTACGAAAATTTACACTTTCAATAAAACAAAGAAAAGCAAATTATGTAAAAGTGGAAATAAAAAAAACAGACAAAATCAAAACAAAAAAAAAACAAGAAACAAATTGTGCTGGATTATTTAAAGTCTGTTATCGACGACATAAAAGTTCCAAGAACAAATAAGTACTATATAGAAGAAAAAAGGTAAAATTATGAAAATTATTAAAAATCTATATAAATAGTTCGTAGAAAAGTTACAACTTACAGGAGATGAGAAAGAGAATGTTTGCTCTAAAAATTCAATAACACATCTCTCAGTCTTTTATCATCTACCAAAAACAAACCGGTAATAGCAATCTAATTTAAGCTTCTTGAGTTTGGAATTGATTTTGTTGTTGTTGTTGTTGTTGTTGGTGTTGCTGTTGTTGTTGTTGTTGCTGCTGCTGCTGTTGTTGCTGTTGTTGTTGTTGTCTGTTGATGTTACTTCCAATAGCAGAACTTCCAAAAGCATTACCTAACAATTGATTAGATTTGAAGTTAAATGCCTTAGTCTTTTCATAAATTTGTTGATAAACGGATCCATTGATTGCCTGTTTTGGATAAATTGCATTATCTTTAATTGTAAAGCTATCTTCATTATCAGCAACAATTGAGTTAAATTCTTCATCGTTTTCAACATTCAAATAGGATTTTAAATCATCAACTGATAAAGTCTTGTAAACTTTACCAATAACTTCTAAGATGAAATTTTGAATATTCTTAATTAATTCAGTTGATGGTAAATTACCAATAAAGAAATCAGTTTCAACTAACACTTTAACTTTACTGAAGATTTGACCAACTTTTTCAAAATCAAAGTCAACGTATAGAGCATTGATTAAATCAGTGAATGGATCACTATATTCATAATTTTCAATTTGAATAGCTTTAACTAAATCTCTTAATCTTTTTTGTCTTTGATGTAATTTAGAATTTAAAACTGCAACAACTAAATATCTTAAAATCCAAGGACATGAAGCTTGAATAGTTGATAAATATGATGATGAAAAGAATAAATCAACCAGACTATCTAATCCATTATCCAAATTAAAGAAAACAAACAATGAAAAATGAATTAACCATGTTCTCTTATTTAATTGATCTAATGGTGTTCCTTTAAAATGTCTGTTATCTATAATTTCTCTTAATTTATTCAATTCTTCCAATGCATCGTTCCATGACATTGAAATGATCTCTGATGATAATTTACCCCATGTTGCGCTCAAGTTTAAATCTTGGTTAGTTGATAGTAATCTAAAATTATTTAAAAGATCGGATGCCATCACATAATCACCTCTGTTATATTGGAATTTACCAAAGTTGTATAATTCTAAAATCTTTGAATCATCAATATCATGCTTTGAAGATAAATATTCTCTGTTATAAGTCTTATCTTGTTTCAAGTTTTCTTGAACTTCTTGTGATGATAAGATCTCTAAAGTCTTCTTAGTAGCAGAATTTAATTTCACTAATTCTTCATTGACGAAATTTTCCTTTTCTAATAATTCTGAAGGATATTCTTTACCTGGATAAAGATTTGAATATTTTTCCTTGATAAACTTTATCATGTTGGTATCTTTAACAAGTTGATATTCCATAGATTCAACTTCTTCTGAGCTATAGATCAACTCCAAGTTATCAACCAACAAGTAGATCAAATGACGATCTAAGAATGGTAGGAACTTTTCAGTCAAATCATACTGCTTTGCAATGGCAACTTGCTCATCATTGAGCTTTATAAGTTCTTGTTCTTGTGCCTCAGCCATTATATTCTACAAATAAAACTCTGACAGTAAACTTCTGATGAAACCAGTAACACTTGCAATCCAATGTATCCTAATTAAACAACTTCTAGTTCATCTATAGGTTGATCCCACTTGCCTGTACACAAACTGTCTCTCAGTCTCTCCCTCTGTCAGTGTCAGCACCTCAATCACACTCTCCATGCCTCTCTCACACACAGCGCTATCGCTGCACGCTCCTTCTCGTGGCTCACAAAATTGTGGAAATTCTGAAAATTTTTCAGACCGGGAAGGAAGGTCGTGTTATAATTGTTTTCGTCTGCTTCAAGTTAATCGGCGCGTCGATTTTGAGTTGTTGTTGCGTCGATTGGTTATTGACAGAGCTGGCGAATCAAACTGCCTTATTTTAGTTAATTAAGTCTACGAATGGTAGCTGTAATTGAAGCAATCGGGTTACCTTTCAACTGTGAGCAACGCTTATATACATATAGATATCCATAAACATGTTGACTAAACTAATAGCCAAGGTATGTCACTTGGAGCTTTTTTTTCAGTTTTGGCTAAGCTGCTCTTAATCTTTTGATTGGGAGAGAAATCCAACAGTATACACGGGGAACTGAGTGGTGTTGTCCTAACCATCCCCACATTTCATGAGCAAAAATGATATACTAACATTAAATTGGTATCAATGATATTGATTGATTGATGATAGACTGGTTTGCTTTTTTTCGGTTCTGGTGCGGTGTTAATTAATGCCCAACCAACTTTACATTGTGATTCAAAGAGAAACTTTTATGAAGACACAACAATCAAGCCGACTGTCCCCGGCGTTCCAACGAAAAATTTAGAAGAATCGGAAATTTCTAAGTTACAGAAGCAAGAATTGGACTCTACGAAACGTTTGGAAGAGAGTATTAAATCTGCAAGATTACAATTGATTGAATATTTAAATGTTGCCAAACAAAAATATATTGAGCAATCAGACAATTACTACGCAGCAGAAAGACAAGTCACTGATACTTTGTCATCATTACATGATAAGAGAGAAGAATTATTCCCAAACAGTTTGTACGTTATAACTGGTTTTATGTCAGGTATGGTGTTAGCAAGAAGAAGTAACATTGTTTTCAAAGCTTTTGCTCCAGTCACCTGTGGTCTAATAGCTTTTAAATTATTCCTACCTTCTACTTTCAGTAATACTTTCAATTTCTTGAAGAGAGTTGAAAAGAAGAACTTGCCTGGATTGCATAACAAACAAGAAGAATTAATTGCTAAGACGGAAAGCTTAATCAAAGAAACTGAAAATATGACTAAAGAAACCGAAACTGTTGTCAGTGATTATTATGACAAGGCTAAAAGATTGGTTGGTGATTACACTGGTTTAAATGTGGAACAAAATATCTCCAATAAATCTAAAAAGTAGACAATTAGTTTATATTTATTATATATATATATATGCGCATATTCTTTTTATTGTTGTTATTATATTGACTTTTTATTTTTTTTAAGAAAAATTCATTACATATTAGTTTAAAATAATTTATCTATTTTAGTACAATAGTATCTCTATACATTAATTATTTTTTCTTTTCAGCTTCATGGTCTGATTCATCTTCCGAATCTTCTAGTTCTGGCCCACTTGCATCATCATCATCACCGTCTGATCCTTCATCCTCGGATGCATCTTCAACAGTGGCATGTTCCACAATGACTTTATATCCTAACTCAGCAAAATGCTTTTCAATTCCACCAGATTTTGAAGGATTACAAGAAATAAAACAACTGGATGTCTTTGGATTGAACAATTGAATGAAGTATCTGTTATAAATATCAACTAAATCAGAAGCGGTAATATTAGATAACGCAGTCATCAATTTCTTGTTGTAATTAGGTCCTCTCTTTATAAAGACGTTGTCGAAAACTTTCTTCCCAGCAGCATCAAATGAATTAGATTGAGAGTTAGTGATAGAATTAACAATTGAAGATATAGCTCCTTGGATCATCTTATCATCAATCTTAGTCTTACCATTTGCATAGTTCGAAACAATCTCCTTAGCAACATCAAAACATTTCTCCACATCAGCACCACGATAGATACTAAAGTATAATTGACCAAATTCAACAGCCTTGTATAAATTAGCACCGTAAGCTAAACCGGTACCTCTAATTCCTCTCCAAAATGGACCTTCCACACATTGTAAATATTCTGAAGCTAACAAAATCTTGAAAGAATCATCAGATAAATAATCAATTGGGATAGTGGTGAACAAGTCTAAGTAACTTGATTCTGACCCTGGTGTTGTCATTATGAAACACTTTAATGATTTATTTAAACCATCTTCTGATAGTACAGAATCACTCTTTGGCAAATCGATAAGTGGTTTTGATTTATCTTGGCTCGAAGTGAATGAAGTCCAAGAAGAAATTGGACTTGGGATTTTGGAAACATCACCAATAATAATGATTCTCGTATTGTTTAAAGTAAATAGCTGACTTCTGAATAATTCTAAATCATGCTCAATGGAATCATATTCATCGTTATTGATTTTTTCCAATAAGTTCTTATAAAATTCTTCTTGAATTAAAGCATCAGTGGATTTTGTCAATGATCTATCAGTGAAATTATGTTTAACACACAAAGAGTTTAGCATAGTAGTACCAGATCTCTTGTGTTCAGGTAAGCTATTAATAGTTTTTTCAACAAGAACTTTGACTCTCTCTTTAGAGAATTTTGTCTTGAACATTAATTTGTTGATCCAATCGATGGCCTTTGCATAATTTTCATACTTAACAGTCAATTTGAGATTAACTAGATCATCAAAGTTACTCTTGAAAGAGCTTCCAATCTTTGACGAAATAGTATCTCTTTTCAATTGCTTAATAACTTCATCGTATGGAGTAATTGTACCGTCATCATTAACAATCGGTAACTCCAATAGAGTCTTGAATACACCAAAGTAATTTAGCAATCTTTGGTCAATCTCAAAAGAAGAAAATAGCAACTCAATAGTAATAAAATTAGAATCTATATCTTCAATATGTAAATACAATGGGAAATCATCAGGTGTATCTTCAAGTACTTTCTTTGTGGATTTATGGTTCAAATCATTTTCGACGTCTTTATTTAAACCAACAGCAATTGAATTTGATTTAATAAAGTTAATTTTGGATGGGTCAGGTTGACCAAATGACTCCAAAATTTCATCAGGAATAGGCTTGTCATTTTTTTCTTGAGCTTTCTTCAATTTGGCTTCAAGATCCTTTAATCCCTCTTCACCTAAAGAGGCCTTTCTATCATCTATTAATTTTTTATTTTCAACTTTCAATTTTTTGTACAATGTAGAAGAAGGTTTAGCAACAATAATCGAAGGGAAATTCTGAATAAAGTATTTATCAAACACTTCAAGCCATTGATGAACATTCCATTTTTCCAAAATATCAAATTCATGTAAATCTTTCATCCATTCTTGTAAAGTTGACCCATCAGGTTTACCATATAAGAAATCATTGATCGCAATCGTAGAAAACGATTCGGAACTCTTTTCAGTTTCAAAAATAAATCTCCATTTTGCCTGTTCTAATAAATCTCTAACTCTTTCTAAATCAAATTCTTCCTCCGTACAGTTCTTCTTCATTACATCTAACACCTTATCAGGTAATGAATCAACTTCTTCAGTTGGAACACTACTGAATCCAATATTAATCTCTGTGTTAATATAATCTTCTGTGTAGTATTCTGCACTTGTTGCCAAGGGATTATCAATTTCGATGAATTTTTTATTAAACAAAGAGACGGATGAAGAAGTCAAATATGAGCCTAAAATATCAACTGCTTGATTCACAACTACTTGATCGCCAGATGGACCAATATATGTAATAAGAAGTTCACTTGATGATTCATCTTTGTCTGGGAATTCAACGGTAGTTGTGGATCTTTTGGTTAACTTTGAATCTCTCTCAGTGTCGACAAATGGTCTCTTATTTGGGATCTCTGGAAGATCAGGTAATTCTGAATCGAATTTAACCATGATATCTAAAAATTCTTCTTCATTGATACTTCCAGCAAGAATAATGCACAGATTGTCGGCTCTATAGTTATTTCTATGATACTCTCTAATTGACTCGTTGGATAATGTCCGTAAATTTTTAGTTAATCCACCTGTTTCGGATTTATATCCAGATTTCTTATACAACACTCTCTTATTTGCCAAGTTTGAAATAAACCAAGATTGATTTTCGATCCCTTGCATCTCTGAATACACAACACCTTTGTCTTTAGCATCACCGTCAACATGATAAACTTCAGTATAACAGCCTTCATCAGTTAAAGTTGGATTAATTAAATGATCTAAATACACTGGTAGTAACATTTTGAAACCATCCCAGCCTGCGGTGGTTAGTGTATACACTGTTTGATCAGTTCCAGTCCAAGCATTGGTAGAACTGAACGCTAAATTACCTAGCACATCCAATAATCCTTTATATGGATACTTCTTGGAACCCATGAAAATCAAGTGTTCAAGAGTATGTGGACACCCACTATCATTCAATATTTCAGTAGCCACTGCAAAATAGCCCTCCACTATTGGGGACTCTTGGTCAATTAGAGCTAGTTGCAAACCTGTTCTAGTTGACCTCCATTTTTTGGCATTAGCTGCAGCGTAATCAACTTTAAAATTTGATTGGACCTTAAAAAATGACTGAATCATCTTTTTGGATATTCTGGGCATCAAGATCCAGTTGTATTGACGATATAAATATTAGCATTTATGGAAAGCTTTTTTGCCTTGAGGTGAATCAACCGTGCATGTGAACGGTTTTAGTGCTTTGGAAGGAATATATCTTGTGCGCCCGAGTGGGATGTGGCAGAAGGGGGTAGGCGCTAAGGGAGAAATGATGCTCCCTTTTCTTCTTTCATATAACTTTTTACCCACCTATTTCCGCCAACTTCACTTATTAAAGTATCGTTAACACAAATAACAATATAATTATCTATGAGCAAAGACGTTAGTTATTTCAATATGCTGATATCTAACCCAAAAGACTTGGGAAATGGTAGCACTGCTTCTTTGCATTCAAGTCCTATACACTCATCAATCTACTCTCAACAGCAACACAATGATTCAGAATTAAATCACAAATATAGTTCTTCATCACTTTTATTTCAATACCCAAGTTCTGTTCCACCAAACTTAATCAATCCGTTTATGAAAACTTTGGAGTATCTCGGAGCGAAGAGCCCAAATACTCCCAGCTCAGCTCTTGTCAGCTATAAGCTTCAAAAGCTTGTTAACGCAGAAAAGAAGGCTTTAAAAAGGAAGCATGAATTTTTAAAAGGCCTATCCCTTTGGATTGGTTCAATTAATGATCAGGATAATAAACGCCTGCTAATTGAGTTTAGCAGGGTCATTGAATTGCAAAGTCGTATGGATGAGGAACTCACGAGAAAGAAGGAGAATATAGTTTTACAATTAAAGCATGTTTCACAAAGAGAAGTTAAAGCTGAAGATTTAAGAGTAAGACGATCAAAGACTTTCAAACAATTAAGAGAGCAGGAGAGAAAAAATGGTGTCGAAAATTTGAATACTTGTTTGTCAAAAGAGGCTTTAGAAGAGTTGAATATCTCAATTGATGTCGTTGAAGATCAGCTTGTTAAATCCATCAATACCTCTCTAAAAGGCTCATTAGTTGATTATGTTCTAAGCATGCAAGGAGTCTCTGGTGATACAAAAGATGGTTGTAATGAATTTTTCCATTATATGAATACCGATACAATGTATAATATTAGGAGATCTTATTTACTAAAGGAGGAAACAGAGGATAAAATTGAGTTTATTCCATCCAGGAAAGGATCTGACAACAAAGAAAATAAACATAAGGGCAAGTCATCTAGTTCAAGAAAACCCAAAATCATGAATATGATACCTGCAATGCCTGTTAGTTCAAACAACGACGAGAGTAAAAACGAAAGAGCTGAAACTAGTATCACAACCGAGACGGTGCAGAAGTATCCTAATTCTGATCCATTTGAAGGACGTAATCTACAAACATTTGATTCTTCTATTGCTTCAAAAATAATCTCAAAAGGTGACATCAATGAACCTCCAGATTCCTCTCACAGTTTAAACATGCCAGGAAGATTGCTGTCGCAAAGGGTGCCAAGTATCATTAGAAACAATGTTTGGTAGATACCTGTATGATTAACTAACTGCAAACAATGTATATTTTTCTCTTTTTTTTGGATTCTAAGTTACTTTACAATACTCGGTTCGTGTAAGTAGCGAGTGCCGTATCTATTTATTATACTGATAATAAATAAATTAAATTAAATTAATCTATATTTAATAAATATGAAATTTTTTAAGGGTTGAGAGGATACTAGGCCGTCAAGTGAGAAAATTATATATACAAGTAAACTTCGGATCGGTCACTTTCCCATCATACCTAACATAATACTATCATTATTACACCTTGATATCAGAAAAGATCTTTTTGCTCAACTCATAGCTGGAAATCATAATAGCGCAAGCTGGTGCGATCTTCATACATCTCGGAACCAAACCAACATAAAGTGAAGCCAAACCATCACTTCTGTAAATTGAGTACATGTATCTGAACATTGATTGTTTCTTTATAGCTTTGACTTCGGATTTAGGAACTTTACTCAACGTTCCCATCGCTTGTGTCTCTTCTAAACTGACCTGCATTCTGGTCTTGCCCACATCGAAAGGATTTGTGAAAACAGCGGCAATCATTCCCGATAAGGAACCACTAATGAATGATCTTAAAAAGATCTTTGTGTTCAACTGATCATCATTATTTGCATTTTGTGTTCCTATTATATCAGTATTTGCAAAATATGGCGTCTTCTTCAAGTTATAGGCAATGTATTCATAACTAGCCCAATAAATACCACTGAAAGGAACATCTCTCCAGAGAGTCAATTGTAAACCTTTAAATATTGATAATACACCATTATTTTTTATCTCTTTAAGTGAATTATTGAGCACCATTCTCATAATGTCAGATGATTTCATAGATGAATCAGATGGCACAGCTTGCAATCTTGTCTTGAGTAATTCCAAAGGTGCTACAGTAGTTGCGGCCAGTATTCTTGCAAATGAACCACATAGTAGTGGATTCAAAATAGGATAATCATTTTTCAAAGGAGATGAATCACGTAAGAATTCATAACCACTGAAATAAACCATATTTGAGGGCACAGCCATAACCAATGTTAACGATAGACCACGATATAAAGTAAAGAAACCTTCCCTTGATGCAATTCTTGATATCCCTTGGAAGGTTCCATTTATTTTGGCATCTTGAGCACAAGAATGTGAAACACAAAAGTTGTCCAGTTTTTTTGCTTGTGCTGGAGCTTTGTTTGTATCTTTAGATTCTTCCCAAAAAACCTTTCTACAACAAACTGTTGCATTTCTTAGATCGCTCGGAAATAATAGTTGTTGTTGCTGTAATCTAATTCTCACGACATCAAATGGTGTCACCAATAATGAAGTCAATAATGAGCCGGCACATGCACTAATCATTCGTTGGGTAAGAGTTATATCCGTGGTTCTCTTATTCGTCTGGCTTGACTCTGTCGGTATTAGAGTTGCTCTAGATAGATCCTTCCCAGTGTTGTCCGTACCAGAAAAACTCAAGTCATTAGCCTCTTCAATGGCAGCAGCCACTTCTGATGATAATGACATAATTTTATATATTTAATTTGAGAATGTGTGTTGTTGTGAATCAACGTGAACAAAAGTATACAAAGGCAAAAAAACAAGTTCGGGAAATTGAAAAAAAAAGTACTGGGTCTCGGATTTACCTCTCAGTTAGGATGATCCATTCAAAAACAAAACGCGGGCTTTCTCACAATAAACTGAGCCCTTGAAGAAAAATTAAAGAGAGAGTGACGATATCAAATGATTGCCATGTGAGCTGTTCCATTTACTAATAGAAAAGATGGATAAGATCTGATATTAAGGAGGTTCACGGTTTACGACACTTGCGATGAGATTTGGCTTTCACACAGCGATCCAACTTTTAGAGTTTCGCACGCAGCTAGGGATTTGCATTTTCCTCCTGTTTTTGCACTTTTAAGGCAACTCTTCTCCGGGGCGGATTCCCCCTTTTCTACAGTATCAGATTCTTATTTTAAAGGCTCCACATATAATGGACATTGGAAGCATGTATCTTTTGGAATCTTCAAGTATTTCCTTTTGTGAGTACGGTTTTTGGGCTTGAAAAGCTCAGCGAAGCAAGAAGATTCAGTCGCTATTACCGGAGATTCGATTCAAGTTGAGATGAATTCCCGCTCGAGAGGCATCTAGTACTCCTCTAAAGAAACTCATTAAAAATCTAGATTAGAGTACGGTCACAATGTCTATAGTAATTTTCAACCTTTTAAATTCAACATTTACGTCACTGGCAGGTACTTCAAAGAGCAATCTGGGTTCTGATACCTCTGTGGTTACATAATACAGGGGTTGACTCTTACAGTCCTCACATTGTGCATGTGCTCATTTTTTGCGGTCGGCGTCCGCTGTCGACGCCTGCTTTTCTCAGGATTTTTTAGTGCGTAGGGCTTTGAACAGATTGAAGGTGTGGGATATCGCCCTGTAATGGATTAGGTACTCTTAACGTTTGATTATATAATATATGAGAGAGGTTCTGGGCGCTTGCCCTCGATTGTTAGACCAAACTTATAAATCATTACATAATTCCTCTCATACGTACGTAATCTGGTACTATTTCCCCCACATCCCGGATTAAATGGATACCGATGGCCAAACTTTATGCGTACCAGGGTTAATGTTAGTGTTTTTGCGGCAAACGGCTGTTCAGAATCCAGGGTGCTTGTTTAACTACCGATAAACTGCATGATACAGGGTTTAAGCGCTTGCTAAATGTTATAAATAGAAAATAATAAATAGATTGAATGTTATACAATTATATAATGCGAGGATACGATTTAAAATTTTATAAAAGAGGTATTAGGCCAGTTACAACTCATCTTTGACTGGAACCTCATCCTTGTGAGAAAGAACTTTGTATAATTGAGGAGTAACACCATCAGCAATCTCACTTCTCCAACCCTTAGCCCTTTCGAAACCGTTAGTACCATATTGATAGTCCATAAATGCTTTATAAATTTTCTCTTTTGAAGTGGCAACAAATGGACCATGTTGAACAATTGGTTGATCGAGAGCCTGACCACCAATCAAAACGAATTTTGTGTCCTTTGCATCCTCTGGAACTGAGCCTTCAATGGCATCACCATCTCTATTGAAGAAAGCACAGTAATGTTCTGGTAATACTTTGCCGTTAATAGTCAAAGTTCCATTCAGAATGTAAAGGAAGGTATTGAAATCAGCAGGTATATCTTGGTGGAATGAGCCACCTGGTTTAACATTATATTCGTAGTAAACGACTGGAGTGTAAGCTAAATCTTTAACTGATGTAACACCATAAGATTCACCACTGATAACTTTAACTTCAACTTTGTCGTTTGGTTTAACAATTGGAATTTCGTTAGCTCTTAAGTCTCTATATCTTGGTGGGCAGTCTTTTAACTCTGCTGGTAAGTCGACCCACAATTGCATACCTTCGATATTAGATCCATCTTCACTGTATGGCATTTCTGAGTGGACCACACCTTTACCTGCAGTCATAAATTGTAAATCACCCTCTTCTAAAGCACCTTTTGATCCAGTGAAATCTTCATGTGCCAGTTTACCCTTGATAACCAATGTGATAGTCTCTTGTCCTCTGTGTGGATGATCCGGGAACCCGGCCTCTGGAGGGACACTGAAGTGATCTAGCATTAAAAATGGAGTGAAATTTCTCATTCCCATGGTACCAATTGATCTTCTCACACGGGCTCCAACACCTTCAGCTTGCTCCATTGCATATAAGGATTTTAAAATAGTTCTTAGTGCCACCATTTTATTCATGTATATATATAGTTTGTTCTTATCAGTAATTTCAGTAAATTGTCTCAAATGTAGAAAGTGCTAGTCTTTTTTTTGAATGATTAAATAGCGTGTAAGCTGTTGATAATTAACTTGACAGTCTGATGAAAAAAATCAAACGAAAAAAATAATATTTTATCAAGGTACCTGAGAATCAGGCAGCTTTTATATGAGTTTCTTGCCGTAGTTTTTTCAGCTGCCCAATCAATACGGCTCGTTTACAAATGGCACTTTACTAAATTTTTAGTCACAATTACAACAAGGCGCTACGGCTCGCTGACTACGCCGGCAGCTTTTACTAATGGCTGACTCACAGAAATTGTTCAGCAGTTGCACTCGCCGCTGACTAAATAATCGTATTTGCGGCTCGTTTGAAAGCCCGATCGGTTTTCTAGAATAATTAGATGATCATGCGGCTCAAACTTCAGGGCCCATTTTTGATTCTTGAGTTTTGTCTGGGGTTACTAAGCTTTACGGATCTGAGTTATAAACAATTGAAAAAAAATTTTATTCTTGATTATAAACAGTTAGTAACCTATACAGGAAAATATGAATCTTATATGCTGATTGGTAAATTATGTAATAAGCTAGTTGTCGGTAGAAAGTACTAGAATTTAGTTTTCAAACGTATTCCTCAACAACTTGATCAATACATTGGTAAATGTTGATACTCGCACTTTGATTATAGTTACTTGCCATCATCATTCTATGTGGATGTAAAGCCAATGAATTAACGTAACTATTTGTATTGATGAATCCAGAATTTCCAATCTTCGTAATCAAATCGCCAGAAGTAGAATAGAGGTGGATTTCCTTTGAGGCACATGCGATGAACGGAGCATGTTCGTGTACCAACGCAGTCATCATGGTTTTTTCAAATGCCTTTTTCTTCAATATTGGTTGATCTAATCTAATATCCCATAGTTGAACTAAACCATTGGCAGAGCCGGAAACCAGTTCACGGTATCCACCTCTTTGCATATGGACATTTTTTATAGCACTTCTATTTTGTGGCTCATTTGGCGTCCAAAGCCTAACCATTGAATCACGCGCATCCAACCTTCTATCATAAACTCTAATAGAACCATCTTGGAAACCACCAACAAATATATCACCACTAACTTGATCAGAAGTCAATGAAGTGATTTGAGCAGTAGATCTCGCAGGAATGTCGATAATACATTTTTCACGAGGAGCATCCCAGACTCTAATAATTTTCACGTCACCAGTAACTAATAAAGAACCTCTACTCTGTTGCCATTCAGAAATCAAACCAATCGATCTTGGGGTTAGTAAAATATCAGTCAATGCTCTCCAAGCAGAAATCAATTGGAATTGAGAAGTACTATGGAAATTTTTGTAAATTTTAACGACACCATCACTTGAACCAGTCAACAATAATGGAACATCATCTTCATTCAAAAACTTCACATCCGTAATTTTCGTACCAAATGGATTACCGTTCGAAAATCTTGATAGTTGAGAATCATTTTTCCAGTCAAATGTAGTAATCACATCTTTTTCATCAGTCGCAACTATCCATGATTCAAACTGAGCAAATTTCAATAACTTTGGTTGAGTTTTATTGTCTAAAGTAGTAATCACATTCTTCCAGTTACCTTTCAAAGAAAGCTCCTTCTGCGGTTGGGTTTCAGCAATAATAGCTTCATTTCTATTTCTTCTCCATAATCGTTTGGTGTATTCCTCACTACCAGGCTCATCAGCCTCACTGTTGCCAATTTGAGGTTCTTGGAAATATTCACAGCTGTATTGGAAAAATCCACTAACCAACGGTAGAATAGGTTTGCCTTGATCCCTCTGCTTTGGGGTGAATTTTGGTGTGGTTGGTTTGGGTTCCATGCCATACGCCAATGAAGCTGGCTGCTGTGTTAGCAAAGCAAACTTATGGATACTTGAAGAATCATCGTCGTCCGCTTCATTAAATCCAAGACCTTTGAAAATGCTGCTAACTGAGATTTTTGAGAGTAGTCTGTCAGTCAATGAAACAGTAGATGAAGTTGATGTAATTCTTTGATCATTCTTTCTAGGAGGCATGCCGTTTCTTTGTCCAGGACCAAAATTCAATGATTGTACCCTCCTTGATTGATGCATACCATTCATATCACCATTCATAAGTTTAGCTTTTGAGTTATTAGTTGTTATAGGTCTCAAGGTTCTATCATTGATCGAAGCATTTCCCAAAGGATTATTGGACTGTGCAGATGGGTCTCCGGTTGATCTTTTCTGTAGCAAATAATCTTCCATAGCATTCACAACATCGCTCAATTGACTCTCATTAAGTTTCCACAAAATGTAATCAACTACTTGCTCAGCATAATCTTTAACTTCATCATGTGGGTCTTCGCTTAATATTAATAATGCCTTCCAAACAGATGAGAAAACAGATCCATAAGCAGGCGATTTTCTTCTAACTTCATCAATCATGCTTGGATTATCAACTAAAGTAATTTCTTCTTCCAGTTGACTGAAAGCACTAACTAAGAAGAACTGTAAATATTTCATGACAAGGCGGCTAAAGAAACAAATGGCCTCTCTTCTAATCAAAGGTGATCCATCATTGATCATATTTAAAATCTCAATAGCAATTTTGATCTCTTGCTGATTTAATTCATCTCTGATACTCAAATAGCTAGCATCAATGCCGTCCTCATCATTCTCCAACAGTAAGAAATTACTGAATGCATTGATTATGGAAGCTCTAATTTCAGGAATAGGATCGTTCACAATTTGCAATAACTTGTCTGTGAATCCATTTCTCAAAAACACGGCGATGACTTCAAGGTGCTTTTTTAATAATTCACTAATCAACAAAGCGCTCCACTGTCTCAATAGCGGACTTTCAGAGGTTTCAATGTAAAAGATGCATGTTTTAACTAAATCGACAGAAAAGCATAGCTTTTGTCCAGCCCGATAGTCTCTAACAAACATAGCTAAAATAAATGCACTCATTGCCTTTTGCTCATCGTAGTTTACATCGCTTGCACCAGCATCAAGAGGCTGGGCTGCCCCGTTGACACTGCCGCCACTATTGGTATTATTGAAATGAGGTCTTGTCTGCATAGTTAAAATAGACACAAAATAGTTGTATCCTCTATCTTTGCATAATTCTTGTTGTGTATTCTTGTAATCGACTGACATTATACGAGCCCAGATAAATGTTAACACTGGCTTCAATTCCGGTGCCGGAGATTGTAGTAATCTTAAAATATATGGAAAGATTCCAATACTCAAAGCCAAATAAACAGCCCATGACCCTAGATCCAAAAACTTAGATAGTAAGATCAGTGCACGCAATCTGTGAGCTTGAGAGAGAAGTACTTGCAAAACAACAGCGAGCTGTTGGGGTGGTTCTCTTGAAGATGATCCATATTGTAGCCAAATTTCGAACGCCGTTAAATGTTGCTCAAAAAATGACGAATGTTGATAGTTCATAATTGTCTGATTTACACCATTCAACTGGCCTCCATTCGCCGATGAGACAGCGGAATTAGTGCCAGTTGGTGCAGAGGAATTTACAGTAGTTGATTGACCATTAGTAGCACCATTAGCTTGCTGTTGTTGTGGTTGTGATGGGTCTGGGAGCTGTAACTGGGGAATATCCATTAAATCTTGCTGAGAACCTGTTTCCCCTCTTTTACTTTTCACCAACTGTGCTAGCACTTCGTCGATTGCCAGTTCCCATGATTCCCAAATTGGATGGTCATTAATGTCAGGTAGAGGAGGATCGGAAATTGGGTGGCATCCGGCAGGGGGCATTATCTTTTTTGCTAATAAAAAGTTTCTAAATAATGCTGCCACCATAAGATCTTGTCTGAACAACTTTTTGAATAACGGTCTTGACAAAGAAGTCCATGCAATTGTATCTGTAATGGCAGTAAATATCCAATTTAACTCCCCCAATGGTGTTCGTCTATCTGTCAATTTCCCAGGTATAACAATTTCTCCATCTTTATTTTTCAATATTTCGTAATAGCCATGTCTACTTAATGGTGATGATAGTACAAACCATTTGACACTCATTTCAATTGGTGAAGTTAAGCAGCAAGTAAATAAATCAGCTGGTAAGTCCGGATTTAAAGGTAACGCTTCATTTGATCGACAAGCACCTAGTTGGATTGATTCTATATATGATCCAACTGGCGAAGGCGCATTGACATCACCACGCTGGTTAGCTTCATCGTCAATTCTCTTCTGAATAAATTTTTTGTTGTTCTCAATTACATTACCTGCTGCAGAAGCATCAATAACAAATATGCATGGGGCACCCAACCAACTTTGTAAATCGTATAAACTAACAGGTATATATTGTGTATAACCTCTATTAAACACCCATATCTCACCACTTTGTGTAGGCTGTGGAACACCATGTCCGTTATAATGAAAAAGAATTCTCTCATCTTTTGAGTTACGACGTAGAGTCGTACACAATCGTTTCAAATCTTCCACAGATGGATCTAATGACTGTTTATATTTCGTACGAGAAGAAATTGATTCGTAATTCGTTTGAAGATTTTTTCCAACTGCTTGTAATGCCTTCTTTGGATCTGAATGTGTTGTTGGATTCACAAATGATTCTAGGACTGGACAATCTTGAGGTTTCTGTATATCTGGAGGTGGAATTCCTAAATTCAGACAAAGAACTAAAGCAGCAGTGGTTGTTTTCTTTTTGTTCAATTGTGACTTCCAGTCAGGTATCTTGTATGTTTCATCCTCTGGAGACGGGTTTGCACTTGATGTATTTCTTTTCAAATCCCAGTGAGAATAGTAGTACGATTGTAATATATTCAAATGTGTTTGGTCATTCAAAAGACCGTGCCGTAGACTTGATGACATTTTCAAAATTTCAAATTATATCTTACTTTTTTTCTTGCAGCTCTGAGAAATATATTATATTCGAATTGATTCCGTTGTTTGGTGATTAACCCCGGTAATCTATTATCTCTCAGTTCTGTAACTTTCCTTGAACTGATAAAGCTCGCACGTCCACAATAAAATGAAAATTTGGTGTCAAATTAAAAGTGACGTTTTGTTTTTAATTTATCCGATTCAAATCGAGTCACAACAAAAAATTGGCTCTTTCTTGAAACAGAGTATACATCATCCAATCTATCTTCCTCAAGTACGACAGCTCTCACCGTCTGACCTCACGGCTTGGTCCCAGAGTCGACTCTCAGTTTTTCCATTAAGCAATGCTGATTTCTTACCTCGCGGCTAATAGACGCGACGATTTTAAAAGTACAAATCAGTGCCAGTATTTAAAAATTAGCAAGTATCTTAAATAGTAAACATTAAAGTTCGGAAAAATGACACAAGTGTCACGAGTATATATGAAACAATAAAATAATAATGAAAAAGGAAAAGAAATCGTAAAACGTTGGTTGAAGGAAAAAAAAGAATATAAAGATAAATAAACGTAGTAGTAATGGAAGTAATTTATAAAATTACAAAAAATTATTATAGTTATCGTACACACTTATGCAAAAATCATATAAGCTTTAGCCCAGCTGTACAGCACTTGGTGGGGGGATAGTGGAACCGGTACTTGGGCTCTCAATTACAGTTTTCAAGGCGTTGCTGTTACCATGATTGATGCTACCCTCCGAGATAGGCGTAACAGGGTGGTCTGCTGTAGTAGGTGTAGTTGCCGCACCGACAGTATTTGCTCTGCTTCTATTCTTCTTCGTTTTATCCCAAAAGTCAAGTGATGCAACCACATCATACCCCTTTTCATCTTCATAAGCATATAAAATCTCTTGTGAGGAAGAATGCAAGAATCTTATATTCTCAGCAACTATAACACGGATCAAATCACCCGTTTCAACATGACGGATTTCAATAAATCCACTATCAAAGGCAAGTAAGTATGGGTACCATAGAGCAAACGCATGTGGCAAACCTTCCCAATAAATGATCCATTTTGATCTCGATCTCCAACCATTATGATTAATGAAGAATGAGAAGTTGGAATAACTTAACAAAAAGTCTGAATTAATTCTATCAATCTCTAATGGCTTCAATCCTTCTTTACCAATAGCGAAGTCTAAAGAAGTGTCAGCAGGATCTAATAACTGTTCCATAGCATTTGTCTCTAAAGAAACAATTTCGAACCCTTTAGAACAACCAACACATAGCTTGGTTTTCAAGAAACTAATTGAAACAGGCTCAGAATTGAAGTTAACATCCTTATGATCGCTGGAAAACTTTTTCTTTTGTTTTTTCTGATTCACTGGATCGATAGGCTCAAATATTCTTATCAAGTTCGAAGATGATTTGGCAGCACAGACAAGCATACGACCAGAGCAGACACCAACTTTGAAAAATGAAACGTGTGTCATCAGTTCCTTAGATAATTTAGCATTCTTTGTAGCCTCGCCACCACCCAAGATATCAAGAGGCCAGTATAGTAACTTCTTGTCACTCAAAGCTAGCAACATTTGATACTCACCTAGAATCTCAACTTGAATGATATTTATCTTGCTAATAATTTTCAAAGGTCTGGAAACAACACGTGAACCATTTTCAGCCAGTTTAACATCACTGACATAGATACCAGAATCAGTACCGTAAAGTAGTTTACGGCCACCATCAAATGGAACCACACAGTTAATTTTATTATTGAAGTCGAAGAATTTGGAGCTTAGGGGAGATAGAGTGAAAACATCGTTATCCTCTATCATTTTTCTCGTTTGAGCCTCCAATTTATCAATTAGCATTTTTTGTGCTGCAGGAGTCGCATACAATGTTAAATCATAGCCATTTCTACCTAAGTATGCAAATGAAATCGGGCACTTAGCTGAATTTGATGATAGCTGCAGATTGGAACCGCTCAGACGATTATCCTTGAATAACAACGATGATGTTGATCCAGCCAAGGAACCAGTTGAGGCAGATCTCTTGATCATCTTGATGGATGGACTCTCCTCTGTTAATGAAACGAAAAGTAACGGTAAAGGAATTGGTCTTTGATAAACCCTGTAGACCTCTCTTTTATTGATCACCTTGATTCTAACGAATAACAATGCATGATCAAACAAATAAACCTGAACCTCTCCTTGTTTCTCTTTGTCCTGATAGTTTCTCTTCTTTAAAACACATTGGTATAGCATCTTACGATTTTCAGAAGTCAATTTCAAATCAACTAATTCACCAGGTCTGAAGACTAATTTTTGCTTCAATAAAAATAGGTTCAATCTATCTGATGCTTTACCGGTCTCATGGTTGATTCTTGTCAACATTTTTTGCAACATCTCGATAGCCTTATTTAGCTTTTCGTAATCCTTAGAAGATGGATCGGTATGATCTCTTATGCTTTTCAGTAGCAAAGGATATCTAGCTGGTCTAGATGTTGGTTTTGATAAATACGAAGAAACGTCCAATCTTCTTGACTCGACCCTGTTTGATGTGTCCTCAATAAATCTAACAAAAAAAGGATTGTGTCTCTTTTGTCTATCAAATTCGTATTTTCCCATAACTTGACCAGCACCATATTTAATAAATGGTTCGAATTTAGGAATGAACTCCAAAAATAGATCACCGACTTCTCTAACGATTGATTGTTCTTGCTGTCTCTTAGTTAGGGCCTCTGCAAATTTAGAATTAACATCCCAAATCTCATTAATCCCATAGAAAACAGTATTAACAAAATGTTCTCTCTCATTTTCTCTAATGATCTTTGTTTCAGACAAAGGCCTTATCCAGAATTCTCTCAAATATTCCAAATCTTTCACAAAATCTCTTTCTGAGTAAATGGTCTCAAATATACATTCTTGTCTTTTGATCTCCTTCTTATCCAAACTTTCTAACACCTTCTTAGGGACAGTCAACTGCCAGAATGCTTTTTGTTCATCTTTACCACCTAATGAAACATGCGAGTCAGATCTAGCCAATCCGCTAGCTTTCATACCTAACCTAGCCTGTTGTTCTAATCTACGAGGGCATGCAATACTGTAGCAAAGGTTATCACGCGAACAAGTTGGAGAATAACACTCGGTAAGTAGAGTGAACACACCGCATATTGGGTTTTCAGTCATTGCATGAGAACCATTGTTCGTGCCCGTTTGTGATCCATTGGCACTATTCGCATTTTGACGTACTAGACTTGAGCCAGACGTGCTGTTATTCAGTGTTGGCGAAGAAACAGTTGGTGGTGTAGTATTTTCATCTGGGAAATCAGACGCACTCACCATTGAACCGTGTCTATTAAAGCTAGTGTGGCCATTATTATACGGATCAAAAACTTCTTCCGCAAACTGATAGACTTCATTGGATGAATCTCTTAGTCTATGTTCATAAGTGACATCGTGAAAGAATTTTTGAGCATCCAAAGATCTACCTAATAGTAATGCAAGGTTTCTATCTGATGTTCTAATAATTCTAGCAATTACATCAACAGCTTCAGATCCCATGAATGAATCTCTGTACTCCAAACCATTCTTATAACGAGGACCTAGTTGGATTCTCTCTCTGAACGCTTTAGCGACTCTTGAAAGAACGGCAGGGTAAACATATGCAGTTCTGGAGGATGTTGTTACTATCGTTCTTGAACTAATCGATGGGCTTCCAAGTAATTTATCCTTATCAGCAGAATTTCTCAAAGATGTAGATGATGTGACCCTTCTTGTTAGAGAGGTTAAACTTCTAGTCTTCTTAGGTGCATCGTTCCCGCCATTTGAAGTCCCAGTATGAATATCAGTCTTTTGAGGGATGATCCTACCTGAGCTTGTAGTTTGATGTCTATTATTGGTATGATATTTTTCAAGACCTTTCATATTATTTGATATATCACTTCCACTTTGACCATTAACTCCATTGTTGGACATAGGAACAGAACCATTGTTTGAAACCTCAGAATAATCAGACGAAAAAGATGACTGTGACATATTTCTACTCCCTCTTAAAAAGTTCAGCGATTGGCGTAATATTGGACTCTTCGATGATTGTTGGCCTTGGTATTGATCTCTATTTGAAGATTGTTGTTGTGGCTGTTGGTATTGCCCTTGTATTTGAGACTGATGCTGCTGTTGTGATAAGCCTGGCATTGATTGTGTCGAAGGAGACGGTTGATAATGCCTTTGAGGAACAGCATTCTGCGTATTAATTGGAGGTAGTGAAGGCGTTCTTCTCTGTTGTGGTATATGTTTCTGTGTCTGCTGTGAATTTTGTAGATGGTGTTGTGGTGTCATATGAGTTCTTCCTGCAAAGCCTTCAGAAAGAGATCTCATGGGTTGTTGAGTTCTTTGCTGATGAACAGGTTTCTGAATTCCATTAGAAGAAAATGCAGATTTTTCGGGGCTATTAAACTGCTTCTGGGGATAATCAGTTATACCTGATATACCATTTGGCACTTGTTGTTGTTGCTGATTATCTACAGAAGGCGGTGGGGTATTCAGTTGTTGGAGTAAAGGGTCCAGGCTTTGGCCTATTTGTGGGGGTGCATGCTGTATCTGCCTAGAGTAGGTCTGCTGTTGAGGCATTGGAGGAATCTGAGGTGGTATTGATGAATTTTGAGAAACTTGAACATGCTGAACGGGTTGAACATGTTGTCGCTGTTGTTGTTGCTGTTGAGGTTGGGGTTGGGGTTGAGATTGATACTGCTGTTGAGGTTGTCTTGAAGTATGCTGGCGATAAGGATGTTGCTGCTGTTGCTGCTGTTCTTGCGATATTGGCAGATGATATTGTTGACTCTGATGTTGTTGTAATTGTGGAGGTGCCTGCATCTGGGGATGGGACATCTGTCTTTGAATTGGCACCTGTGGTTGCTGCATTCTTGAATCTTGATTAGGATCAAGCACCTGTTGTTGCTGTGTAGTATTACGATTCAATTCGCCAGCAGATACAGGGTTACCATAATTATGTGTTTTCTGATTAAATTGGTGTTGTTGTCTTTGGGGGCTTGGAGCCTGAGGTTGAAATCTGGACTGGGGTAAAGGTGGGATGTCATTGAGTGGCATCTGACCATTATTGAATCCAGAATGTGAAAATGAACTTGGAGGAGCCATCTGTGAAGGGTCTGGTAGAGTAAATGTTAAATCACTTGTTCCTTTTGAATTTTTGACATTCGAATATTTAGATGCCATTTGAAAAAAAAAATGAGAGAAATTATTATAAATAGTATCTGAATTATATGTAGTCTGGTGATTATTAAACAGTTATTAGCAGACACACTATAAATAGACAATGAAAACTTTTGGATTTCTCTAATTAAAATTGATAAACAAAAAATGATAGCTTTTGATTTTTGAAAACTTGCAGCAGCAAAAGACAAAGAAACAAGCAAGCAAAAACACAATGTCTGTATTTGAAGCGCCGATCGGAAGAGATGGAAACTCTAATGCAGGTAAGTTATGTGAACGCTTTTTATGATAAATCAAGTTTTCACCCTCGTTGAAAAATGAACCTGCTAAAAATCAATGGATCTTGTACGACTTCGGTATTGAATTAATGTTGAAAAGCAACAGAGAAGGAGTGACAGAAAGAGAATGTCAAGGAAGGACGTTGAAATTGTATACAGGCGAAGCGTTGTGTTCTTGCCGATTTGAATGCCACAAAAAAAGTCAAACAGAAAGAACAAGTAAATGGAGGGGAAAAAAGAAATGTATTAAAGCTCCAAGACCCGTTGTTGAAGTCAGACAGTAGAAAGTACTAACTGAAGGTGGTGAAAACAAGAAGTGGTGGAGACGGCCTAGATGCTTGCTTAGACAGTATGCTTGCAGATTCACAAAAACCAGGCGAATTCCTCTCTGAGCTCTGCTGCCAACTGAGTCTGCGGCCTCCTTCCGTCTCGTCTCGCATGGATCCATTTCAGAATCACAGAATCACAAAATCACAGTACTATATTTTTATTTTTGTAATGCTTTATTTGTTTTTTGCGCTCTAATCGCGTCGCCGTCCCGTCGATTTTATTTTTCTCTTCACTGTTCGGGTAATTTTCAAATTACCAATTTACCAATTTAATGTATATATGTCTATCACATTATTATCTAGCTATTGTCTAGTTCCATGCTCAATGTCCAATGGCTTGTTTGCTTTGCCCACCTGTGATCTGCCTCCTTCCACCGTCTGGTAGTCGTTTAACAGGTTTCTTTAGCGAGGCTAATTCCAGTGCCAAATTATGAATGTAATCCATATTTATTACCAGATACAAGACTCTCTAGGCACCAGGAGACCGAATTAGAATCCTCTTGATTATTGAAGGCCGAGACGGTAAATTGTAAAACTAAATGTTACTAATTAAAAAAATACACCGAAGAAGTAAATAATGCGACGATCGACGTCAATCGTTCCTCTTTCAATCTTCGGTGTATTCACCAAAGGCTGATTCAAAGTCTGCTGTGGACTGTGGAGTGTGGACAGTGTGGAGGTCTGCTAAAGTTCATGATTAACTAATTGCTGAGTAACACAAAGTAGACCCAACTCAGAAGCATGAAAGAAGATACATCTTACAAGTCGCTCAGACTACAACGGTGCTGGCTCTACAGACCTTTATTATGCTATGCCGTTCATCACACATCATTTGTTAAGCCAATTCAGCTATCAATAACATAAACACATTTATTTCACTTAGTCGGTATTACACCATATCTAAGTTTTTTTGTATACTTCAATTGGACTTTCAGAGAAGAATTCCCTCATATACTTGACACACACATATACCGCAGATGCCAGTAAGTTGCTTCAAACTCAATATCTAATTGACATATGCATTATATTCATACTAACACGATTTAATAGGCTTATCATTCCACTTTCCTTGCCGAAGAAACCAAAGATTCAAGAACAGTCGGTAACTTTGCTGTCTTGCCTATCAAAACGAGATTCAAAGGTCCGGCTTTCCCTTCTTTGTCAGATTATGATATTATTGACGAAATTCTAGATCTATTTAGAGCCAATTCGTTCTTTAAGAACTTTGAAATTAAAGGACCTGCTGATCGTACAATGATTTATGGTATATTATTTGTTTCTCAATGTCTAAATGCTTTAAATATTAGAGTTAATCACAATGAAGCTACAAGAATCTTAACTAATCTAAGTTTGGAAAACTTTGCTATTCCTGGTGACATCGGATTCCCATTAAACTCATTATACACTCCACCAAGAGATAAAAATGAAGAATTGTTGTTAAGACAATACCTATCACAATTTAGACAGGAGCTGTCCGCCAGATTGGTTGAAAGATTGTACGCTGAAGATCAAAGTAAGCCTAGTAAGTATTGGCTAGCTTTCACTAGAAGAAAGTTTATGAACAAGAGCTTATAAGCTCGATGAAAATTTACTAAAACTCAAATTTTAATTGTTAGGTTTTTAGATTTTATAGTTTGAATGATATTTGAATGCACTTTTCAACAAAATAAGAAATACAGTCTCTATTTAGAACGAAATGAAAGAAATTAAAAAGAAAAAAAATGAATGAATCATAATAATAATAGTAATATACAGATAAAAGGGTTACTTTTAATTAAAGGGTATAGATAGACCCCCCACGGTCCTCAAATTCACCAACCAAATCTTGTACAGCGTCACTATTGAAATCCCAGCCCAATAGTAAACTGATCTTTAAAGCCTGAAGGCAAGGTAGTCTATCCTCACAAACAGCAATTGTCAAGTCATCAGGATGAATCTTTGTACCTTGTCCTAATAATCCGGAAGAGTCTATAATCAAAGTCTTCAAAGGTCTCAGATATTCTTCCAATGGTGGTAAAAGTTCTTCGTCAAATAAATCTTTTGTAATGTATTCTATATTTATATACAAGTAGGTTAATTGGGGACAATATAGAAATACAATATCCATTGAATTTCCTTTTAAGTTCGGCATGGGGTAAAAAATGGAGAGCTTTTTCAAATTGTATCCAATACGGATCAACAACTCAACAATTGATTCTCCAATAATATTCGGGCAATGTGAAAATTCTAATGTAGTGATTGTTTGAGGAAAATGTGAGTCTGTTAAAAACTGATTTGATATACCCCCTTGTAATCGAAGATACCATAAGCTCTTTGGCCATTCTAAATCATAATCCTCGCAAACAATAGATGATCTAGGGAATGATAACTGTTCTAAAAAAGGCGCAGCTTTAATTGAATTAAACAATTCTCGTAAGTTGACAGTTTCAGATACTAATCTCAAGTCTAAAACTTTTAAATTGTGACAAAGTCGGAGACTAATCAAAGGAGATATACCAAAACTTGTTTGAGATGCAATAAACACTTCCAGAGACATTGAAAACCGTCTGAGTAACTTACTAACAAATGAGTTTTTTCCACTTTGAATAATAAGAGACAAATCTAACGATTTAACAAAACTTTTGAACCGCTTCTTGTTTTGTGGTGACGATACCACATCAACAAATTTATTGAAGTTTCTTGGGTTCAAGCTTGGAGCTTCATAAACTTTTGGTAATAGCATTATATAAATAGCTTTACAGATCAACAAATTATTCAAGCATGTCGGCACCTCAGAAAAGCTCAAAATTAACATAATAATTTCGAATGGCAAAACCATATTATCATCATCTGCTTTTGCCCGTTGATCAATATGCTTAACAATCAATCCCTGTTGTAAGGCCATAGAAACTTTTAACACGTCGATCTTTTGAAAACTAGACCTCGGCCAAAGCTCACCAAACCACACATCTTTAAACTCTATTCGCTTTTGTGCCTCTTCTTGTCGGAGCTTTATCAACTCCTGTTCTCTTGCAAATCGCTTATCTGTTTCTTCCTCGTCAAGCTGTTCCTCATTCGGTAATCCATAAGAATATTTCTTGTAATGTGCACCACGGGTCTTCTTTGGTCTCCTTTTGTTAGCCATATCTTCATAAAGAAATAGACCTAAGTAAAATGATGAATTTGGAAGTGACCGGACTCTGAACAAAGAGAACAAGTCTTTGATCCGCCTTTGATGAATAATGGTTTAAATACGGTTATTATATACGGAAAATTATCATGCACAATTTTTATTCATTTACAGAGATAACGTAATCGCTTATGTTTATACTTTAATGTTTTTAGAGCCACTGGCATTTTTCCCCACACCCATTTTGTTCTTTCAAGGCTACAACTCTGGTCATCCACAATCAGTAATTAGTAGGTTTCGGCAGAACAGAGCAAGAATTGATTGGTTGATATTAATTTATGTAAGGGGTCATATTTGTTTTGATATAAGATATAGCTAGCATAAGTGCTAACCATAATAGGATAGTTTTGTCTCCTGAACTTCTTGTTCTTCGTACATCTTTTCTCCCCTGCCCCTTCAATAATACCCACCAGGGTTTCTAACATATAACATGTTAAGAGTGGTATTTAAATAAGAGTTTCTTACAACCACTTTTTTAGTTTTCATAGGTCAAGGTGTGCTAGCAAGTATTTGTTACGAGATTTAGATCAAATATATACTTCTAACTCTCTCAGAGCACTAGTATATATCAATTATTTGCAAGATTATAACTTCGGTTGGGGTAATGGGTAACTCCTTACTTTCAATCTTCAGTTCAGTAGTTTGCTTATGTTTGCGGTATTTCTCTCCACTTGCTTACACTCTACCACTATAAAAGAAGACGCAGGAACTTTCCGCATTTTGGATGTCTTTCCTCAAAAAAGTTCAATATAGTGCAAAAAGTTCATAGCATAATAGATGAGCAAAGTACAATGAAAACACGTTAAACGTAATCAATAAGACAATAAAAATCTTTTAACGTATGTTTTTCCTATGATTAATAATAGGGTGAAGAAAGGGGCAACAAAAATGATACCGACAGTTACCCTAACACAACAAACCGGAAGTCGCACTCCAAAATGGTTACTAGCCCCGCTCAAACTGAGAACCTCTGTCAACTTTGAGTACGTGCCCCCAAAAAAGCAGCACCTTAGCTTTGTTTGCAGCAGAGCAGCCTTTTACTGCAGCTAAACTGGACAGCTTATGTGAGACCCTACACTGTCAAAGTACATATTTGACTACAAAACAGCTCATCTCGAGATTAACAACTCATCAATTGTGACTTCTTTAGCGATCCATATATAGTCGCTTTGGTTTATAGAGTAGCTTTTGATTCAATTGATTTTGTTATACGTTCACTCATAACAAGATGGCTGATGAACCAGAAGCAATTTTCCGTAAGTTTGATCTTAATCACAATTACGAAACAACTCGTAATAACCAGAAAGTTCAGTGAATTACTAACAAAATACATTAATTATTTAATATAGGTTCTGCGGAAATGACCTTGATTCAGTTGTATATCCCAACTGAAATCAGTAGAGAATCAATTTACTCCTTGGGTTCACTTGGAATGGTTGAATTCAGAGACTTGAATAAAAAAGTCAATCAATTCCAAAGATCATTTGTCAATGAAATTAGAAGATTAGACAATGTTGAGAGACAATATCGTTTTTTAAAGACAGAGATGGACAAGAAAGAAATTGAAATGAAAGAAACTCTTTTTGAAGATGCCACATACAACATCCTCAAAACCTTTGAACTGGATGAATTTGTGTCTAATGCCCAACTGCTAGAAGATAGAATAGGCCAACTTACAACAGCTTCAGATGAGTTATTAAAAAGACAAATGGATTTGAAACAATATCAACAGGTCTTAAATGCCACTGATGAATACTTTCAACGAACAATCACTCCTGATCTAATTGATCTGACTGATGAACATCAAGTTGAATTCCTTGAAAATGGAGGAGTTCACGATGCAAATTTCATTACTGGTGTTATATCAAGAAATAAAGTTGATGTGTTAGAAAAAATTTTATGGAGAGTTTTAAGGGGTAATTTGTTCATTAAAACTACTGAAATTGAGCAAAAGATGTTTGATCCAAAGGCCAAAGAGTTCGTTGATAAGAACAGTTTCATTATTTTTGCCCATGGTGAGGTTATTTTGCAAAGAGTCAGAAAGATTTGTGAATCATTAGATGCAAATTTATATTTTGTTGACCAGGATTTAAAGAGAAGAAGTCAGCAGAAGTCTGATATCAATGATAAACTGGCTGATGTTACCAATGTTTTAGAAAGTACAGATAGAGCCGTTGAGACTGAATTGAGGGCAATAGCTTCCGAGTTGGATAACTGGTGGAACAGTATCAAACTAGAAAAATCAGTCTACTCAGTGATGAACAAATGTTATTACGATTTGACTCGTAAATGTTTGATTGGTGAAGGATGGGTTCCTACGGATGGTTTAATGAAAGTTAAAGCATCTTTGGAGGCAATCTCTATTAAATTTTCAAGCAATGACGAATCATCATTCCCAATTATTGTGAACACTATAGAAACCACCAGAACTCCTCCAACATATCATAAAACTAATAAATTCACTGCCGCCTTTCAAGCTATGTGTGATTCATATGGTGTTGCTACCTATCGTGAAGTTAACCCTGCTTTACCTACAGCTGCTACATTTCCATTCATGTTTGCTATCATGTTTGGTGATTTAGGTCATGGTTTTATAATGTTCTTAGCTGCATTGATGCTAGTGTTATATGAAAAGCCTATCTCTAAGATGAAGAGAGATGAGATTTTTGATATGGCCTACACGGGTCGTTATATTGTTTTGTTGATGGGTACTTTTTCAATGTATACTGGATTCCTATATAATGATATTTTCTCAATTTCAATGACCTGGTTTAAATCTGGTTGGGCTTGGCCTGAGAAATGGGAAGAAGGAGAGTCAATTGCTGCTCATCAAGTTGGTGTTTACCCAATCGGTATGGATCCAGCCTGGCACGGCACTGAAAATGCATTGTTATTCTCTAACTCTTATAAGATGAAGCTATCTATTTTAATGGGTTTCATTCACATGTCTTACTCCTATATGTTCTCGTTGGTTAACGCTCTACATTTCAAATCTATGATTGATATTGTGGGTAACTTCATTCCAGGTTTATTGTTTATGCAAGGTATATTTGGATATTTGTCAATTTGTATTGTTTATAAGTGGACTGTTGACTGGGTTGCTATTGAAAAACCTGCTCCAAGTTTATTGAATATGCTAATCAACATGTTTTTGGCTCCAGGTTCTGTTGAAGAACAGTTATACCCAGGACAAGCACAATTACAGGTGTTTTTGCTTTTAATTGCCTTAATTTGTGTTCCATGTTTGTTATTGATCAAGCCTCTACATTTCAAGTATACCCATGAAGGTGGTGAAGATCATTACAACGTTTTAGCAGATCACGAGACTTCTACTTCTGATGAAAGCAACAACTTACTTTCAAATCTAAACTTAGAAGACGATGAAGAACATGAACCTCATACTTTTGGAGATGTCATGATCCATCAAGTTATTCACACAATTGAATTCTGCTTGAACTGTGTTTCACATACTGCTTCCTACTTAAGATTGTGGGCTTTATCATTGGCCCATGCTCAATTGTCATCTGTTTTATGGAGCATGACAATTGGTGGAACTTTTGGTATGACTGGTGTTAGTGGGGCTATTTTCACCTATCTAATGTTCGGTATGTGGTTTGTGTTAACCGTTTGTATTTTAGTCGTTATGGAGGGTACTTCAGCCATGTTGCACTCATTAAGATTACATTGGGTTGAGTCTATGTCTAAGTTCTTTGAAGGTGAAGGTGTGGCTTATGAACCATATTCATTCGAGACAGTCTTATCTGAAGTTGCTACTTGAACAATTGTGTTTTTTTGAGCCATTATATGCATAATGAGATTCTGTCGAGATGAAATTGAACCCATTTACAACTACCATGCTTCCTCTTTTTGTTTTTTTTAATGCTTGAACGATTACCAAGAAAAGTACTTAGTGTCTTTATTCAAGCTCCAATTTAGACACTGGCACCAAACTTTACCCCGGCAAATATTTATTGGTAGTCATGTGTTTTATAATCTATTCATACTGATTTCTCTTCTTATTTTTTCTTCACTTTTGACCTACATTTTTACTTCTGGGAATCGAAGTGAGCTCTTAGGGGCTTACTTCATTCAATTCTTTTTTGTCTATTTTTTTTCTGTTCACTTTACATTTATCTTATTTAGTATTTTACAATGAAAACACTCCATGTTGTTTAATTACTACTGAAAAGTAGAGGTGTGCGCCACCAGTAATATATTTAGAGATCCAACAGAACGGGAAAGAATTGTTTTGTGATTGAGCTAGCGCTTGCTCGTTTTGTGATCCGCTAGATAAGAAATGCTAGTGTAGTTTGTGACTGGCTTAATTAGAGAAGTGTTCTACGTACAATTAGCGTGCGATTAACTATCTGTGAAAGTGGTTCGGTAACCGTAAGCAAATAGAGAACCTGGTAACGGAAGACTCTCGGGTTAATTTTTCGGGAAACTACATTGTGCTGCTATTATACTAGTGTCGATCCCATATACATTTTAAATAGATCATAACTTCCATTGACAGAAACAGCTCGCCAACATATATATATTTATGGCATATTCGCTATGTGCACCACTTCGAATCGAATTAATGTAGCCATATTGCCAAAACTACCGACATGCAGCCGCTAAGGGGAGAGCCGCTTTCTGATAATGGGCCGCCAACGTTATCGAGGTTCACGGAGAGAGTGGGACACAAATAATTCAGCAGATACCAGGTCCCGTGGGTTCGCAGTGGCCACGCCCCTCCAGAGCCAATCAGGTAGACTACCAGGCACACACTGCCAGGCACACACTGCAGAGATCTGTCCGAGATTCAGATGTCAGATGGCGGGCGCTGGCAGGGCCGGTGGGCGCCGAGGGACTGTAGAATAAAATGGTGCGCATTCCAATTTCCATCTTTACTGTTTAGGCATTAGATGGCTAGGGGGCATTTAAAAACACTAATTTCAGGCTGTGTATTATATCAAAAACACAATTACAACAAGCGCAATACCGTTTTAGACGGCGGGAAGCAAATTGCACACTTGCTCTGCAAATCCCTATAGATCAAATTATATTCTTCATGGACCTTATCATGATCTCTATCAGTTTGCTAGATAGTGATATCAAGGCTTTTTTAACTTTGTTAATTTTGAACAAAAAAGCCTTTCTGTTTTCAATGATAACTATACACAGTTTCCAAATCTTTTAAAAAGTATCAGATTTGAATCTTGATATAAATGTTGGTTAATTTCTCAATAATTTTATGAGACGGAGATGATTACTTATATCCATTTTCGAGTTTTGATTTGGTTGTGCCTCTAACTTTTGATTAGAAGATTTATAACTAGCAAAAAAAAAAGATGAGCCCGATCAACCCTGTCACTTCAAGGTTATCACAAATCAGATCTCAACAATCTGAAGTTAGAGAAATCGATGCTCGTGATGCTTCTGGTGATGAAGACCTTTTGGCTGAAATTGGCTATAAACAGGAATTAAAGAGAAGTTTCAAAACTTATGAAATTTTTGGTATTTCATATTCTATTATGGGTATTTTGCCAGGTATTGCTTCCATGGCTGGTACAGGGTTAATGGGTAGGTACTACTTTAAACTTCAACATCTTACTAAAACTTAAGGCAACAGATTTTACAAGAATTGTTACTAACTTTGAATTTGTATGTATTTAGCTGGTGCTGGAGGTTTTGTTTGGGGTTGGGTTGTTGCCGCTTGCTTTATCTTTTGCATTGCACTTGGGTTGAGTGAGCTTGCTTCTGCTATTCCAACATCTGGAGGATTGTACTACTGGACTCATTATTATGCACCGGAAAGAATTAGGGTTCCTTTATCTTTTGTTATTGGACTTTCTAATTCTCTGGCTTTATGCGCAGCTGTTGTTTCTGTTGGATATGGTAATGCTGAAGAAATTATGGCTGCTGTCTACATCCAAAAATCTGGTAGTTTTGAAATCACAAGTGGTAAAATCTATGGGGTCTTCGCTGCATGTGTTATTTCTCAAACAGCTTGTACTTGTCTAAGTTCAAAGAACAGTGCTAGATTACAAACCGTTTCTGCTGTTTTAAATACTGTATTAGTTTTAATATTCTTCGTTGCTTTACCTATTGGTACCATCAGAAGAAGAGGTGGATTCAATGAAGCAAGCTATATTTTTGGCAGAGTTGAAAATTACAGTGATTGGAATAAAGGCTGGAACTTTATGCTAGCAATCATGGCTGCCGTTTGGACTATTGGTGCATTTGATTCATGTATCCATTGTTCAGAAGAATGTGAAAATGCAACAGTTGGTGTTCCATTAGGTATTACTTCATCGGTTGGTATTGTTGCTATTGTTTGTTGGTTTTGTGTCATTTGTATGGTTGCTTGTATGAGCAAAGATGTCAGAGCTACTTTAGATACTCCTACTGGTTTTCCGTTTGCTCAGATTCTTTATGATTGCTTAGGAAAGCAATCCTCTATTGCCGTTTTAGCTATTACTGCTGTCTGCCAATGGCTATGTGGAGCTTCCATTATAACTGCCTTATCTAGACAAATCTGGGCTTTCGCAAGAGATGATGGTTTACCTTTCCACAGCATCGTCAAAGTTGTTGATAAGAGAACTCGTGCTCCATTGAGAGCAGTGGTGTTTGCTGCAATTGTGTCATTGATGCTTGGTTGCCTATGTTTAGCTGGTTCCGCTGCATCAAACGCCTTGTTCAGTTTGAACGTTAGTGGTAATTATGTTAGTTGGTGTACTCCAATTTTGTTGAGATTAACATCTGGAAAATCTAGGTTCAAGCCTGGTAAGTTTTATTTAGGTGATTTCTGGTCACCTGTTGTTTCTTGGTGTGGTGTTATTTGGGGTGCTTTCGTTTTGGTTTTGTGTATGTTCCCATCTAACAAACATGTTGAAAAGGACACCATGAACTATACCGTTGTTATTTCCTGTGGTTGTTGGATCTTATCAATTATCTATTTCTTCACTTATAAGTATAAGTTCTATCATGGTCCACGCTCAAACTTATCCCCAGATTCTTTACTCCAAGGTGCTATCGATGGAATTGTCTTTGATTCCGATGAGAGTGAAAAGAAAGTATGAATTAACTTCTCTATAATAGAATCTCGCTAGCAAATACATTTATTTAGTTAATTAAAAACAAAACACGTTTCTCGATACTTTTGAAGTAGCATGATTATCGAGTGGAATATTAATAGTCCATGTTTGAGTTATCATCATAAATGTACCGTTCGATCGTAGGCGTAGTAACTGACTCACAGCCACTCGCCGGACACCACCTGATCTGTGAATTCTTGTTCCTCATTGCAAGTACATAAGCATAATAAAAGAAAGTTTTAGTTTCAAAAAAACAACATATAAACATTGAACTGACCCATGTTGCGTTAATTAACGATATGCTACTGATTGATGACCTGACCGGGAAGCTGGAACTTGGAGGTTAAACGTTGAAACTGATGGATAGTTATGAATGATGAGATATGCAATATGAATACTGGACACTAGATAGGCCCAAAAGCAGTGATCTCCCGTGCGCAAGTCATCGGAAGCACCTGCAGCACAGGAGCAGGTCTCCTCATCCCTGGAGCGCGCACTGTGCAGTGACAATCGCCCCACAAAAGTGTAAAAATCTGGGGTCGGCCTGCTAGCCACCGATTTCGGTCTCGGGCTCGGCTAGAGTCGTTGTTGCCTGTGGTTCGCTGAGTTGCCAATATCTTAACTCTTGCTTCCGAAGAATGCTTATTTCCGTAGCCTGCTTTTGCCAAACTCTAAAGACCAAATAGCAACTCTTGCGAGACTCTGTCACTCTGGCTTACTCGGAGCTCTGATGCTATGGTGCTCTGGTGCTCAGTAGACTGCAGCTCGAGTCACCATCATTGTTCAACGAGCAAGCATTAATTAAGAGACGACGGTGCGCTGTTAAGTCTTGCAACTGTTTCCAGTTGGAACTTGGCAGTTACCACCTGCTCCAATGCACGGATCCCCCACCGAATTGCGCGGGTTGGCTGATCCCAACATGTGCAGCACTGGTTGGGTATACACGGTGTACCCTAAATCTTTAAGCTGATTGCATTAGAACTTCTGGTGTTTTCTATTATTAATGGAAATTGCTGGAGATCCGGTTCTTTATTGGCGCATCTTGTAAACTGAATATCCAATCACCTGATCGATGCAACTCGAGTTGCCTGTTTGAGCACTTCCCTGAATCATACTCTCAACGGTCGACCCCGTCAGGGCACTGCTATATGTACTATTATTGGATTGTTCTGAGTGCATTAACATATATTCATGTGGTTTGCTATTTGTTACAATTATATAAATTGACTTCAATATCCAATAATTTGAATAATTGCTATGAATCTGTCTTTTTCACTTTTTTGGCTTTTTCCAATTGTCGCTAAAGAGTAAGAATTATTTTTCAATTCTTTTTTCATCGTCAAAATAAATTTAAACTAGAATATATATCAATTAACCATGTCTTCTCAATTACAATCTGGATACTGTTTTGAACCAGGTAAGGATCGTTTGGTCCTAAAGCAATATCCATTAGTTGAACCACAAGGAAATGAAATTTTGTTGAAGATTCGTGCAGCAGGTTTGTGCTTATCGGATGTTCATATCTTGGAAGGTAACCTTCAACTGAAATATGACCACACATTTGCAATGGGTCATGAAATAGCAGGTGAGATTTATAAACTTGGTCCTCTGGTCAATAAACAATCTTTCCCAGTTGGTGGTAGATTTGCTGTTCATGGTATCAATTCGTGTATGCAATGTGACTTCTGTCAAAGTGGTAAACAGAACCTATGTACCAATTGTGTTGGTAAATGGTATGGTCTGGGTATCGGAGGTGGTTATGAACAGTATGTGATTATTAACAACCCAAATCAATTGGTTGCAATCCCTGATGCTGTCACTTTTGAAGAAGCTGCTGTTGCATCTGATGCAGTCTTAACTCCTTATCATGCTATTAGTACTGCTCAATTGAAAGCATCTGATAGAGTCTTGTTGATAGGTTTGGGAGGTTTAGGTTCTTGTGCTTTACAAATCTTGAAGACTTACCATCCATACATTGTTTGTGTTGATAGAAAAGAAGAACTTAAGAGTGTTGCAGATGAATTTGGTGCAGATGAATTTTACTCAGATCTATCTAAATCTGACGTCCCAAAGATGTCGTTTGATGCTGTTTTTGATTTTGTTGCTATTCAATCAACCTATGACATCTCTCAACAATATGTCAAGAGTGGTGGTATTATTAAGCCAGTTGGTTTGGGTCAAAACAATATTACCTTCAACTTAACAGATCTAGGCTGTAGGGATGTGAAGATTATTGGCTCATTCTGGGGTACCCCTCAAGAACAAAAAGCATGTATGGGATTGATTAAGAGAGGTCTAGTCAGACCTGTCATTACAAAGTACAAGTTTGAAGATTTCCCAAAGGCTTACGAGCTATTGAGTTCTGGAAAATCTAAAGGTAGATTGGTTCTTAGTATGTGATCTCCTTTCATTAGTTTCTTTTCGTTTCATTTACGCATTTTTTTCTTTGATATCGATTTAATTATTACTTTATCATTTACGCTTTATTTTCCTTATATTTAACGAATTAATACTAAAAGCACCTTTTGTTGTTAATGTCGAAAAGGTGCATTACCCGCTGATTTATTGAATTAGTAGTATTCTCACCTCTCCTTCTTTTCTATATTTTTATTGTAATAAAATGTAGCTTGTTTATTATTCATAAGATTTTTAAATCTGTGCAATCAATCTAATTGTACGTAGTTGTGAGGAAATATACCAATTGTTCCATCACTCAAATTGACTCCTTTCCACCATCCCGAATTTGTCTTGTCAAGGATCTTGATTGAATCACCAACAGTGAAACTTAAATCATCAGGCTCTACAGCTTCAAAGTTGTACAAAGCATGACAAGTCTGATAGGGAGCACTTGCTTCCATCACTTTAGCCTGTAGCTTATTTAACGAAATACTATTGAAATTAACAATCTGAAGCTGATCAACTGTGCAACTTACGGGATCAAAAGAGGTGTGAAACTTTGCTTTTACAGCTCGATAATCAACATCCAGTCTTTCTTTTTCTAAATCAACATGTAAATCTTTTGCAATGCTGTTCAGATTGTCAAACAGACTATAAAAAATATTCAATGTCGAAAAATAAAACATAATAAACAACTGCTCTATGATTTTTGAAACTATTAGCATAAAGACTGGTATTTCTTGTTTCAGCCTATGATTCATCAATTCATATTTTTCTTTTGTAGCATCTAGTTTTTTCATAACTTCGAATTTTCTTTTATACTCTTTCAAATTCAGATCATTTTTTTCATTTAATTTCTTGATTTCTAATGTGTATTTTTCGTAATCTAAATTAGCATAATATCTCTCTTTAATAGCTTTGTTAACTTGCTTAATGTGTTTTGATACATTCTTCAAATGACCGCTCAACCTTTCTTCAAATTCTTTCAATTCTTCCGTAAAAGCAGGCTGTAGAGATCTATGAGAGCTTAAATAAGCCTTTAATTTATCAGACAGGTTGATTTGTTGCTTCGTTACAGGATAATTGGCATTTAACTTGGAATCTGTTATGCCTTGAACGATATCCCCAATATTAACACAGTGGTTCAATACCTGCGCCAACGAAACCCTGCTTTTTTTTAAACACGATTGTAACTTTTCAAATTGTTTGTCTAATCCTTTGACCGATTCCACAAGACCGTCAAATTCAGGATCTGATATTTTTTCGTAAATGTTCAGTTTGTCTTTAAGTATCTGCGGTGCTCTTACAACAGATTTGGAAACGTCGCCCCAATTCACATTAGAATTTGGAATATCCATTTTTTTGTTTAATCCAAACTTATGACCAACAAAAAAGAAAACAAAAAATACAGAATACGCCTGGAAAAAATAATTAATATATTTAATAAAAGTTAAGCGGCTAGTAGTTTATATAAACATGTGGACAAATATTACAAATAGGGCATTGATAAATAAGGGGGAAATAAGCTACATAAGCGCGCAGTTTTGGACCCTCCGTCTTAGCTCTTGCTTGGATGTCCATGATCTAGACCTGGCCATGCAACAATTTTTTGGCTCTTCTTTGCTTGAATAACATAATTTTCGTCCCTATTCATAATCATATCCAATTTTTCAATCATAGTTTCGGAATCGCTTGTATTCGCTTCCATTATTTCTTTCTTCAAAGATTTGACCTTATTTTTCAACATCCCAGTGATTGCCTCAATTAACTTATTAGAAAATTTTTGATCGATCGGGCCGTTAGCTAAAATTATAGCCCGCAACTTTTTAACTAACTTTATAGAACCCAAAGAATCATCAAACGATTTTCTGTTGTTAGTTTCCAAATAAGCAGGAGGATTCAATATGAGTAAAGCTGCATAGTATAACATGATATGAATATGAATTGGAACATATTTTAGTGCTGACAATATATCTGCATCATTCAGAACAATATTTAACACTGTTTCAGCAGCAGAAATAGATAACTCAGTTGATACCTTTCTGCTCTGTACAGGTGACATTTCAACTTCAATTGCATCATCTCTTTCATCACTATCATCAGAATCAGACAAATCAGAATCAACCTCAGAGTCTGGTTGGTCGTTGAATCGACACTGGCGATCAACTGGATACACTTCGCCTTCTTTACCACCGGTGCTTCCAGACATACCAGTGACTTCATCATCACTATTTATAACTTCGGCAATTTGATATTCATCCAACTTTGGTAGATACGTTCCATCTGTATGTAATTTTCGAACAGCCGATGAATTAATGTGCATCTTTGCAAAATTGTAATAGATTAACGTCGATTTCGAAGACCAAATAGGATTATTTCCGAATGGAGATAACAGGACTGTCCATTGAACCATCCACTTATCTAATTCTAGATTCGTTTTGAATGGCAATCCAAACGATGCAGGAGTTAACAAATCCCAGGCCTCTCCAACAAATACATTACTTATTGCTTGATTATATTCCACTTGGGAAACAAGTCTCATGTCCGAGTAAGTCGCTGTTTTTGGTATGCTTGTATTGGTGTCCCGCACTTCCTTCTGTTTGCTCTCCTCTTCACTGTCATCCAATCCATTAACTTCACCGACATTGTTTGAGGAAGGTAGCAAGCCTGTAACGGCAGGAGAATGTAGAAGTAATCTTCTACTTTCAACTAACGACTGGTCATTGGAATTTATTAGAGGCTGTCTGTTGAATACCAGCGACTGTTGTCCATCTAGAATATACAGTAAATACCACAATTTTAATCTATTCTTTTCAGAAATGCCGGATTTCTTACTGTGATTAGGCTTATTTAAATTCATAGTTTTAGCGAGTTGCAAGGCAAGCCCAGTAAACATTTGATTTTCCTGGAACCAAAAACCACAGAAACATAAAGCAAGAATTGTATTGAATGCTTCAACCTCGTTAGCTGGTGTTCTGAACAATAGCTGTTGACTCAGACTATGAATTAACAATTCTAGATTTTTGAACAAGTGACCCAATAATGGATGGTGGATAGATGCTATCGCACAGACAGTAGCCACTAACAATGGACAGTTATCCCATAATTCGGAAACCGAGTAATGTGAAATGTTAAAACCAAACAATTGAGGTGAGATATTGGAATCGAAATACTTAAATAACTCCCTTGCTTCCTCTTTACTTAAAATCTGGTCAATTCTTGTTTTCTTAGATGGTTGAACTGATGATGAAAAACTACCAGACCCTGGAACACAAAATACCGAAGAACTAGAATCGCTATCAGCTTCGGAATCATGAAGTTTTGCTTTTTTCTGAGTCGACTGGAAACCTTGATTATCAAATGGTCTCTTAGTCCCATTAACGAACTCATCGCTGTACTGCCTATCAGTAAGCTTTGGTCTATCGTTAAAGTATTGTGAACTTCCAGGGTGTGGAAGTGGCATTTGTGACAGGCTATTAATATCTGGAAGTAATACGGGCTTTTGATTATGGTTATGATGCTGCTGCTGATGCTGTTGATGATTCTGATTCTGATTTTGATCCCTTAGTAATGATAGGATTGACATTAATTTAGAGTCAAAATCCGACAACCTACTTTCAACCGATTCCTCCCATCTTTTATCAACTGTCCCATGTTCTGACGCTGGTGTAGTAGCGGGAGGAGTAATCCTTTGTATGCTTGATGAAGAAGGACTTAGATTCCGGTTCGTTGGTGACTCAGGCTGCCTCGTGCTAGAATCTGATTCTCTCCTTATCAAAGTTGAAAGCGGACCTGAATCCATAGCTAAGGTTGAAACTGATGTTGGAATCTCTGGTGGAGGAGTTGGAGTGACTGGTAAAGGGTTAAGTAGACCCTTTAATGACGAGCTGTTGGCATTTGCTGGAAATCTGTTTGAAAGAGTCACCTTTGGTGAAGGCTCTGGCAATCTCTGCACATTCCCGTGATTATTTATATTTGTATCAGGAGCCAATGACGGATTAGTATATCTAGTTGTAAATGTATTTGGTTCTTCACTGCTGACTATTTTGTAACTTGCAATTTTATACTCGTAGACACACGATAGATTGTGGGCTCTGCATCTTTTACAAGCTTGATCATCACCAACTTTGATACATCTGACTTTTGACTTTCTACACCTCGTACATGCCTTAGTTCTTCGTTCTTTGGAGTCGTCGCTAACTATTGTTGAAGTGACTTTCTCGTTCTGTTTTTCTAGGTCCAATTGTTTTTGTTGTACAGGGTTTGGAAGGATTGGCCTTTTCCCCACTGTTCTCTCAGACATTTTTATGTTATTATTTCCTGACATCCTTTTATTGGCAACTTCAGCCAAAGTAGATGACTCACTTACGTAGCTCCCTCAAGCTCAGCACTAAATACGTGAGTAGGACCCTACTTCTTGTCTTTCCTTCTTGTTGCCGGACTCCTTTCCTTTTGCTTTCAATTGCCCGAAGATGTTTGTTAGAATTTGCAGCGCGTTGACAATCAAACACATGATTGAGATCACGTGATATATATGCTTATTTTTATTTATATATGTACTTTATTGCTTTTATTTAATTTACTAATTTTCAAAGATTTGGTAGAATTTCTATCTTCATAGTGCTGAATCATAACTTTATTATAATTGATTCTTCTGTACACAAGATAGGTTTCATTTTAAAGTACACTCACAAGACATAAATTGCATAGTAAGGCTTATCTAATCAGTTCAAAGAACCCGCCCCACAAATTTCGAATTACGAATAACGGTTTTGAGCTTTTACAGGTGTTTATTAGTTTCTTTCAAAACATCAGACAAACTAACCTATAACCATAATATTACTTTTAGTTTTACTCCTTTTTTACCAAAAATATGTCAAAGGCTATTGCAAGTTTTTTTCAAAATCATGCCAAAAGGTCATACCTTGTTGTGGGGGCTTCAAATTCTCCATCAAAATTTGGTTTCAAGGTTCTACGCTGGTATATGGTTCATAACTTGAATGTTGTACCAATAAATCCAACTTCAGCCAAAGTTTGTGACCTTGCAGCATTTACATCTGTTACATCGTTTATTGATTCTCTGAAGGGGAGTCCCGAAAGGCTGCAAAATGGTATCTGTATATCTGCTATAACTCCTCCAGCGATCTCATTGCAAACCGTAAAAAGTTTAAAGGATTACAGGGAGTTAATTCACGGGATTTGGTTTCAACCTGGCTCTTACAATAATGAAATTATTCAATATTGTGCTGATGAGTTGGAGCTCACTAAAGAAAATGGCAAGATCATTTACGAAGGCAATTGTATCTTAGTCTCTGGAGAAAGGGGGTTAACTCAATCAAATTTATGACGATATGACTTTATATTACTTTTTATATCAACTAATTAACTTATACATAATGCAAAGCAATGATTATATATACATTTCAATTTTTTTTATTTACTAATGTGCATCTTTTCGTAAATTTTATTAAATGGCCCGTCGTTCCTTTCAACTCATCGAATTCTTTTCTCTTTACAATTAAAATAAGGCGCAAAATGTACTCTGCAATATACAGTCGGTATGTAACTCACTTTTGTATCAATCAAGCAACTTTCTTATGAATTTATATCCATTTCTTAGCATTTCTTCACCAGAGTTGAATGCACTATAATTTTGCCCATTGTAATTATTGTTATTGGAAGATGTACTCATTATAACATCTCCAGCTTCAGTTGTTGTGATATATTCCAAACTATCTTGTTGATCATCGGAATACCTATCTTCGTTACCCATGCTGTTTATATTCGTTACATCGTTAATGTTACCATTGGGTAATTCAAACTTCATAAATCCTGGGTTTAGAGAGTTCGCATCATGGGTATTTAAAGCAAACAAGATTTTGTAAGGGAAAGGCGATTTCTCTATAGACTGGATTGCAGGTATATGATCTTTATTCATATCGACATATTCAATTATATTGAACAAATTATTTTCAAAGTCATCCTTGTACAAATCCAATTTGTCTGAGCTGTTGTTTAGCTGTATCATTTTGTGATTTCTATTGTTGATTATATTTATGTTTAAAACCCATTTTTCCCAACAATTTATATATTTCCTACTATTGTTTTGAGTTTGTTGTGATAATGACATTAAGGAAGATTCGGAATCCGGTCTTGAGGTGGGTCTTGATTCATTAAATTGACTCCAAAGCTTTGTTGATGACTGAATGTCCGAATTGCTTGTGATGATAGATCTCTCATAAAATTTCACCACAACCACACATTTATAAAACAGTTCTTCATTACTATTATCATTTTCTGTAGTTTCTTGAAAGGTGTTGTTCGTAGATTTATCTGTATTGAAATTAGGATGGTTAAATGAAGTTGTCGTGACACCATCTAAGATGGCGTTGATCTTCGACTCTATCAGACTCTCCAACTCAGGGTATGAAGTAGTAGGGTACGGTATATCTAAAAAACTACTGTTGTCATCTGGTTTGATAGATCCAAAGAGTCTTGTAAAGAATATGGTCCAAAGGATACCTCTAAGATAGTCATGAACAGTATCTAAATCAGAAATGATTTTTAAATTGAAATCCATCGCTTCACAATCACAGCTCATATAAGAGAACAGTAAGGCAAAGTATGAAATAACAACTAAATAGACTTACACATGCATGAACTATATTAAAAAAGAAGGGAAAAAGGCAAATGATATGTAATTAAAGGTGAAAGTAGCCAAGTGCTAGCCACCGGCACACCTACAGTCACATTCACGGTGTCACCTCAGACCTGCACTCCACTTTGCTTTGCTATCTGCGGCTGCGCCGATGAGGTCGATCGACTTTTATTTTGGTCCCTTCATTTGGTTGGCTGTGCTACGAAAGAGGAAAAGATAAGTAATCTTACGTAACAATATACAATATTGTAGCTGATAACGAAGATAAGCGGGGATCAGTTTTACTCATAGTAGAGAGTTTTGCTTGGAGTAAATTGTCATCACCAGTTAATGGTATTTCGTTATAAATGAGTTTATTTTAAGTATCACTCTGTTACCAATCTACAAATGATCAAGTTTATGACAATAAAGGGATAGCAAAATAAGCAATAACTGAAGATATTGTGGTTTAGTTATACACTCTTTAGATTTAACCATCAGCACCACTTAAAAAAGCTTTATAAAGTATTACCAGCACATGAATAACGAGATGCAAACCTGACAAGCTATTGGACATAAGTATATATTGAATGATGAACGGTAGAATCTTTCTTGGATCTGCTATTTAGAGCAGCCCATAGTTTCATATTATTTATACTCCACCAAAATTGAAACGAAGTATAATACCATATAAATTAAATGAAAAATAGCGAATTTTTTCCCCATCCCTTCTATTATTTCTGCTTTAAAAACAATACACGTAGACTAAATGGTCGTGAAGTGCTGATACCTCTGAAACGATATTGTTTGCAATTGAAGAGTCGTATATTCACACTACATCTGTTGCTTTAATAAATCTGGTCTAAGAGTCTTGGTTATAGTCATCTGGCCGAGTCATCGTATTAGCCGAAGTGTTTGAAGCATTATTTGTGTTGTTCATATCATCCCATTTACTAAGAGTTGTTTTGATGACCGACACCGAGGATGTTAAATCCCTTCTTGCTTGTTCAAGATATCCCTCTGTATTTGTGAACCAATCCTCAATCTCATCGAATCTTTTGGTTCCCCTATCACCATCAATCTTGTGAGCAGCATCTTGCCAAATCAGCCTAGTCTATAGAAGAACAGAAAATTATTAGTAAAGGAAAATTGTTAGTAAAACGTAGGCTATTTCTTTTTCTAAGTTTCTTTTGTAGTAAACAAGAATAGTTACAGTATCTAATTTTTCGAACTGTTGAATAGCATCCCTCATCCCTTTGGTATAATCAGTGTAAATTGCATCAAATTCTATTGACAGCCTATCCCAGTTAAAGGAAGGAACGGCATCAAAAGGCGACAATTCTTTAAATCGTTGAACAATCTTTTTATTATCTTCAATGAATTCATTTAAGGAGGGAGTTACTAGACATGGGTCCGATTCAACAAGGTGCAGAAGGTCATTGAGAAGGCTTTGAGATTGTTTCTTCAAATCAGAATCTTGATCATCATTGTGAACATCTATTGACTCTTTTGAAAATTGACCCAAATCCCCAGCTACTTTGTTTGGGACAGTTTCATTGGTTGATTCGATCATTTCGTTGATTGGATTTTGATGCCGTTTGATGCTACCTTAGTAAAAGGGAGGGAGACAAAGGGAAACTAGCCTTATTTAGTTTCCTCCCCCTCGCAAGGTTCTGCTCACTCACAAAAAGTAAAGTCCTATTATTATTTCTATCAAAAAAGTCGCTACAGTCGATTGTAAAATATTCAAATCAGTCTAAATATATTTATAATAAATGATTAATATAGAAATTACATGCAAAAAAAATGAAACAAAACAAACTACTATTAAACAGTTTAAGGACAAAGCAGTGTATAACAAATTTCTTAGAGATATTCAATCCTTAAACTGTAATTCCATCTCTCGTTCGATTTCCAGAAATTCGACAGTTTCTTTGAGTTTATCAAACTGTTTGTCTTTTATCCACCTGGCCTTTTCCTTGGCAACCTTCTTTATGAACTTTTCTTTGTTGATTTGTTTGTCTTCAACTACTTGGTTGGTTTCTGAACCAGATGTACCGGAATTTTGAACATCATAAACTTTATTGTTAATTCCAGCTGAGGCAACATCAGTTTTCGATCTTTTTGGCGCTATCGTCTCAGTGTGGTTGAAGATGTCATATGTGAATTTAGAAATAGGCTCCTTACTGGAGTGTATCGATGGCGTCACATTAAACATATATTTTTCCTCGTTTTCTTTAAAAACGTACATATTTGTATTAGTATTGTTCAAATCAACATTATTTATCGTAGTTTTTGTTGCATCTTGGACATGAATAATTGAAGATTGTGTTGGGTTCACATTTTCTAGTATGGGATCTTCAGCACCCGCTATAATGCCATCTTTCAGTGGTTCAAGCTTTCTTCGTATTATATTTTGCCTGCTAACAGAAGGAGTCAATGGGGTAGTTGGAGATCTCTTCAGATTGTTTGTTTGATCCTTCTCGTTATCTTGCTCCAGCTGATTGTTCTTTGAGCCACGATTATTAGGTGTTGAAAGTAGCTGTAACCCGCTTAAATCATTCCAGTTAGAATTTAATTCCGACATTATAATACAACTAATATGGAAGCGGAATTGTAATTAGTTTACAGAAGCAAGAAGTTCTTCTTTGTTAGAGTATTAATAATTGGAGTAGATTTAATCCTTTGTTTTTGTTTTTGTTTTCACATCACAGCCCGATTCCGATCTGCACTGAACAAAAAAGTATATCACATGACTTCGAAGCACGTGATATATTTTTGAAAATATCACTATTGGAATTGACCATTTTTGACATCCACGGTCCAATAAGACGCCCCACACGCTGTTCCCGGGGGGTTCCCGTAGGAAAATTTTTTGCAGCGCGGTGGTCGCGGGGAAAGGCGTGAAAAATTGACTGAAATCGAGATCTCGAGGATTGTTGGCTGGCTAGCTGGTGGATTCCTCCATCGGCTCGTTGGAAGTTTGGTACGTCGGTGGTTGGATACGTGGAAAGTCTGTTGTTTCTGTCGTTGTCCCTGCTCTTTTTCTTCTTCTTTCCGTGCCTTTTTCTTTCTCTTTTCCTTCAATTTTGTCTTTTGAAATTTTCGATTTTCAACTACGTTCATCAATTTATTACTCACAACAAAATGTCTAACAACGAAAGAACTTTCATTGCCGTTAAGCCAGATGGTGTCCAAAGAGGTATCTTCCCAGAAATCTTAAGAAGATTCCAAAACAAGGGTTTCAAGTTAGTTGGTATTAAGTTAACCTTCGCTCAAGAACCATTGTTAAGAGAACATTACGCTGATTTACAATCTAAGCCATTCTTCCCATCTTTATTATCTTACATGATGTCCGGTCCAGTCTTAGCTACCGTTTGGGAAGGTAAGGACGTTGTTAAACAAGGTAGAGTTTTATTAGGTGCTACTAACCCATTACAATCTGCTCCAGGTACCATCAGAGGTGACTTTGCTTTAGACATGGGTAGAAACATTATTCACGGTTCTGACTCTGTTGAATCTGCTAACAAGGAAATTGCTTTATGGTTCAAGAAAGAAGAATTAGTTGACTACAAACCAACTATGACTGCTTGGATTTACGAATAAAGTCCGGAGGATCCTACTGATCTAAATGCCTTATCAGACTCAAAGCTATAAATCATTACGATTGAAGCTCTGGTTTATTCGGTATACTGTATTTAACTATATTCTACACTTTCAATCATATCAATTGCTAGATATGACTCTTTATAGCCCGAATCAAATATATTTGATTTCACATAAATTTTTTTGCTTTGTAACTTGGTAGTCAATTGCTGTGTCAATGAGCATTTATATTGTTTCCAGTAAATTTTGGGACCCTGTCAATGTCGCCGATGAGCTGTGGGAACTCTTTAAAATCTGCGGCTCGATGAACAGGAGTGCTCAGCATCTATTCAGAAGAATACTGCAATTCTGTAACACAAATCTCTGCAAGCTCATAATAAATCCAAGCATTATAGAACAGAATTCCAAAATACATTGGAAAAACAACAGAAAGCGTTACTGTTGCAAGTCCACAGTTCTCACTGCGTGTGGCCGTGCCAGACGACAGTGGCAGATGCAATTGTAGTGAGACATTATATAAGCAAAGACATAATTAGAGCGAGCTCACGTAAGGAAACCGGTGAGCTAGCTCGCTCTCTTCCAGGCATCGATTGAGCATCGTCGATCAAAACTGGCAGGCAGAGAGATTTGTTTCCTCCTTGGATTTTGTGTCTTGACGAAAACCGGTTGCTGTAAATTTCTTCCTGAAAAGAGTCTTCGTTTCTGCATTAACTCTTAGTGTAGGTCCAATAATAGTTATACATTCTATAAAATGTCAAAGACGCCTCAGATTTATTGTATGTGTTCCTTATTTTCCACTTCGAAGAACATTAAAAGTCGGACATTGATTGTTCTTTTATTTCTTGATTTTTCGAATTTTTTTCTCTTTTTTTTAGTTTGATATGGTCAATATAAACCACGATTTGATATTTGTATGATACCATAGAGCAAATCATATATATTTCATAGGATGTGGCCTGGTTCAATCGGTTCTTTCTTTTTTCTTGGCTTTCATCTTCCTTTGTGAATACTTGTGTATTTTTCTGACTATTTTTCGTGCCCAAGCAACATTACTAACATTTTCTGTGATTAACCTCCTACTTTTTTCTGTGTTTTAGGCCGTCAACCTAGATCTGTTGAACTTATAAATGCTCAACCTGATTTCTCTGAGCTTTCCTCGTTTGAAAAACCTTCTGTGGAGACAAGGTGTGCATCATATTCGCCTGATGGATTAGTATTTGCTTACACACAGCCAACATTTGTGAATATAACTGATTCCCTTACGGGTTCAACTATAATGAAGATTGATGTTGCTGATGTTTTTGAATTCCATTTCTCTTCCAAAGGACATTTTTTGGCTACTTGGTCAAGACCGACTAAGTTACAAGATGATTCGGGTAATTGGAAAGATAATGTGAATATTTGGAGATTAAATTTGAAGGAAGGTACATATGAATTTTTACAATCATACTTAAATAAGTCTCAATCTGGATGGAGACCTCAATTTACTGCCGATGAATCAATCATGTGTAGAATGGTCAACACTTATCAAATTGATTTCTTTAAAACCGGAGCTAGTGAAGTTAAAAAAGCATTATATTCATTGAATGTGAAATCGTACGGAAAAATCGCTTCATTCCTGTTGTCTCCTGGTTTGAATCCTTCCATTGCTATATTCATTCCAGAATCAAGTGGTAAGCCATCATATATTCAAGTTTACTCCTTACCAAACGTCAAGAGTCCAACTTCTCAAAAGCAATTCTTCAAAGGTGAGTCTTGTCAATTTAGATGGAATGATTTGGGTACTTCTATTCTAGCATTGGTTTCCACTGATGTTGATTCTTCCAATAAATCTTACTATGGTGAATCTACATTATATTTGTTGGGGATTTCTGGTTCATTTGATCAAAAGATTCACTTGGATAAAGAAGGTCCAATTCATGATATTACGTGGTCCCCAACATCTCGTGAGTTTGCTGTCATATATGGTTACATGCCTTCTCAAACAACCTTTTTTGATGCTAGAGGAAATTCCATCTATTCATTACCACCAGATTCCAGAAATACTATATTATTCTCACCTCATGCAAAATACTTTTTGGTTGCCGGTTTTGGTAATTTACAGGGTAATGTTGAAATTTATGATAGACAAAACAAATTTGCTAAAGTTGCATCTTTCAACGCTTCAAATACATCCGTTTGTAAATGGTCACCTGATGGACGTTATATTTTAACTGCAACCACATCTCCAAGATTAAGAGTCGATAACTGTGTTAAAATTTGGTATGTGAACGGTACATTATGTTTTGTTAAAGATTTTAATGAATTATATAGTGTTGATTGGAAACATCAGCCTTTAACTGATTTCCCTCCAATTAAAGATATGAATGAATGCTGTACCCCTCATATCTCAGCCATAGAACATATGGCTAAGAAGGTTAAGGTGTCTTCTACTGAGAATAAACCAACTGGTGCTTATAGACCGCCACATGCAAGAAATGCTCCAAGTCAACCAGTTAGAACTTTGGCGCAGAGAGAAGCTGCCCAACAGTTTAATAAAATTACAACTAAAATTCCAGGTTTAGGTGTGAAGAAATCTATACCTGGTGCACAACCAGCCTCCGCAACTGACTCGGAATCTAAATCTGCTGCTAAGAACAGAAAGAAAAGGCAGAATAAGAAAGATGGCGATGAGAACTCTACAGAATTAAAATCATCACCTTCTGTTTCATCTTCAAATTCCCCTCAACCTGAAGCAACAGCATCTTCTATGGTTATTGGAGGTGTTGTTTCATTTGAGGAGAAAAAAATTAGAAATTTGTTGAAAAAATTGAGAGCCATTGAACAATTGAAGACTAAGAAGGAAAATGGAGAGTTCTTGGAAGACACTCAGATGTTGAAGATTAAGACCGAGACGCAAGTTAGAAGTGAGTTGGAGAGTTTAGGCTGGTCTGAATAAACTAATTAATTTGAAAGATTCCTGCTATTTTTTTTGTTTGTTTTGTTTTGTTCTGTTTTGTAATTAGGAGAAATACAGGAAATCTTTTGTTTGTTTGTCCTTTTACGTTTTTGTACTTTTTTTTATTTTTTGTTTCTCAAAGTTTATCCTCCATGCATACTTGTAAATGAGTTTTTGCCTTTTTTTTTTTGTTACCATTATTACTTTTTTTTTTACTATATATATAGATAAATGTGTTCTTGTACCGTCATTTGAATTTTAAACAAATACATGCCATGATCTCACACTGAAGTACACATAGATCTGTGATTATTATATGTCATTATATGTTTTTGGTGTCTATTTTATTTCTCTAATTTTTTGAACCCTTTTAAATGTCCATCATATTTTATTCCTTGTTTTCTTCAAAGTAATATTTCTTGTCTGCATATTTAAATCTGATTGAGCCCACGATAGGGGGGTACGTAGTTCCAAGAAAGGCTAATCATATGGAGATAGCTAGCATCTTCATAGATACAATTCTTTTTTGTGGGGTTGATAGACGCGTCGTTGAGCGTAAGAGCTTATGTAACATAAGCCGATTTGAATGGGACCATAGCACAAATTACAACAGTTAGAATTCACGGGGTGCCCATCGTTGATCGACTGCCAGAACGGGCGGCGTGCACTCAGCTTGCAGCTCTCACATTTCAAGGCGATGCTCTGGTCTCTGTATCGGTACGATTAAAGGGGCAAAATAATTAAGCTTCACGATCAGAACCCAACAATCGATAAAATGCAGTCCACAACAAAGATCCGTTATCTTCCATAAATTTACGAATAAAAGATCCCCAATTTTCCACCCTATTGTAAATAAATATTTACTTTAAGGTAATCGAGAAGTTGATTAGGCAACTGGTTAAAGAAAAGCCCAAAAATAGATTATATGAAGCAGGTTCATATTATTCAAAATGATACCCAGACGTAATAGTTCATTTTCTGGATCTTCCACGGTCTCTTCCAATTATTTGACACCTCCTCCAAACCCCAAAACATTGAGTATACAGGCAACTTCATATGAGTATTCCAATTCAATTCCATTGGTTATATGGCTAAGAACAGCTAATAGAATGTTAAAACATGCCAAATGGTATCTTGCTGATAACATCTTGGATGAATCATACATCTTGTATTGTCGTCTGATGGATTTAATCATTAATAAATTGCATAATCACCCAGATGTCAAAAAATTGAAACTAGACCATCGAACAAACAGCAAATCCAAGAATGGAACTGTTTATCAAGACTTTCTTAAACTCAGATCATCATTACCGGATCTGATGAATGAAGCTGAAAAGATCAAAAAGATATTAGCAGATAATTATAATAATTATATAGATTCAGAAAAAAGAAAGAAACAATTAATACAGTTACAAGAACTAAGGTTCCAACAACTAAAAATGCAGGAGCAGGAAAAGGCAAATTATTCAAAGGATGGGCAATCCGATAACAAGAGCGACTTTATAATGGACGATGCTAACCTATCAAAAAAATTAAGATCCTTATCAAGCAACAGTCTCTCAAGTCTGGAAATTTTACATCCTTCTAGTATCCCATCATATCCAAATTTGCCAGAATTTGCCACTTATGATTCACTAATCGATCAACACAACGAGACAAAACTACCCCCAAAACTTCCATCTTTGCCTCATCTGTCCTCACCGTCACCACCATCATCATCAACTCCAATACCACTGACAGTGTCATCGCCATTATCGAACTCTACAGCAGTTACATCACATCAGCTACCGCCTTCTAAGCCAACTAAGAAAAGTGTTGTTCACAAAACTGTTAATTTCACAGAAGGTGGATCACCTCTTAGAACGATATTCATATCACCAAATTTAATAGAGACCTTTTTAAAGATATCAAAACGTAATACAGCAAAAAAATTGGAAACATGTGGTATCCTTTGTGGTAAACTAAACAGGAATGCATTTTTTATCACGTACTTAGTTATACCTGATCAAGATTCAACTGCCAACACATGTAACACCAAAAATGAAGAGAAATTATTTGATTTTATTGATAATTTGGACTTGTTCGTACTTGGATGGATTCATACGCATCCAACACAGTCATGCTTTTTATCTTCGGTGGATCTACATACTCAAAACTCATATCAAATTATGTTGAATGAAGCAATTGCTATAGTTTGTTCACCAAGTGAAAAATTTGAGAAGAAACTAGGTGTTTTTAGATTAACTGATCCTCCAGGGGTTCCAAAGATAACAAATTGTAACTTAACTGGATTCCATCCGCACCCTGAAGATAATTTGTACGTTGAATGCAATCGCTTAAATCATGATAATCCATCCTCTGGGCATGTTGTTATAAAAGGAGAGTTACCTTTCGAAGTTAAAGATCTAAGACCATAATTTAGATCTTGCATAGATAAATAGATACATACCTATAGATAGAGTATGGAGTTGTTTTCTTAAATAAATATAATAATTATTTTTTCGCACATAATTTATTATGATTCCATTAGATTATACGGTAAAAGACAGAAGACAAAAGAAAGATACAAAACAGAAAAATAGCGCTAAATAAAAAACCGAGTTAACAATATAAATAAGTGAGGATCTGAACCATTTCCGATACTATTAATCTTCAATAATTTTGTCATCCATCGAGACAGCTTCACCAGAAAGTAGATCTGCTTGATCTTGATTCTCAGGAACAGATGGTTGTAGCATTGCGTCTCTGAGTCTATCTTTTTCCTCATTCTCAGCTAACTGTGTACTTAACAATTCAACTTCCATTTGCTTTCTTTGAGGTTCGGTTTCCTTGTATGTATTCACCTTATTTATAAATGTATTTAAATTTGATCCAACGGCGGCTTCAGCCTCCAATTGTGTATATGGATTTTTACTCAATTCTTTAACCCTTCTTCTATGTGGTTTACATTTTAAATGAGCAGCAAGTGCTTTATTATCTTGGAAATATTTGGCACAATGTATGCAATAGTATTGACCTAACCCTGCTTTATACTCATCTTGATCTTGATGTTTTAATTTTTGAATCGATTGTGCAGTTGATAAATCACCGTGGATTAAATCCAAATCTCTAGTTCTTCTTTTGGTTTTATATCTGAGCACTGAATATCTACCCATAGTTTAATTATATATACAATTAGTTGTTTTGTATGCTAAAAGCAAAGTAAACCTTTTGCAACTATAAGATATATGTAACTATGAAATATATCAAGATAAAAATTTGAAAATATAAATTTTTTTTGAAAAAAAGAGAAACAATAAGGCTAGTAAATGTGGCTAGATAGAGGGAAGATATAAATGTGGCGTATTATAAAGTGTAGAGATGCTAATGAATTCTGTCAACACGTTTTGTGTGTCACTGGAAATCGATCAAACTTCAGGCACGTGATATTTACAAAGGGCACGAAACCCTGAAATGGGGAACCATAGCCAAGAACCCCTCGCACCTCTCAGAAGTAAACGGGACAGCAAAAAATTTTCCAGTATTACTAATCTGTCAGAACTGACTACGTGAGGCAAGAAGCTGAAGCTCCCATAGTGGAGCAGAGCGACTGTGTGGAATCCTAACCTTAGCGACTGAAATTTATCTCTACGTTCATCAAAGTATTGACTGAAGCTTTCATATAGATTTGTTAATATCGTTACATCAATCTAAGTATTCATTAATAGGTATGTAAATGACAATATTCGTGAGAAACGAAGAGTTATTTGAATTTCAACTCTGGCAAGTTATTATTTATACAGTCATTTTGAAAAAGAAAAAAAGAAAGCCTGGAGCAATTACAAACTGAGATTGTAGACTAAAAGAGCCCTATAAAGTATGAATTCACAAATTTCCTTGATCAAAGGCTACATGTTCTAAACAAATTTATATCAGAATGTTTTCTATTTCAATGATGGCTTATACAACTCTTGAATCATAAGATGGCAACCACACATAGAATTCTTAACGCCATCATATAGCACTGCACAACATTTCGTCTGATTACAAATCCAATGTGGGAATTTACGTTTGTGTTTGCCCTGGGACTTCTGGGAAATCTGTCTCAAGTCCCTTTTAAACAGCGTTATATTCCTTTCTTTTCTTGCCAGTCAACAATATGCACTTCTAAAGTACCTAAATATAACACAAACAACATTAAAACTGTCTGTCTGATTTGAAACTATATTAACTCACTCGGTTTATTCTCACTAAACATTTTAATACAATTGAGAATTCATAAAACTAACATATTATTTACTTTTAATTATAGATCTTTCAAAATGGCTAGAAGACCAGCTAGATGTTACAGATACTGTAAGAACAAACCTTTCCCAAAGTCCAGATACAACAGAGGTGTCCCAGATGGTAAGGTCAGAATTTTCGACTTAGGTAGAAAGAAGGCTTCCGTCGATGATTTCCCATTATGTGTCCACTTAGTTTCTAACGAATTGGAACAATTATCATCTGAAGCTTTAGAAGCTGCTCGTATTTGTGCTAACAAGTACATCACTAAAGTCTCTGGTAGAGATTCATTCCACTTGAGAATCAGAGTTCACCCACACCACGTCTTAAGAATCAACAAGATGTTGTCATGTGCCGGTGCCGATAGATTACAACAAGGTATGAGAGGTGCTTGGGGTAAACCACATGGTTTAGCTGCTAGAGTTGATATTGGTCAAGTTTTATTCTCAGTTAGAACCAAAGATTCTAACAAGGATGTCGTTGTTGAAGCTTTAAGAAGAGCTAGATACAAGTTCCCAGGTCAACAAAGAATTATTATCTCAAAGAAATGGGGTTTCACTTCATTAGATAGAGCTGATTACGTTGCTAAGAGACAAAACAATGAAGTTAAGGATGATGGTGCTTACGTTAAGTTCTTGTCTAAGAAGGGTAGCTTGTCCGAAAACATGAAGCAATTCCCAGAATACTTCGCTTAAGTTTTATAACATAAAGTTGTTAAGTTTTTATAGTATTAATTTTAATTAACTAAAATAAAAATCAGTATATCTTTATATGTCATGTCCTTTTTCTTACTGAAGAAGGAGAGCAGTTTGTAATATAAGGGCGAAGAAATTAATTAATTAATGAATAAAGGAAAAAGTTTCTAAAATAAATAAATAGGGTTGAATTATTATCGTTTGGCATGCAATCTAAGTAAGTAAGTATGTGAGAAAAAAAGAACGAAACATAAAACATGAAACATTAAAAAATCAAAACTAGCTTTTGTAAATTACCTAACAAACAAAAACGCACAAAAGATGTTGTTGAAAGTAGACAGCAATTTTGATTCCATTTAATCAATATTTTTAGATCAAATGAGAGAATATTAAACAAAAAAATAGAACAAAAAGAAATGATATCAGACAAAAAGAGAAATTGAAATAAGAAGGAAGAAAAAAAGCCAACTAAAAAAAGCACAATCTAACAACGACCAATGTGCAACGATCGAAAAGAAATAAATTATAGATGAAAAAGGAGAAAAGTAAGTTTAACGTGAATGTGAAAAGAAAAAAAAAATATATAAATATATAAAGCAAAGTCTAAGTAAGCTAAAGCACCAGCTATGTGTGTTAACCATACTGTCTTATCTCTGAGGGCTCTTGGCTCTACTCAGTGCGCCTCCAAGGGGACTTTTAGCTCTAAAACTAGCACTTCTAGATCTTCCTGGACTTCTAGATCTATTAAAGTCTGAATCGGATGGAGCAAAATCAGAAGAATAAGCTTGGCCCTGTGCTTGAGCTTGAGCTTGTGCTTGTGCTTGTTGTTGTGCTTGGAATGAAGAGTAAGCCATGTCAACATAATCTTCATGGGACAGCATTCCCCTACCTGCATCACAAACATTTATGGATTTAATCCAATCTGACTGCCAAATTTGATAAGATCTCATTCTATGCTTTGGATCTGGGTTAAGAATGTTGTACAAGACGTATCTTCTAGAGTTTGGATACGAACCTTTAGAAATAGATTCGATTTGATTGAAAGCACCTTTTCTAACTAATTTGAACTGCTTTGCTAGAGTTTGTGATTTTTGTGTATAGTCATAAATTGCTCTCGTTGCTAGGAAATGTTCGAAATTATCATCTTTTACCTGAGCTGTTTCCCAAACGTAATTACCGTACATCATAACCAAATAGATAATACCAAGAGACCAAATATCAGCCAGACGCGGATCATATTCTTGATCGCTATTAAACTGCTCCGGTGAAACATATCTTTCAGAACCGCAAGCACCTTTAGAATATTGAACTTTATCCTCCCAAGAAGTCTTGAAAACAGCAGATGTTCCAAAATCGATGATTTTCAATTGGCCTTTTCTAGTTAACAAAAGATTTTCAACTTTTAAGTCATTATGAGAAATACCAACTGAGTGTAAGTAAGTGATGGCATTCAAGATTTGTTTGAAAAAACAGTCGCATTCAACAACTTCCAATCCACTTGTTACAGCAATCAAGGAAAATAAGTCACCACAAGGGATAAATTCCATTACTTGGGAATAAGTTAAAGTAACAGGATCAACCATCAAGTCATAAACGTTAATAATTGCCTGATGGGTCAACGAAGAAGAAATCATAAACTCAGAAGTGACCCTATTTCCAAAGTGATGCAAGGTTTCGTTAGTTCTCTGTTTCAATTGTTTGATAGCAAACAGAGACTTGCGTTTTTTGTTTTCCAAATCCGTCTTCACTGCTATAGTAACCGTACCATATGATCCACGGCCAACAACACCTTCTATACGACCATATTTCGAAGTTAAATTCATCTTTTTAGTTCCTTTTTGTAATTTTTCTTTGAATTTTGAAGGATGCTCAATTTTATCCATCATAATATTAATCAAATTTAATTGGTCTTTCCCTATAATAGGTTCAATTAATTCATCGTCTGCATCATCATCAAAGTCATCATCGTCGTCATCATCATCATCGTTATCGTCGTCGTCATCTCCCTCGTCTTCCGAATCAGCACTGTCTGAACCTTCGTCAGAATCATCATAATTCCAACGATAATTCTTCGGGTCACTTTTCAGCTCAATCAACTGTTGACTGTAACTATCAGGTAATAAACTCACTGATTGTTCAATTGTTGCGTAAGAATCATCTTCATCATCCTTCTTCTTTGCCCATGAAAACCAACCTTTACTGTTCTTCACAGGTTGCGTCCTATACTTCAGGTAATCATGTTCATGAGTAAGTCCGTCAGAGGAGATTTTTAATCTGCCATGTTTCAATTTGGTAAAATGCTCCTTTTGGCTATTTAGCTGTGTAGATGAGTAATTAATTGTTTGTGTATGTTTTAAACCATTATAAAATGAAGTATTATGTTGATAGGCATCCATATTAGCCATTGAAACAGAATTGGCTCTTTGTAAAGAGCTTATTGATGTTGATCTTGAAGCAGGTGGTGACAATGATTCTTCAGATTGATTATGATGAGAGCCTCCCAGAAACTTGGACATTAATTTACCGGATCTTCCACGATTCAGCTGAGAAGATGAGCTGGATGAATTCAGATTTCCCGAATTTCCACTTGAATTTCGGTTTAGAGGGGTTCCCTCCATGTGTTCAGAAGAAAGGTAAACTGACGATGGTACTTTAGTTGTATTTGATAAACTTGGAGAAGACGATGTCGTTGGAGCAAGAGGAGCAGGAGTTGAACTTGAATTCGATGTTGTATGATGCATGTGGGGCAGATGGATACCATGCAATCTACCACCATCCCTTTCTGAATGGGTCTGTGAATGTGACAAAGTAAGCGGCAGAGTATCTAACGCTTCACTTCCAGGGAAATTCTCTGCATTTTCTAACACTTCATCCAAATCATTTTCAACTACAGGTGGCATAATTTTCAGTTTATTTAAAGATTCAGTCAAATCTGCATTGGATAAAATCTGTTTGTCCATTTGTAGTCCTTGTAAAGTAGGAGAGTTCAATGATGAAGTTGCAGATAAAGCAGGCGATACAGGTTGTGATGATGGAGATTTAGAGTTTGTAGTCATCAGTGTTATAGGTGAAGTGATTGAAGTAGGTGTTGAAATTGTAGATGCAACATTATTATTATGCGTTGTTATTATATTAGAAGTCAATTTATCTTTAGATGTTTGTTTTGGGAGAGGTCTTGCATTTTGTGAACGATTGGGTATTGGTAAAGGATGTTGATGAGTTGCAGGAACAACCGGTTGCTTTTCAGGGTGATGAAGGTGGAGTTGATGTTGCTGTTGATATTGATGCAGATGGTGAGGTTGGTGATGGGATAAAGAGCCAGTGCTTGAATTACTTGGGATATTTGGATTTGAATTGGATCTACCAGCTAGGACTTGAGAAATTTCATTCTGAGGCTGTGATCTTCTTCTTGGTGCCCTTTCTTGTGCAGCTGGATAAGGTTGAGCCGAGGAAGGGGAAGGATGCGCCTGGTTGTTGTACTGCTGTTGACGTTGTTGAAATTCAGCATTTAAGCCATCCTGGTGCAAACTTGCCGAACTTGAATGAGGAGTAAACAGACTCTTAAACTTTTGACCCATAGAAGAAGCTCTGCTTCTTGAATGTAAAGCCTGAGGAATGTCCGTCATCGAACTATTGGAGACGGCTTGATACAATGAATAGTCAGAGTCGTCATCATTTATAAAAACTTGGGGTTGTAGCTTGGGAGAGCTTTGCCCAGAAGTACCTGATCTTGATCTATGCTCAGAACTACGTCTAAACAAGGGCATGATGTTATTAAAAAAAAAGGAGGGTGAAGGGAATAATGGGAAGGAAGTACCTGTTGAAAGATTAAGCAGTCAATTGCAGCTTAAACGTTGCACACAAAGGTTGAACCTCTTTTTTTTTTTTGAAAAGTTTGAAACTGGTGGGAAGATTTATGAAAGGTGGATGTTTGAAAGTGATAAATATGAGAAATAAATAGGAATTGAGTGATATTATAGGTATATTTTCTTTTTAATTTTTTTTTTCTAGGTTAAGTATATATCTTTCTCCCCTGTCAAGAGTCTATCTATGACTTGTTCTTGAAAAAGCACAGAGCAACGGGTAGCTAATATAAGTTGATAAGTGACTGCTGCTGCTGCTGTCGCGGGTGCGTGGCTGTGTCACTAACTGGCTGGTGCTTTACTATGCAGCAGACGGGAAATGACGTATGGTCCTGAGTGCTTGAATGCTGCCCGCAGCCCGGCCACTGGCCAGCCTCCAGGTCTTTCATGGGATACGGGCGGGGGATGCGACTTGGGAGTTGGGAGTCAGGGAGACACGGACAAGTATCAGCGACTGGAACGGAGACTATGGGGCGGATGCTTGAGGGAGAAAAGAAAACGGGGTGCGCGCGTGCAGCAAGGGTCCCCAATAGCTATAGCTATAGCTATGGTCCTTGCGTTACTTGCGCTGGAGCAGTTGGAACTTGGGCGGGAGGGAGACTCGGGGCACTTGCCACTGGACATTGGGCATTGGGGCGGGCGGAACAGTTTACTGTAACGCCTGGCGCCTGGAGGTTGGCGGCCGGCACCGCGCACGATGTATAATTTCCGTAGCGCGCGCACAAATTTGGCTTACATTCCTGCCTTTAACGTAATGCTTCAAAGTATATTTATTTATATGCATATACAGATCATCTATATAACATCTAATATATGATTTAACTACAATTAATTGTTAAGGTACTTGTTTCTTTTTCCTTGTCTTTTTTTTGTTTTTGTTTTTGTTTTTATTTTTCGTTTTTCGTTTTTCGGTTGGTTGGCTGTTTGTTTCGCGGGCTAAAGAAACGGCTTGCATGGTCTTGCCTTTTTTTGTGGCTTTTTATACTAGTTTATTTATTTACTGAAAGTTCAATGCGTCATCTGGTAATGGATGCATTCCAAACAAATGAGATGCTGAGCTCATGGTTATAGAATCAAGCACGACTTCTTCAACATGTTTTGTGCCTTCTAACAACTTTGTAACATGGCTGAAATCTGATCCCGTTATATGCTCCCAAAATTTACCAATTTCGGTATTTTCAACATTGCCTCTTAAATATTTGTTAATCAATGCAATACCATTTTCAGTGTTTGAATGACCATATATATTGACATCAACGGCTGTATGACCATGTGTTGACCATCCAACTTCCGCACGAACTGAAACCATATCGTTCAAATAATCGTGTGCTCTATCAGATTCGGATATCACTGTAGCGATATCATTACGTGTATAATCCAATATACCCAAATCCTGTTCCATAATTTCAGTTTTAATAAATTCAAATAACTTGGATTGTAGAACTTCCGGATCATTAATACTTTCACTTAATTTTGATTTGAAAGAATTAATCTTATGAATAACATATTCACCAGATTTTGTTGCATTTAATAAAGCATCAGGTTTCCATAAATATTCAGGATATCCAACGGTAACTTGTCTACCAACTGCCAAACCACCAGTTTCATGATCAGAAGTAGAGATAACAAAGGTTTCAACATCAGTTGAATCCACGAAATCGATTACTTGTTTGAAAGCCTTATCATATGCTAAAACTTCTCTGACTTGAGCAGCTGGATCATTTTGATGACCAGCATGATCGATTCTAGAACCTTCAATCATTAAGAAAAATCCTTGATCAGAATCCTTAGTAGCTTCACTTAAAACAGTTAAGGCAGTGATAACTTCTTCTTCTAAAGATGGGTAAACGTTATCATCTCTATCGATATCATAAGGAATATTATAATAAGCTAATAATGATAGTAAAGGCAAAGTAGCATTTTGACCTAAAGCTAACTGATCAAATTCTTTTCTATTTAAAGCAACGGTGAAACCTAATTCTTTGGCTCTTTCAACCATATTTTCATCATCACTTCTACAACCAGCAGGATCACTACCAGGTAGATAGAAGCAACGACCACCACCGATCATCAAATCAGTAACTAATCCTAAAGTAGTATCCATACCTAATTGTTGTCCGGCAATCAAAGATTGCATAGATCTATCATTCGCATGGGCGTTAAATGCAGCAGGAGTAGCATCAGTTAAAGAAGTAGTAACAACCAATCCTGTTTTATAACCTTGCAATTTTAAAGCTTCTAAGATAGTTCCACAAGGATTTTCAAATGGGTCAACAGCGATAGCACCATTATAAGTCTTCAAACCGCAAGAGAACACGGTTGCACCGGCTGCTGAATCGGTAATCAATGAAGAATTAGATCTCGTTCTACTTGATCCAATAAAGTATTTATCCAAAGTTAAAGTATCATCAATATTTAGGCCATCTCTATATTGTTTAAAATAACGAGCCATGTTGATAGATGAAGGCCCTGTACCGTCAGTAACTAACATGATAATATTTTTCTTTGAGCTTTTTGTAACGTCAGACTGAACTTGAGCTAGAGACTTAAACGTTAAGAAACCAGACAAAAAGAAAAGGAAAGCAAAAACGAAAGTATTCAAAGTGTTGATGTGTTTCTTACGTGGGATAGGTTCAACACCATCTTGTAGAGATAACGAATCTTTCTCAATGTCATCGACATATCTGGAACGTTTCAAAGCCGAGCTTTGCTTTCTGTCAGTAAAAAATTTCATCATATAAACTACTCTTTGAGAGTCTATCTATATCAAGCAGCAGAAACGGAGTCCTGTATAGAAGAAAGTTGGAGGTAAAAAATACGTCTCAGGAGGAGGAGGAGGCAAAATATGGGTTAAGATACAAATCGTAAACGAAGCAGACAGGCATCTACAATCTCCACCGCCTAATGGTAGTTAACTACTGAGTAGCACTGCCGGATGCGGCCATGCTTCTATCATGCTTTTTCTTGCTTGTTTCCTATCTCCTGCGGCGCGCTCGTTGTCAATTTGTTATGGTTATTATGTAATCAATAAATTTGTGTGTGGGTTAAAATTACGTACTCATCAATATTTTTATATTTTTATATTATAAGAATTATATGGAGCAGTATAATGTATTACATTCATTCATTAGCTTTGTTACTTCCGTTGGTATATACGAGCAAGAAAAAAAGAACAAAAAGAGAGGAAATAAAATCATTAATAATTTATTAGGCATTTTTTCTTTTAAAATGGGTATTCTTTTTTTTTTGTTTCACTTTTTTTGTAAATGCTCAGCTTCACTAATTATTGGCTCATGTTGACCTAAAAGTCCACGGATCGACTCCAAATCATCATCATTTGTGTGGTTACCCGTTCTTGATTCGATCCCTGATTCAGTATCGCCGCCGCCCAAAGCATCGTAGTCTCGATCATATCCGCTTATAGGGTTGTGAACGTTAGAGGTTGAATTGAAATTACTCCCTTCATGATAAGAATTCTCATCCAGTTTTTTTAATTTCTTGTTTGTAACATTATATTCAGGACTTTGAATGATATTATCAATCACGTAATATTGGAAAGTATTCATTATTAAGGGGAAAATCAATACCACCAAACCCACTTGCAAATTTGGATAAGCATCAGACCAATGTAAAAGCCAGTTAGCAAACTTTACCAAAAATGGACAAACAATCAAAAGTATATAGATTATTAGCTTCATGGATAATAATCCCACAAAGTATAACCCAAGTTGCTTTATATAATAGCTATATCTCGGTGGATTACCATATTTACCACTTTCTATTCCTTCAATACCTGCTCTCATAGCAAAGTTAAAAATAATATATAACAGTCCCCACAAAATTGGAATACCGATCGTAGTATCAAATAAAATATTTAAAAAGTAGTAATCACAAGGGTTATCAACACCGTCCTTTGGTTGAGATGGTGGTCTTGCCTCTGGGGGTAATCCTGCTCCTTCAAAGTAAACTTTGCTTGTCTTGTGGTTTTTTATAAATGACATGTACGCAGAAGTGATATTGAATACATCTGTGGGACTATCCATATTGTATGTATTAGAAGCAGATCCTGGTGTCACAAACCAATCATCAGATTTTCCACCTAATATACTCATAAAAACATTCAACATATGTATACCTAGTGCACCCAGAACTTGTTTTGACACATCGAAAAGCCAAACTTTCCATGGACGTCTATTAGGATATTCTTTATATCTTTTCCAAACTAATGATGATAATGCAAGCAAGCCCATAAATGCTTGTACTATCAGAGCAAACGGGCCCAATAGCTGGCAACTATCCCCTGAAGATACCGACGTCGACATAATCAAAAATTCTCCTTCCAGTTATACAAAATTTCTTACTTGTTTGCTTGCTAAACCTTACTAAGTAGTTATCCAAACAGTAATAAACGCCTTCTTCAGTCTATAAATAACGAACTAAAATCTTATAAATTCGCCTATTTCAAATGAAGTTTCGTCTCTAATATATATTATCTTATATATGCTCTCTTCCTTTATATGACATCGTCCTTATTCACAGCCAAACATCATAGAGACTAGCATAAACGCAAACACAAACACCAATATTCCCGTGCAACGTGCAACGTGCACCGGAGACGCCCCGCGTCTCGCTAACCGTATACCGTATACCGTATATGTTCTTTTTTGTATTCACCGCCTTAATTAAACGGTGCGCCCCCGTCGATCGCCGCCGTGGTCATCTTCTAAATCCAAATTGCCTTCAAGTTTCAGCTAATTATGTAATTTGTGCAGCAGAGGTCTACTCCAGTTTTGTGGATATTGTTAAGTTTGCGTACCCTTACCTCATCTAAATAAGGGTGCGGTTGAATGATTCATATTCGAATCTCGTAGTAGGCCACGGGATCAATCGATATAAGCACTCTCATAAGAGCCATGCTGGAGGGAACGGCTACCGTCCCCGGCTTCCCTGCTTTCCTCCTTCCAGAATCCAGCTGTGGCGCCTGTCACCAAGACTGAGAGCCTGATATTGCTTAGGTCATCCCGAATGGCAAACGTCCCACTTACGCTTTCGGGCTTCTTATTTATAATTTGAGCTTTTTTCTCTCTTCTAACTCCTTATTAATCAGGCTATTTGATTCCTTTCTTTCGATAGACAACTTAAACTTCAAATAATATTCAACTTATATACGATGACTGAACCAGCAAAAGAACAACCAAGTAAGTACATTTACCTCTAGTAACTCCTTTCCTCGAAATATGATGAGGCATTTTCAATCGAACCGAATGAATGAATGAGTGAATCGTCGTAGGTGTTTCTATTTCAGCCAATTACTAACATTCAAAAACAAATCTACTGTTTTCTTTATTTCTTCAGGTAAGCCAAAGCCATGTTGTGTTTGTATCCCAGAAAAGCAATCCAGAGATGAATGTTTACTAATCAATGGAACTGATTCAGAGAAGTGCAAGGATATTATCACTTCCTACAAGACTTGTATGAAAGGTTTCGGTTTTGAAATATAAATCTTTCATTGTACAAACATCACTATTTAAAAAGCCCTTTGACTTTATCCTGATTATTTTACTTTCTTTGTATGATCCTTTTTTGTATTAGTTATTGAAAATGTATTTTCTGTTTTTTTCGTTTTCTGAATCATACTTTTTTTATTCCTTGTATATATGGAAATTTCACATTTAAATAGCCTCTATTAATAAAAATTCCTACTTGAACTATCAAATAATAGAAATGGGTAATGTAATATATATAGTTTCATTTTTTTGGTATTAACTATAAATATGTGGCAAAATTACAGTAAAAAGATCAGATAAACAAAAGAAAAAGTAAATAAATCAAAAGAAAAAAAAGTCTAGGCAAAAAAATACCGAAAAGGATGTCAGTTAAAAAAAAACAACAGAAACACAACGCATGTTCAACGAATCAACATTTAATAGGATAGCGACTTATCCACTTACTCAATATGATTGGCAACTAGCTCACTCAATGAAGGTTCTGAAGCTCTCACTTGATTTTTCATCATAATACCTTTAGAACTTGAGGCTAATCTTATAATAGCAGCAATCTTATCACCATTAATACTCTTACCATAAAGTTTCAATGTATGACTAGAAGCAGAAGTAACTATATCAGTAGATTCGCATGCCATCATGGATAATGACTTCACCAATTTTTCAACAACTTCTTGTAATCCACCAGATGGGGAGTCACCTAAGTTATAAACAGCACTCACTTCATTATCCAAATCATCCCATGCATGTGTGAAATTACCTGTGAATGAAGGAACAATGAAATCACCAGGTGTAACAGAGATGTCTTCAATTTGATATTCGTCAGGGAATCCTTCATCGTCATCAGCAGGTTCTCCAGTTGAAGCATCAACATCCCTAGAAGTGTAGGATAATGTATTCGTGAATGATGCAGTTTCAATTAATTCTGGTCTTGTAAATGAAACGTAAATAGAGCCCTTAGTTTGTGGTTTCAACACATCAATTGGCATTAAGAATTCTTCAGCATAGTCTTCCACTTCTGGTTGTGAAACAACAGAAACTTCTTCTAATTGAATGTCAGTTAAAGTGTTTTCAATATTATATTGAATAACAACGTGTTTTTCGAAAATATGCTTAACAGCAGTAACAACAAATTCAGTTTCCTTTTCAGTCAATTCAACAAGAGCAGACGAATGTAATAGAGTACCATAGGCAGCAATTTCTGGAATGGCAGCAAAGTCATGGGAATATTGTTGTTGTAGCATAGCTTGTTTAGTAGATTCACTGACTCTCTCTTCTTCTTCTTGTTTACTGTTATCAACACTTACAGAGCCTTCTTCATATATAGTTGTCTTTTCCTTGAATTCGGCAGCCTTGGCTTCTTCCTCTGTCATAGTTGGGATCGTCTTGATGTCAAATGGATATTCAAATGAGGATTTATCAGAATTCTTGACATACAAGTTTAATTGTTGTTCCAATACAGGTAATGAATATTTGAAAGTTGGAGTAATAAAATTTTTAGCTTGTGCAATATCCTTTGTAGACAATAATTTCAAAGATAACGCAGCTCTATCTCTAACTTCATCATCAACATCTTGCAAACATCTTTCTAGCAAAACTTTAATACTTTTGGTGATCGATTCATCACCAATTAATGCAAATTTGGATAAAGCAATGACAGCAGATGATCTGACAATGGAGTTTTCAAGCACAACTCTATTATAGATATGTCTTATGTATAAAGTAGGATTAGAAGTTTTTGGACCTTCATCTCCCAATAAATGTAAGACCCTGACAGCCAATTCGGTATATTCGCAATCTTCAATGAATTCACATAACATCTCTAAAGCTAATTCTCTAGAACTTGGGATAAATTTAATGATATCAAATATAGCTTCAATAATGGAGTTCTTGAAACCAAATCCACCTTCTTCTCTTAAAACATCATTCAAGAAGTTCAACATTGACTTATGTTTATCAGGGAATTTTAATGACAAGGTTCTAATAGCATCAATCACAATAATCTTGAATTCATCTGAAATATCATCCATGAAACCAGAAATAGTTTGAACCAATCTATCAACATTTTCTGAATTACCTGTTTTCAACAAGGTAGTAATTGCATAGGTAGAAACTGATCTATTTGAATCATTGATTAAACCTTCTAATTCAATATTACAAACCATAATCTTTTGAGGATTCTTCATGGCAATTCTGTTCAAAATTCTGACTGCAGCAAATCTAGTCACAGTTCTTGGAACAGATAATAAGACTTGTAAAGTGTTAATTGCTTGCATTTGTTGATCTGGGGTAAATTTAGGTAATGATAAGATAGTCTTAGCTGCTTCCAATTCAACCATATCAGATTTGTTCTTTAACCAAACTGGGAAGAACTTCCACAAAGTTTGAGTTAAAGAGCCATCTTCTTCAATCAATTGACCAACATATCTAATCAATTGAACTGTAGCTAATGATGATCTCAATGGCTGTGAATCAAACTGTTGAACCATCTTCATTAATGCCATTTTATCGTGATTTCTTAAACGATACAATAATCCAAGTGCATGATATTGATAAGCATATGTTGTGCTCAGCAATTTGTTATTACCATAATGTTCATGAGTGGCATATTGAGAATCTGGGAAAGATTTGTTGGATGTGATGGCTTCTTGTGTCTCATTTGTCCATCTTTTAACAACATCTTTAGCAACTGGTAACAAATGGTAGGATGAAACTAAAGCAGCAGATGAAACGTTAGGATTTTTATCCACAACACAATTTCTCATTGCTCTTTCAGCTGCATGAATAGTAGTACCGTCCAACACTCTAGCTAAAGTTCTAACTGCATTTGGTTTATAGATAATCTCACCATTTTGAATGTCCTTCATGATTGAGGCAGTGGCCATCAAAATATCATCTGAAATAGCACATAATTCCTTAGTGGCAAGATAAACAAGTTGACGTAACGAGGAATCGTTATGATGGAATAATTTAGAGATTGAAAAGAATAAGTTTGTGGCTTCAACTCTAGGGAAAGTTTCACCAGCATACAAAAGTCTCAACAATCTTGAAAGTAGTAAACGACATTTCTTAGCTTGGACGGGGCTGGCATTGAAAGCTTGAAGACATTCTTGATAAGCTGTCATCTTATCTGGTAAAGCTCCAGAGTCGCTATCTTCAAACTTCTTATAAGAATGAGTAGACATGATTAAAGAAATCCTTTTTTAACTTTCCTTTCAAATTACGTGTGTCAGAGTGTGTTTTTCCAAACTGTAAATTTCAATTGGACAATTGCAGAAAAAATGATTATCGATTCTACTCAAAAAAATTGATTGGATGGTAAGTCAGTTTAAAGGAAAAGAAAAATCAGGAATCTATCTTTGTTGTTTTGTTCGGTCTTTAACAATGATGTTTAAACCTTCGGCGAATGTCCAAAAGTAAATACATTCATTCTCATATACGTGGTGGTTCTTGAGCCTTGTTGATCCAGCAATTTGTGCGACTACCCAATTCACGCACAAGCTTTTGGGCCGGGTAAATTAGTATAATAATGTCACCAAAATTAGTTTAGCTGGTGCGCATTAGGTAATACTATTTACTTCTGTTTAGTACTCAACTATCGTGATTTATACTATATTTTTTCATGACGATAGTATTTTTAACACAAATATTTAATTAAAACGAAAATTATGAAAAGTTTAATAAGATAATGTACCTCAACATTATGGATCATTTTAAAAGCTACATGAGTCTATCTATCTATATAAATTTCTTAAATACAGTTTCCACGGTTTCTAATAATCGAATATTTATTGTTGGATGTTAGCTAACAATTGTGTCAAGCAACTCTTAGTAGCAGCATCATCTCTTAAAAGTTCTCCAAACGTATTATCTCTCAATGCCTCAGGTAGTCTATCTTTCAAAGCAATTCTAGCATCGGGATTGTCCGCCAATCTCAAGTAACATCTAATAACATGTTTTAATAATCTGCCAGTAGGATTGGCTGTCAATTGGTCAATCATCAATTTTAATACATTGGAAACAGCTTCAAATCTATCGAAAGTTTGGCAAATATAAGCCAGACCAGAATCATCAATCAAAATCTTTTGAACAATAAAAATTGCAACAGTTTTGCTCAATTCAGTACTTGATTCCATAATCTTTAAGCATAGTGGTATAATTTCAGTAGTCAACAAAAATTGAATTACTTCAGGGGTGTCGTTCTTAACCAAAGCTCCGATGACCCCCAATGAAGTTAATCTTAGGTATTCAAATGGCCTTTGCTTTGAATTAGTGTTTAAAAATGGGTATAAGAATAAAGGAATCTGTGCATTCAAAAATGGTGTTCTGGTATCTGGATGCGAAGCAACACATTGCAATAAAGCTAGAGCATTACAAACTCTATTGGAACTTGGGATGGTCAAATTTGGAGGAGAAAGAAGAGGGTAAACAGTCACAATTTCTTCTAGAAGACTAGTCATCACACCAAATGAATGCCAAAGAACTAATGCAAGGTCATCGTATAATTCTCTTTTCTTACCCAACTCTAGTAATGCCTGCTCCTTATTTGGTGCATAGACTAATTCATTTATCCAAGCATAAACCTTTTCATCATTTAAAGCTTTATTTCCGTTAGCTGCACCAGTGGCACCAGTAGCAGTAGACATATTTATATTAATTTGGCCAGGTGTTGATGCTGAAGTGCTCGTAGATGTGACAGCAGGCTGTTGAGAAGGGGTTGAAGACTGCGATTGTGGTTGAGATTGCTGAAGTTGTTGAGCTAATAATGAAGCATTTGAAGGCTGTTGCATTTGTGATAATGGTTGAGGTTGGTTGGATGAAAATACCCTCTGCTGATTCATTTGCCCCTGTAGAAGTGTTGGATCATTATTAAATCCTTGGCGGGAATACATATTTAGAGTCAAAATCCTTTTATTTTCTTCTTGTCCTTGATATATAGATTATAGTTGGAAAGTCAATATTTGTTTTTTTCTCTCGAGTTGTTACTAGACAAGACAGGAAAAGAAAGATTTAAGGATAATAAATGCTAACAAAAAAACACAAGCAATTAATTAATAAGTTTTAACTTTTGTGGTCCAATATGAATATTAATGGAGGAGTCTGTCGAAGGGTCCCAGCTACAACTCTTAGTTAGTGTTATTCTATCCATCAACTTCCTGCTGCCCACAGACTCTGAGACCTGTGCAATGTGCAGTGCAATGTGCGCTCTAGCCTGTTCGTCGTTTGCATGCCAAAACTAAAGAATAGGGATTCACGCAATAAAACCGTCGCGTCGACCTGTTTGTAAAGTCTCTTTTTTTTTGGACTGGCCGTTATTGAATAAAGATCTTAATGATAATTTATCCAAAGATTCTTTTGACTTCCATTGGCATAAATAATGTTACTGATACCAAGACAAAGTAGAAACGGCGAAAACTTTTACCTCAAGAAAATTGCTTAGATATTGGATAATATACGACGATGACGATAATCGCTGTTGACAAAAGAAGACGTAAAAAAAGAAGTAGAAGTTCCTGAATACTATATGCACAAAAAAGTAAAAAAAAAAACAAATAAAAACCTAAAACTGATAAATAGCAAGAATCGTAAATGTAAATAGGGAAAACTCCCTGTCTGGTATTAACCTCTTCATTTCAGACGTGAACATTCTGGAATCACATACCCACGTCTTGTTCTAACTGACTCCAGTAAAGGCCACTGAGAACCTTTTGGACCTCTAATCATCACATCCATTCTAGCATTATCATCTTTATTATCCTTGTCACCTAGCCAGATATCAGCAACTGCTCTGAATCCAAATTTTTCATATATAGGGATATTGACGACGGAAGAACTTTCCAAGTAGGCAGATGCATTATCTGGATCAATATGATTGTCAAACATATATTCAAACATGGCCCTCACATTACCTTTTCCTCTAGCAAGTGGAGTAGAACCTAAATAAACCAAGGTCCAAAAGCTTGTTCTATTAGGGTCATCTTTGATAATATCGGCACCATTGTCATGCAAAACTTTAAATAAATCACCAAAGATTCTTGAACGTCCTTCAGAACCAGTCATCCAAGCAAGTCTTGCAAAACCAGATCTGATAAGGGTTAAATAATTGTCAAAGTCTTCAGATTCTGGGTGAGTCCAAACAGCAACTGTTTCAAATGTATCATTTTGTTCGTGATTTTCACCTTTTATAGCAATCACCAGACCGTGAAGCATATGGGAATGAACGTAGGATTCGTAGAATAAAAGATCACATTTTTTTCTGTATTCAGGATCATGTTCCAAATGACGAGAAACATATCTGTGGACATCGTCGTCATCGAACGAGTGGTACAACGTTCTAGCGGCTTTCTTGACGTCATCGAATGATAAAACTTCAATCTTTGGAGTAGCTTTGGACATTTTCAAGTTTTATGGATTGAATAATTATAATTGAAAAAAAAATTTGTAGATTTTGTCTTTCTGTATAATAGTCGTTGGTGGGGTGTGCAATAATTAAGAATATGAGTAGGAGCGATAAGACGGGGAAATCCTGTGTCAAATGTATCTACTGAGAAAATGGAAACTGTTGTTAAGCGAGTAAGTCCGTTGCTAAGAGAGATCAAACAAAAAAACAAAAAAAGAGTTGAAAGCAAGGAAGGATATATAAATAAAAAGTAGAAGAAAAATTTAACAAAAGGACTTCGATCAGGAGCCGTATTCAACAGGATATTCAGCATACCAAGAGAGGTGAATTAAAATTTCCGTCATATATAGATGAGGAGTGCTAGGTGTTCCGAGATAGGAAAGTGTTTTGTCTTTCGGTGTACGTAATCACAGAGCGTGAGGGGGGTGGAGTCTGAACCAGGGCAGGTCTGGAGTGGCTCAGGTTGCTGGCGGGCTAGGAAGTGTCCCACGGACTCGATTCCATAATATAGTCCTGCGCGATGCTGCTGTGTAATGTAAGGTGGGAATCTTGGTGCTGCCAGTGCGTCATAATACAGTTCGAATAAATATTTTGGACATGAACATAAATCGTAGCTTCATCTTCTATTATTACTTTAAAGGATCTTTTTTCCATTTTCATGCGACGACATGTTAATCAGTGAACAACAAAACGGTTCTCCGACAACCTATGGCCTATACCGGCTGAGACGTAGGCACCTGAACATTGAAGCCAGCCGATGCCCTCAGAGTGTCTCGCACCGAGCGGTTGGCCCCTCGCAAGCAGCTGACCAAAAGGGAAGGTGCAACACTAAGGGTGTCCTCCATCGGGCCATCTCCGCGGTGCTACGCCAAGCCGAGCATCTTAGAGGCTCATTCAGCGGGCGCAGAAAATGGATGGGCAACCGTGCGGTGTGCATTGCCTTTTAGAACTTATAATTTTCTAAAGGGCCCAAGAAAATCCTCGGATCTGATGCGAGCTGACATCAACCTAAATCAAAAGATGTTGTTGATCTACCATATATCGAATGAAATAAAATGCGTGGTTACAGCTACTACGAATTTTACAGTTTAAGGAACCTAGTCCCTGATCTGGATTGTAGCTCTCGTGTGGCTCGAAAAGTGAGCTTAATGGAAAAGTGATGAGGGATCCTCCCAATGCGGAAATACTGTTGATAAAAAGCACGGACATCATGATGATCAGATTTGAAACCACGATCTTTCAAAAAGGTCTTCTCGAAACTCCAAAAATATACAGCACCTAACTTAACTCTTTACGTAATGATAGTTATAATTATGAAAGGTGAAGAATTTAAGATAAGGAGTGCGCATTAAATTGTTCTTTCAGGCAAGTACTATAATGATGAAAAAAACTTTTAATCTTTGGGGTTTTGAAAATCAATGAATAGAAAATTGTAAATGAGACTGGAGAACGGGAAAAAAAATACATAATCAAGAAGTAATAGAAACGGACATCAAACATAAACTGCCTTTAGTAAATAAGAAATATTATGGGTATATATAGAGGTGGAAAAGAAGGAGCGAAAAAAAAAAAAGAGGGAAGATAAAAGAGAAAACAAAAACGAGATCACCTAACGAATGGTCATGACTTTTCCCATACCTTTATCGGCACTACTTGAGCTATCTTCCTTAGTGTCTGCGACCAAGTCAAAAATCTTCCAGAATTTAAGATTTTCATCTGCGGCAACAGTAGCTAATGTGGTTCCATCAGGAGACAAGCTACTGTGTAGCACCCTAGACTCATGTGCGCCAATAACAACACCAGTCTTTTGTAGTGAAGGATAACTGTAAATGCTAATATCATTATTAGGGAAACCATGTGTAGCGACAATCTCTTTTCCTATACCATTAGAATAACCCCAGTTTAGAGAGGACACTTGAGATTCAGTCTCGATTGTATTGACTCTAGCGCCTGTAGTTGTATTCCAAAAGTGAATCTTTTTACATGATGATCCACCACCTGTAGCTAATAGTGACATCTGCGTAGGACACCAAGATAAGGCTTTCACTGCAGCAGTATGTGCAGTTTTTGTAAATTGAGGTGTAGAGGATCTAGCATCCCATATGTTAACCACATTATCATTACCACCTGTAGCAATTTGTAAACCATCTGGTCTCCACTCAATACCACAAACTTCAGCGGTATGATTATTCATTTTTGAAATAATATGATCTGAAACTCTTACATCGTGATTAAATAATTGACCGGCTCTCGAGCCTGAAGTTAAAATATGTTCATTCCATGCTTGCGCACCGACTCTAGTATCATGCCCATGCATTGATCTTAACTTACTATTTGTTTCAACGTCCCAGATTTCAATTGTTCCATCGTCCAAACCGACGGATAAATATAGTCCATTATCGGACCATCTTATTGAAGAAACGGAAGTATGACACTCAGCAGCAAGATCAACAGCACCAGTTGTAGCGTTCCAATAATAAACAGAGTTTTCTAATGCAATTCCCAATATGTTCTCAGATGACCATGAGAGTAGATTCAAATAGAAATCATCTATTAACCCAGGGGCATCTAAAACTTTCTCGGGACAAGTTGGGATCTTTTTGATTCTTGCCTGTGCAGCAGCTGTAGAAATAGTTTGCTTTGTTTTGAAACTATTAGTTTTTCTTAGTTTGGTAACTTTTTTGGATTGGGGAGGGATTGGCTGAAATTGAAGAATTCTTTCACCCACTTCTAGTCCACATGCTTCGGCGACGGTGTCTTTATAAATCTGTGAAGTTTGTAATGCAATATGGTCATGTGGTAACGCACTAGGAAGTGGTAAACTATCATCCAACGATAATTTCCCTGACGTTGTATGTCTAGAAGGAATGAATCTGTCTAATAAATCCCCCGTATTAGTACGGCGTAATTTTTTTGGTGATCCATTATTATGACTATTGTTATCATCATTATCTCTGCTATGAAAAAATCTGGATCCATTTTCAGTCACTGTGGCTCTTGTCCAATCTGACAAAACAACATTAAAATTGGGTGATATTACTTTTTTGCTATCGTATATTGAGCTTCTTTGCTGGCTCATCAAATTGGGACTAGTTGTTCCAAATACAGTCCTATGCCGTGGTGTCGTGCAAGTAGGTTGTTTGGAAGGACTGTATTGAGTAGTCATGTTGATTTGTTTTAGATTCTAATTTGAAGAGGATATTTATATATATAATTTTTACTTTCTTTTTTTGCTTTTAAACTAGTTGCTGTTATCTCAAAGTGACTTTGATCTTTTATTGCTGCAGATGTCTTCTTATGCAGATACTAGTTTTTTCCTTATTTATTCATGAATTTTTAGAGATAAAATATCTGGAAAAAACAGATATTCTTGTTAATTATCACAAGAACAAAAGAAAAAAATCAGAACGAATTTCAAACGTTAAAAATTTGGTAGAACGATAGAGTTACATTGGCGTACCTTATTTCCAACTAAAGCTGGTAAAGTGAATTTCTTGATGTTTACAAATAACCGGATTAGGAACTGTGATTAAATGCGAGCCTTCTGGTAGATCGACGATTCGATTATAGTCTGCAGACGGTAGTCGCGTCGTTTAGATCTGGCGGATTATGTAAAATGTGGAGCGTGATTCGTGGAGCGTGATTATCCACACTGTAAATAAGCGTCTCACAATAATTTATTACCCTGTTTGTTTGTGTGAGGTAATCAACTGTTTGATTGGTACACCTCACATTAGCAGCTTGCCTAGGATTCGGGAAAATCCCATACTGTTTTGGCTAGTCTGTTAGTTGTTTTTCAATTAGCTGCCAGTAGTTAGATATATTTAAACTCTATTATCAGTATTGAAAGAAAGAATCGCAGAGGGAAACTGCTATCGATAATGTAATCGTTAATCGCTCTTGATTTATATACATTAAAAGACAGAGATAATTGTTTAAAGAACTTAATTGTAAGTTTGTAACTGAGCTGCAACATAACGGCAGAAGGTAGGCAATTACTTAAAATGATAAAATACGATTGAATTAGTTTAGATGATACTATACGTGTCATACCGGCAATAATGTGGAATAAATAGCACGTAGAGTGTCTATAATTTAATACTTATATCCTATGGGCCTATAAGCTTATGACAGACAAGGCTGTTCACTGTTCAATGTTCATCGCGGATGGCAGTTTCATTTCGTGTTCAGCGTTCAGCAGTTGCCAGCTATATTTGCTTCCCCACCTTCCTCCTCTTGCTCTCAGGAATCAGCATTTGTTATGTGCATGTTTGACAACTACATAAACTTGTAACTGAATGGATATACATCAATTGGCCTACTACAGGTCTTATATATTTGTTCAGGTCCTGTAAATCAGGCGGTTTGTATTAGTGCGAGTTATTTGCCTTGGGAAACATAACAACACTCTCTACGTAGTTATTTTAAACCAATCAACGTTTTAGTCATATTTAGGTGTTGCTTCTACCTAACAAAATGCGGCACCACTATAGTGAAAATATATAATAACCTTGTCAGGCAAGTTGCAACCCAACTTCGGGCCATTGACCGCAGAGTCCACCAATCATCACACCTTTCCGCTCCCACCAAGTGCACACACGCATCACGCGTATATGCGCGTCTGCCCAGTTCAGCAAACGTCTCGCCGCCGAAGGTGTGTCATTTGTGAATCGTGGAGGTGGCTGCCAAGGGAATCTTTTCAGAGCAAAGCAATTTGACGTCAACTGCTTTTCTTTGTTTCTCAACTCTCTGTTCCATGTGAAAAACTAGTTTCAATTAAACAAGAATTTAAAAGGAAAGAAAAAAAAAATAGAAGTCAATTCAAATTGGTTAACGTTTAGCATAAGAAATATAAAGTTCGTTAACCAAATGAAATTTCAAGAATACTATTTGGCAATGAAATTGATCCTGAAACGGCTCACTCGGTAATATTCAATAATTAATGCGCATTTGAAATTGTATTGTTTCGCATACCTATTGTGCAACAGTAAATTGGCTTTACTTGATCTATCTGGATCAAGTTCAATAGAAGTTACCACAGAGAAATGATTAAAAGGGAATTTGACATAAATTATAAATTTCACTTGCTGAGTTTGAGGCACGAAGTAAAATTATATATTGCTTGAGGAAGCCACATAACCTAATAGTATGTTATGATTACAGTTCACAACCTTCCTCAAAACAAAGGATTGAGCCACATGATAAGCCTTTTATGTATCATAAAACTTTTTGAATTGTTTTCGATAGAAAATTTCTCATACATTCAATTATTCGATGTAGTTTCAAGTACCAAAAACAAATCTCAATTGATTCCGGTCTGTTCTGATTATTGTAGCTTTAGAGACTGCAAACTAGTTTTTATCTAGGTCTATTAGACGTTTATGATAATATTCAATTAGATCAAATTCATTTTATCCCCCTTACGCTTTGCTTGGAATACGGACGTGTCCACAACTTACAGGTTACAAGAAGTAGCTCAATTGTTGTAAAACACCTCCGGCAACGCTTCCAACTTTTTATGGAGCCAACACATTTTCTTCACTCGCATGCTCGGTAATTTTCGTCCCTGGCGAGCTTCATTGTGCTTTTTTGCCCGAGAGGGCAACCACTAGGCTGAGTTTCATGTTGTTTCTTTTACTTTCTTATAGTTTCATTAATGTTTGATTGCTACAATCATTTCGTTTAAACGTGGCGTATTCTATTTCCTCCCTTTGAGATTTTTCCAATTTTCTACTGTGTCGGTTTTTACATTTGACAGACTGATGTTATTTCGCCATTCTTACGTCAGATGGGACATAAGGGAGGAGCAGAGAATCCCTTAGAACAAAAAACACACGTTGCTCCATATTCGAAATTTCACCTGGTTCGGGATTCGTCTCCACTGTTTATTATCTTGGGGCAAAGTATAAATATAACACAATTTCCTCTCGTTTCAATGTTAGGAAAGTTAATTTAGTCCTCTCACTTTTCTTTCCTTAACCAAAGTCAAATTGCTCTTATAAAAAGAACAATAATTGAAACACAAATTTAGATATACAATAAAGAAAAATGGGTTTATTCGATCAAGTGAAAGATAAATTATCTGATGAAAACTTCAGAGAAGATTTAAAGGAAAGGGCAACTAACGCCTACAATTCTTACAAGAATAAGGGCAACAACAACAGCAACAGCAACGATGATTCTTATGGTTCATCCAGCAGAGGTGGCAATGATAACTCATATGGTGATTCCTCATACGGCTCTACCGGTAGGGATAACGACAACTCATTTGGATCATCAAATAAAGACAAGAGCGATTCATATGGTGGATCCTCTGGAAGAGATAATGACAACTCTTATGGAGATTCCTCTTATGGATCTTCAGGTAGAGACAATGACAATTCTTATGGTGGTTCATCTGGTCGTGACAATGATAACTCTTACGGTGGTTCATCATCATTTGGTGGCTCTTCAGGAAGAGACAACGATAACTCCTATGGTGGTTCTTCTGGTAACACCGATTCCTACGGTGGTTCCTCAGGTAACACTGATTCCTACGGTAGCTCATCATTTGGCTCATCAGGTAGAGACAATGATAACTCCTACGGTGGTTCTTCTGGCAAAGACACATCATTTGGAGATTCTTCTTATGGTGGCTCATCTGGTAGAAACAATAATGACAGCTCCTATGGTGGTTCATCTGGTCGTGACAATGACAATTCATATGGTGGTTCATCTGGTCGTGACAATGACAATTCATATGGTGGTTCATCAGGAAGAGACAATGATAACTCCTACGGTGGATCATCATATGGTAATGATAATGACAACTCTTATGGAAGTGGTTCATCAGGCAGAGGTAACAATAATGATTCTTATGGTGGTTCTTCTGGTAGAGATAACAACGATTCTTATGGTGGATCATCATATGGTAACGATAATGATAACTCTTATGGAGGCGGTTCATCAGGTAGAGGTGGCCGTGGTAACAACAATGATTCCTATGGCGGAAGTGGCTCTTACGACGATTCCAACTATTAAATAGACATTTTTTAAAAAACGAAGAAAAGTCACGTTTACAATATGTTGTTTTATGATTACGATGGAAAGTTGTGCGTTTTCGATTATTTATGTTTAGTACACTTTGTTTTTTTTTTTGAATCCTTTTGGTAGTTTTTTATTATTATTAAATAATGCTTCTATTTCTTAACAGACTATGGATCTAACCAAATTATGGAAAATGAGATTCGGGCAGCCCAGTAGCTGAAAGTAAAAGTAGAACCGCTAGTACGCTAGAATAGATTTAGTAAGAAGAAAAATGTATCACGTGATATGACTCTGTTTTTACTCTTGGATTTTAAAGATGACTCCGTCCTGATTTTTAAACGGAGTCAGTAAGCGGGTTTAGGGATACTGAAGTGGAGAAGTCATACAAAACAGAGTCAACTACACGTCTATTCCCATCTCAGCAGTGTCTTTTTCTTTACGAAAAAAAGTAAAGGAGGGAAACGCTTTAACTACTTTTTTTTTCAAAGATACCTTTGTCTTTATTTTTTTTTTCCATAATATTTGATTAAAAATCAAAAGCCAATACCAGTAAAGGATAAATTTACATAAAATGCTAGCTACAAGAACTATCCTAAGACAATCTAACTGTCGTTTACCACTATTATCAATCTCAAGTAGATTAACATTCACAAGATTTCAATCAACTAAAAATGTGCTTTCACCAAATTCAATCGTGTCCACTTATTCATCAGGACCAATTAAATTAAGATTCACACCTGAACATGAATGGGTTTCAATACATCCTGATGGAACAACATTTGTTGGTATTACAAAATATGCTGCTGATGCATTAGGTGATGCAACATTTATTGAATTACCAATTGATTCAATTGGTGAACAAGTTGGTAAAGGTGATACTATTGGATCAGTGGAGAGTGTTAAAAGTGCAAGTGAAATTTATTCACCTGTTGATGGTGAAGTTATTGCTGTTAATGAGTCATTAGATGGTGAACCAGGTTTAATTAATTTAGATCCAATGGGAGACGGTTGGATTGCAAAGTTAAAAGTGACTGAAGAATATGATGATGGTGAGTTATTAAGTGAAACCGATTATGTTAAGTTATTGGAAGAACATGATGATTAGTTTTATCGTTTTGTTTTTTAGGGTTAGCTAGAGTATTTACTATCCTTTCATTATACTATTATGATATATTATTTTTATTGAATCCATCTCTGGTTTTAATGTGATTGATTCCTAACTGCTCAGTAAATACAGTGTAAATAAATACATGTAGGATTTTCTTTTTCTTCTTTTTTTTCGCTTACAATTTAAGTAAATAAGAGATATATAGTATATATGGTATATTTATTATATGTAGTTGGCCTCCTTCATTTTCTCGCCAATTCTCTATTCCACTCATCCAAAGTCTTTGTCTTCAACTGTAATGCATGAACTCCATGAACTTTGATTTCCTCATCTAATAACTTATAAACTAATCTATGACGAGCAGGTAGTCCTAAACCTTTAAAAGAATCACTTACTATAGTCATTCTAAAATGTGATTCAGTAACATTTGTAGCACCTCTTAATCCATGATGGCCTGCATGTTTATATGAATCATTAAATACTTGAAAAACAGTTGGTTTAAAAGCTTCTACTATTTTAGATTGAATTGAAAATTGGATTGGATTTTCATCTTTTGAAATTTCTTCAGGTTCAATAATATTTAAACCGCTATTGCTGTTAGTTGCATTAACACTAGTTGTTGTAGACATTCTTGATAATGTTGTCTTTGATATCGTTCCCTTTAGTATATTTATTAGTGGAGATCTTGTAGTGAACATTTATTAATGGTTATCTTTTTATTGTCATACCCCTCCTTGTAAATATAACGTATATGTAATAGCGTGGGATGATTTTTATAAGAAGATAAGCAAGGTTTTTTTTTTTTTTTTTTTTTGCTTTCTGCTTTGGTTTTAAAAAAGGCGGAGAACGGGCGTATTTCAATTATGTGCAGTGCGACAAGGGCATGATGCAGAAACAGTTAGGGAGTGGGAGCGCACTCAAAGTTCTAGATTCTAGAGTGGGGGGTAAATAAGTGTAAATATATGTAAATGTATGTATATAATTGTGGTTAAATCATTGGTATTCATATCACAGCGTATCGATTAGTTGTCTAACAATCAAAATATAAAAATGATAAAGTCTAAATGATGAATAAGATGTAATAGAAAATAGTTGGTAAATGATGAATTGCAGAAAATAAATAGTAAAGAATAAATGAAAAAAATCAAATAAATAAATAAATAATAAAAAACAAATCTATTCAGTAGTATGTAATTAGTTAAGGGTAAATGAAATTAAAAAAAATAGTGGTGAAAATAACATTATAAACTGTAAGGAAAGCTATTATAATAACAAAAAAAATGAGAAGAGAAAAAAATGATAATAAAAACAGATTGAGCAAGGTATCTTGAATTCAGTCAATCTAACTGTTACCAGTATACTGTAGAGAAATAAAAGAATAAAAAGAAGCTTTGAAATATTAAAGAAAAAAAAAAGAGAACTAAAGGGTGACTCACACCTTCTTAGATTTCTCCAAAATGCCTTCCCAATATTCGACATTTTCAACCAATTGATCTTTTAAAAACAGCAATGCTGGTATATTTTCACCAATCTTGCTGAAAAATGCAAATGCAAACCTCGTTATGAAAAACATTTGAGAACCAGCTAGTCCTGGAACCAATTGTATTGCTTTTTCGCTGTCAATGTTTCTTATTAGAGATGGTGGACAAGTTGGGTTTACTTTAATTTCAGATTTAGTCTTTGAATCTGGGCAATTAATGAATTTTTCTAATAATGCAACTTCTTTAAACTCTTCACCTAAAGATAAACCCCATTTAACACTCACTTTCAGAGGTCTACAGACGTTAGAAATGTCCGCACATTTGATTAATAAAGAGCATAACATAACTGTCTTTTTGAATTCATCATCATAATTAACAAATTTATCAATTTCATTAACAAATGAATCATGCTGCGCCATATCAGTTGCTAATATCGATTTTTCAATAATTTGTTGAAAACCATCATACCACTTAACTTTCTCGGAAACAAGTAAATTATGACTAAATGGTGACATTATTTTTTGAAATTGTCTAAAATGGAATTGTTCCAAGACGGATTTATTATCAAAACTTATAGCTATTGGTGTCTTATTTGTTGACAAAAATAAATTTGTAATACCAGGGTGACCTAAATCATGACCTAAAGATGCAAATAGCAATTCAACTATCGTCCCACCACCTAATTGAACTTGAAATTCAGTATCTTGTTTTAATTTATCAATGAAATAATTAGTAGCTTGTAAAACATCTATAGCATGACGGAAATTATGGAATGGATTACCTGTTCTATAATTATCACGAACGTAAAACAGAAATGATAATAGGCGATTTTGTAACTCCGGTATTTCTTCAGAAGAATATTTCTTTATTGAATTTGATAAAATAATACAACCACAATAAAGTAATTCATCACCTGTCAAATTATAAGCAGGGAATTCCCATGAATTAATTCTTGAAGAATAATAGTCATCTGAATTTGGTGTTTTCAATAATGAATAATAATCAATAGATTCCGTCAGTTTGGCTATAAAATCGGATTCTTCTTCTAACTGAAATTCCGTACTATAATCGTTTAATACTCTACCCATTGTATTTATTCTTGAGGTATTATCATCTGATAAATCTTTAACTTTTGTATTTAAATCTACCCAAGTTTCAATTCTAATTAATCTATTTTCAGTGCAAGTATAAATCAACTTTAACTCATCTATAAAATTCGGATTTAACTTGTTACCAGAAAACGGAATTATAGTAACGGTTGTATTTAAATGATGAAATCTTGATTCTAACAGCCTCTTTTGAATCTTTAAAGATAATGAATCCAATGGTGTATTGCTAGCAATATCATTCTCAGAATTAATAATGATACCAACTGGATAATAAAATTCAGCTTCGTCATCATTGGGTATTCTTTTTATAGGTGAATTTGGATCTTCCCTTGATAATATGAAGCTACTAAACGTAGATAAATGTATACAAAGTGATGTTATATCAGAGAAAGATTTGAAATATGTATCATTTGAATTGAACGATGATGTTATAAAAGATGGAATAGTAGACGATTGTGAATTTAATATCAATATTTCAGCAATCATGATAACAGAGGAGGAGGGGGGAGAGGACACAAGGGAAAAGAGAGGGATACAACGATGAGAGTAAAGGTGTATATTTATAAATCAAACAAAAATATATAATTAAATGCAGTATAATGAAAAGAATATACTTATTTATATAATAGTGTAAATGACAAGAACAAGTAGATTAGTAAAACAAGGGGAAACAAAAAAGAAACAAAAGAAAAACAAGATATGATATGATATATATTATAGGAACCCACTGCTGCTCAAGGAGCCAACTATCGATATCCACATCGATATACTATCCATATCTGAGTTTATTATATCCTATTGACTGCGAATGTGTGTGGGAGAGAGTGTGCGCGCACTGTGCACTGTGCGCTGTGCACTGTCTGGCTGGCTGGGCTGGCTGGCTGGGCTGGCTGGCTGGAGCCTGGCTGGAGCATGGCGATCGCCGCTGCGTAGTGGGGTGGTGGGCAGTGCCCGGTGGGCAGTGGGCACGGTGCAGCAGGTACTACGCAGTAGACAGTTGCCAGTAGGTACTAGGTACTAGGCACTGGCAGCAGGCACTGGCAGCAGGCACGCGCAGGTCACAGATTCACCGGCAACAGGCCACAGGGTACTACAGGGCAGTGGCTGGCCAGCGGCTGGTCGTGGCTTTTCTCCCAGTTAATTCAAGGCTCCATGATCCGTCCGCTAGTGATTACTCCAAAGCTCCATCCATTCCTCTAAGCTAGCTTCTATGATCTACCACTGCTTCGGGGCCTTTCTCTTGGTTTTAATCAATTAAAACTAATAAAAGAGTTCTGCATACTACGTACTGGGCTCTTTGCACCGCCACCGTAACGGTTACAAAAAGTTGTTTGTGTATCGCACGTATATATTTACCAGTTCAACAGCCCCCCTCCGATGTACCCCCACCAACGGGCCTGGATCGGTGCGGTGCACTCACCGGCTAGCCTGTTTTCTTGTAATATGTTATTGTTTTCATGTTGTTAATTGTATTTGCACGTAAATATATTATATACATTATATTTATTTTACTCGATAGCTCGATCTTCTTTTAAATGAAATTTACTCACTTTTAGTTATCTTACTACTATAAAAAATTGCATGTACCACATTACCACAGCACCAGTCTATATTTACCTGAATTCGCTGTGTTTTGCAAGTTTGGTTCATGGCTAGTTAAATTTAGGTTTCTTTTCTTGTTTTTTCTTTTTACTTTTTTTTAGTCCATCGTGTATATTCTTCTATGAATCATGAGTAGCACTATATATGATAAACTTTTCTTTTGTTTCAGTTGGGTACGGCCGGTCAGCTCTCGGTCGCTATCTTGATTCTTATCTAATTGATTGTTTAACAAGCTTTTGATTAACCGATTCGCTCCACGTACCAGCATTCAAATATATACATACACCTGATAATTTTTGTAATATTTACACGATTGAGTTTCTTTTAAACCGCCTTCCATTGCAATTTTGCATCGCCCCATATTTTTTTACACTTATATGTCTACGTTGGCTTATTACGCATACAGAGATACACATACATGCACATGCATACTGCACATATCAAAATTCGTATAGATATAATTTTGTCTTCTAAAACGAAATAATATATAAGATGATAAAATAAAATGGGATCTATCTTCAATGGAGAACGTAAGGGATAAAAAAAAAGTTAAAATTGTGTAACTAAAAAAAAATAACAAAAAATCAAAGTTCAAAAAATCAAAAAATAAAAAAAGAAAAAACAAAGTAGAAAGTGTCGAAAAAAAGAGGGAACAAAACAAAAAAAAAAAAAACTTGAAATGTTATATGATTTAAAAAGAAAACAGAATGGTAAAAGAGTAAAAAAAATAAAAATGTGAAAAAATTCTAACAAATTTTATACGGTTACAACCCGTATCAGTCCCTGTAATTACAAGCATATCATCTCCTGTCTTGGACTATTCAGTCACCAACGGAAAAAAAAGATAAAACAGAATAATTAAAATGAATCTAAAATTGAATGAAGTTTTTAATCGTGTAGATTTTCTTTAACATAGGCAAAACTTTTTAATAACTTATTTCTAGCACCAATTGTACCAACACCAAGCTCACTTAACTTTGCGTCATCAAATTCAACAAGTTCATCCCATCTAAAAGCTTTCAAGTTTTCAGTATATTTATGTAACCTTAAAGCTTTCAACCATCCAGGAATATCCTCTAATAAGCTCTTGCTGGCAATATCACGTGGCATTGGTGATTTTGGTGATGCTGGTAACTGTGATTGTGCTTGAGAAAGTGGTGTTTTCGATTGTGAATGATTGTTGTAGTTAGGTGTAGCTGATCTTGGTGTTGGTGAATACACATGCAATTCTGAATTATTATTATTCATGGAAGTATTATTAGTGTTGCTGTTGTTATTATTATTATTGCTATTATAAATATTTTGAATCTTTGAATTAGTTGGTGACGAACCAGTGTTGTTATGCGATGATGCTAATAACGTATTATGCGAATTGGAATGGTTCATTTGATAATTGTTAGAATATCTATTCACTGGTGGCAGTGATGTTGATTGATTATTAAAATTTCTACCGAATATTAAATTACGACCCCTTGATGTATTTCCAGAACCATCATCTGTTAAATTGTTGGTTGACATTGACATCATTGAATTATTTAAATTATTACTACTATTGTTATTACTCTTCAATTTTGTTGAATCTAATTTCGATCTTGAAGTTATTGTACTTAATGAATGACTCAACTTGATCGCATTTTGACCTGCAAAATCGTTTGAAGTTAAACCATAATGTTGTTGTTGATCCGTTGTTGTCACGGTAGGAGTTGAGGATGTCGTCTTACTCTTTGGAGCAGGAGCAGAATCTAAAAACTCTTTAGTACGTCTTTGAAATCCACTTGGATCAACATCTGGTGAAAATACACGTAGTAAAGGTTGTTGCTGTAATTGATTCTGTTGTTGTGGTTGATATTGTTGTTGCTGCTGTTGCTGCTGCTGTTGTTGATAGACATATTGTTGAGGTTGTGGTGGAGTGTAGAAATTTGCCTGACCTTGATAATGTTGTTGAGATAGTTGACTCTGTTGGGTTCGCTGCTTTCCCAAGGAAGTCATTGACAAATCAGAATAAAAAGGTCCTGCAGATCTAGGTCTTGAAATTGTATCACCTAATCCTCCGAATCCAGTTCTCATAATTTGAGGAATATGTGAATGAGGTTGAGGTTGAACAATTGATGAAGTACTCTCATTTAATAATGAATCTAATGTAGCTGGTTCTGAATTTAAGGCTAATAACGGTGAAACAGGTCTCACATGAGGTTGATATATGGTATTATTTGTCGCTGGTGGAGTGAAAACTAACGAACCATGGTCAGTAGTCACAGTAGTATTATTAATCTTACTTTTAACATAATGTAAAACTTCTTCATTAATGGAAGATAGTAAGATATCCATCGTTGTCTTTTGTTCTTCAATATTTAAATTCTCAATCCAATTTGTAAAAGTATTTAAATCACTTGTAAAATTTTGTAGTACAGCTTCAGTATTTGGTTCAAAGGCAGGAACATCATTTTCAACACCATAACCAATCGAGGAGGTTGGTCTTTCTATGAAATTACCAACAGATGCAATTGACGATGGTGCATTATTTAACGGATTTAATAGAGGAGATGAAAGTAATTGACTTTGATTACCGATTGGTGGAATTGAAGAAGTTGTAATAGATGGTTCAAAAGCATATCTAGATGCTGGAGGTGACAAAACAGCCATAGAAGCGTTTGAAGGTGTTGGTGAAAATAATAACTGACCTGTTCCGTTAGGTTTATTAGAATTTTGTTGATTCTGTCCAGTAGAATCCATTTTCCAATGTATAGTAGTTATACTATATTCAGCAAGGTTTCAAAAGGTTACAATGATTTCCAATTGGGCAGTAGCAATCAAAAATCAATAAGCAAAATGTATATATTAACCAATATATTTTTAATTGTTGTAAATGGATATTTATTAATGAAAAGTCAGGAGTTAAGAAAAAAATTAGGTAATTGATATGCACTTGCCTTGTAAAGTTAATTAAACCGTCAATCAATCAATCAATCAAAATTATAGCGAATCAATGAAACCCCTCGTTGACTTGATAAGTTACAAACAAAAAATATAAGAGGACAACAACAATTTATTTAAAAATATTAGAACTTTGGACGAGTCTTAGATACCAAATGATATGTAAATATCAAAGTTCTGTCTTTCCCAATTGAATTAATAGCGGGCAATCTTAAAAAGCTATGAGTTGTGTGTTGTGTGTGTTGCCTGCAAAAAAATAGCTTCTAGCTAGCATCTTTGGCTTGCATGGTATGCACCTTATTATAATTTTTGGAGAATAAACTGCCAATCGGGCGCCGTCCATGGTGTAACGATTTTAATGTGACATTCAACGTGCCGCGGCGGGTAACGGTTTTGAACTTAAGCTTTCACAATTTTAGGTTAACTTTACAACTTGTAGTAGTCTTCTGAATCGGAATGATAAAAATGAAATGTTATATATTACTAGAAAAAAAATGTTTTATAATTTGCTTATTTCTTTTAAAGAATCATATAGAAATAAATAGAAACTAAAGGTTAAAAAAGTTGCTCGTTTGTTGCATGCGTCGGCTGAAAAGCTGGGAATTTCTAAATTACCGTGAGATAGTTGTTACTAAAATATATTACTATCTACTCAGTAGTGAACTTAATGTCTATTTTGATGAAGCTGAATATGAAAATTTAAATGAAATTAACAAAATTAAATATGATATAAAAATAATCTTGATTTAATGTATTTACCTGCAATGAATATGCATAAGCTCTTGAGAAAAACTCTTGAGGAATGTACTTGAAACTTTAGTGACCGTATAGACTTTCTCTTTTAGGATAAATTGTTACATTTATTGGAACTAGCATCCTTAATTTATAGCTTGTAAATAAAAAAACTTATTTTGTTTGATTAATATAATCATAGTTTGAAAGGTGAAAACAACCGTCTTCAAGCTCATTTAATTTAATAAATAATTCGGTCTAATTCTTAAAGTTATATAAAAGGTAAATTTATAAGTCCATTCATTAGATATTTGAAATATCTATTATTGCTTTTAAATACGCAACGATCCCTAATTTACAAATTGGTTTTAAACGGATTTGGGTTGCCTCTAACTACAACCACCATCTTGCACTCAAAACCACAATGCCATAGCTGTTTTCTAAATTCCGTATCTTTCAAAGTTTTGTAACTTTTATTTTTTTTATTTTGTTTATATACATTCATTTTTTCGAAATTGCTTTTCGTTGGGTATTAAATCTAAAATCAAGAAAACAGGAAGTAACAATCGAGTATAGAATATGGGCACTCTTAACAAAACCATTGCTGACTAACAGCTTATCAAATCAAAGAATAATCTGCCCTGAGTGGCTGAAAAGAGGACAGCTGCATGAGATTATCTATCCGATGATTGAAGAAAAAGGATCTTCAATCATGGGGGTGCGTCTTTCTTCCTTTTAGGAAATCCTTCAGATTCCACTTGAGAAATCAGAGTATGCTATTTAATGTATACTCCGTCACCCTTGGTGTAAAAAAGAGTTGGAAATTATATATATTTAATCAAATTCTTCTAAAGTTACATATACACAATTTGAACTTTAATAGACTGCTTAATTAGAGGACGCCAAGAAATGAGTGAAAGATAATTGCTTGTTTATTCCAAGATCGACAAAACAAGACAAAAAATCGACAGACCCCAAATCCCAATGTTTCCCTCTTTTTTTTCTTTTTTCACGCTATAAAGTATAGACTCCCAATATTTTCGAAAATCAAACTCTCGAATTTCTTATTCTTTTTATGCTCCTTTAGGCTGCTACAATATACGACTAATTAGAAGAACTATTTGTTCGCTACAGCCCTTTAGCTAGAGTGTAGATCACTAAACTACACTAGCTCACCCGCCCATTGAGCTAAGAGATTTTGAGCACTTTTTTTCCTAGTGATTGAACCAACAAATGAGATAACGTTATATTCTGCACAGACCCAGCTTCATTTTAATTTGGTCTATTCGTTTGAGAGACTTCGACTTGTACATGAAATCAAACTACTTTTGTGAACAGCCGAGTACCAGACCAAGTGTCGGAGCATGCATTCGAAATTCAACTCAACTCAACTCAACTCAATTGTTGTTTACAATAAGGTAGTTTTCTTTGTAGTGACTACAGATTACGAATTATTGCTTTATTCCGGGTATATTTTATCTCTGTTCTGCTATCAAGGAGGGTTAGATCCATAGTTTTCAGCGATAGAATGATCCTTTAGCTTGGGTATTAACTATTCAAGTTTTCTAATCCATTATTGCTGGAAGAGATGCTGTGAACATTTAGAACACAGTTATTCCCGTTCATAATAGAGTAGTGGATTCAGTAGTTAACACATGGAACACTGAACAAATTTGTGTCGTTTATGGAGCTTTTTTTATCTGTTGTAGTTATATCATTTTCAACAGGATGGCCGTCCTTCATTTAACTTTGAGTTTGCGCAATTATTTATCATTCATATTACCAGGTAGTAGCGGTTGAACTTTTGTCGCCAAGGCTTCCGGTTGGTAGCTTTTGGCATGACGAAGAACAATAGGCCATATACAATATGACGCTTCTTTTCTACTGTGGTAGCTCGGATAACTGCCATAAAACTATTCTGCAACCTCAGCAGGGTAGATTTTGTATATGGTAAAGGTTATGAAAAAATGCCTTTTGTTGATTGGTTTTCCGATGTTGGTTCCATTCTGACGGGCTAGATTCAACTCGAAAGTGCTTCGGTAGTGCATATGCTGAATCTATCCAATTGAATGCTATTCGCGTAACTATCCATATAATTGCCAACTGGTTTTATCGGTTCTTCTGCATCCACTATTACCCTTAAAATGACGTTATAGATTTTTATTATGTCCGGATGCTGATAATGTTCGGCTTAGCTGCCTAAAAAACAAAAACCAATTCTCTAAATATATAGATGTTTCATTGCCTCCATTTCGGTATTGCTATTGCTACTTTCCTGCGAGCATACAAGACCTATACATTTACTATAGGGGTGGCCCCGACAGACTTGGGAGCGAGGAGTTTACCGTGGTGGTAGTTTATTGCACCAAAAATATCGAAACTTGTAAAGTGTGGAAGTTTATACTTCTCTCTAAAGTAGATTTTACTATTACTCTATGATGACTGAATAACAGTATAATTGGCATCTTATATGATTCCTCTATTGGTCCGATCCTCTATTATGATATATACATGTAGTGTCGCTCTAGACCGTAGATATAGACTGAGTGTCACGAGTGACTGTTGGGAGTTGGGAATTGGGAGTGACAACTTCTTCGAGATCGCCGTCGGCTAGACGAAGTGTTGTTGGCTTAGATAGTGTCCTTTTCAATCCTAAATCCTGTTGTAGGAGGCGTATCCCTGTCAGTACCTCACTTATAGTCTTCACAAGTGGCGTCAGCGCTCTTTCATATATTAATTTACCAACCGAAAACGATAACGGCCAGCTCTCAGTGATGATAATGTTCAACGCGCCAATTGCCGATGAATATGCTCAAATAGAAAACACGACTATATTATCTAACAGTGATGACACAATCATAAATCCTGCAGGGTATTATACTACAGCACAACTTCACGCTGACATGCCATCATATACGAATGGAACGTTGACAAAGCGCGGCGATTTAGTCAAATACTATTTATGTAACTTATTGAGTGCATGTCACTAGATGTTAGTGTTTCGGAAGTCATAGAGGCTGCTTCGCAACGGCTCGGATCATCAGGTACTTTATCGAATAGTAGTAGTAGAAGCAGTTTACGTGTGAGGACCGACGAGCGTAGCTGTAGATCATACGTTTGGTATTTTAGAGCAGCCGGTGGAAGAGCTGTGGATCAATTCTTTAAATGGCGGAATAATGAAAGCTACTGGAGTACGATTAACCCAATTGCCCGTACATTTTGCGTCGACAGCAGACTGTGCTTTAGATATGGCTACATGGATGTTAACAGGGTCACAATCCAACAAATGTAGTGGATTTTTGTATGCTAGATATGAAAACACTTCGATAACAACTGATAACCACGTTTGGCTAATAGCTTGAAGCAAGAATTGTGATACAACTGAGTTTAGGGATATGATTGCAGAAGCGATGCATGAGGCCTTACTAGATGCCGAGAATAGTGATATATCGCGGGTGTGTACGAGGCTCACGAACAATAGGCCTTGGCATTGTGACATCCGCATTGTTATTGCAGCTATGGTAGCTGAGTGCGGGTTGAATGCTTGGGACCAACCGTGCTCGGACTTTTGCATCTGTCACTAACACGAGAGCTACTGTTAGCGTCTTACTACTGGTTCGTAGTGGATTCGCCCAAGTAACTGGATTAATACAAAATAAAAACAAAATTGTGAAAGTATATTATGGATTGTGGTAATAAATAATGGAGAAACATTTGGAGCATAATATACGTTACTCATATACTCGTATATTAAGTATGTATAACACCGATTACCCCAAGCATTACCCTACTTGCACGTGACTCCGACGAGAGTAGAATGAGCTGCAAGTAGATGAATAAAAGACACATGAGTGATTGGTATACATTCTTTATATAGAAGAAGCACACATCGATACTTAACTTTATATATTATTATCTTAAATTGATATTATTATTGAATTAAGCGTTTAATTCGGTACTAGTGAATCTAAATAAATGTAACCTGAAAGATATTAACGTGTCCATCGAGATTAGTTCAAGAGATATAAGACACTTCCATAATGTTTATCATTAAGTGACAGAGTCACAGAACTAGAATTGACAGACAACACCAGTGCACATATATTATATAATACATTACACACTACAGAGTCGTTTGGTGACTTGTCTTCCGAGTATACAAGGATCATTGGCATTTGCTGCTTGTCCCTCAGGTGAGGGCATTATTTTGTTCCCCCTAGTGTCTACATATAGATCTAATGGTAGTCTTGGCTCTCCATTTATACTTAACGGTCAAAGAACTAAAAGAGTTTCTATGCTTTTTTGCCTCTGTTTGACTTCTCGTAAATGTGAAACTAGGACTTGAAAATAAAGAGGGTGAATGTACCCCAAGCCCAAGTAGTCAAGGAACCAGACAGTTTTTTTAAAATCGGGTAAAAACAGGACGCTCCCAAAAATACCAGGTATCCCGCTAAACTTCGTGTCTTAAATCCACAGACTTGATGTGAGTTTTACCAACTATCTCCTGATAACTTTATATTCACTCCCAATAAAGATATACTACAAGACTTTTAAGATGTAATAAACCTCAGGTGTTCTTTCGTGAGTCATTAGTCATTAGTCATTAGCTTCAAAAATCAAAAAATCAAGAAATCAAAAAAACAAAAACATTAAAAGAAATGAGGTGCTCCAAAGGGACTCGCTTTCGGAATCTTGTGTGGCTCTACCCCCAGTTCCCCCCAGATAACCCCAAGAATGATTCCTCTATAATTTAAGTTTATCTTCGCTAGTTACGTTGATAGTTAGTTATGCTTATGATCAACGTATCATAATTATAGTCTGATTATTATACCTAGAATATAAATAAACAAATATATATCACCATGTCCCATCAAGATTTTTATGACTACGGGTGAAGGGTTGTTACAACCGAGCTTGCGATTAAAGCTGTCATTGATCCATTGTGAATTTCCATTAGTCACAGCAAATTATACCGTAACTATCAGCTATCCATCCGACCTTTATTCTCTGCAAAAACATCGGTAAGATAGATATGGAAATGGGGAGAGATTACAAGTAGAAGAGTAAACACAAGGCTAGAGGCGTGCGGATACATAATCTGGTTATCCGACATACAAAGAGTAAAAGAAGAGGAGTCTTGAAAAAAAATGGATGATCAAAAAAGCGAAAAAAAAATAAAAAAAAAACAATTAAAGGTGGTTTTATTGTTAGCGGGATTGTGATTGCGCTTGCGACTGTGTAGATTCGAGAAGATATCAAGACAAGTAAACACAAATAACAGTAAGAGGGGAACTAGGCAAGTGGTGCGATGGAAAGCAATCACCCGTAAAGCTACGAGTTAGTAAACATTGGTGGTAGACTAATAGCGGTCGTAGCGACTTTAAGCGGTCGGTAGGTAGACGGTAGTAGACATATCACTAGGTACCCGTGCTGAGCGCTCGTGCTCGGTGCTCGTGCTCGCGCTCGGTGCTGACGTAGCTTCAGAGAACGACGCCCTGTGTGCCCCTCCAACAGGCTTATCGACTCACTGGTAGCCTATCAATCAGACTGCTCACAGGCATGAGTCCATTCGGAAGCTGGCTGCGCTCATCCTCTCCCGCTTCTCGACGGCCCCACCCCAAGTGCGTGACCCCCTAGTGTGCCTTGAAGCCGCTATCTATTGTTAAATTACTATTGCACCCCCTCTCAAATCTGGTTGCTGCATAATCGCCCAGTGTGATTCCACTAAATCCATCGTTTTTTCACTATAATTTTTTTTTCATGTTGTACGTATTGTTTTTTTTTATTAGGATTTTTTTTTTTTCACCAGGCCTACTTTTTCCTTTTATTTTTACCTGACTTGGTATATATAAATACTTTTCAATCTCCTTACTTTCTGACACAGCGTTACCATTAAGAATTGATACTCTTATTCCTTTTTCTTACTTTCACAACTTTATCAACTATTATCATCTCAAGTCTATTACTTAATATCCGAACAATAATGCAAGCAATTACCCAAATCCCAAGATTAATCGTTCCAGCAACCGCAGCCTCTTTGGCTCCACTTGCAGTTCTATCTAGAAGAGCATTCTCTTCTACAATTCCAGCTCTATTCGAAAAGGAATCTGAATCAAAAGCTCAAGCTTTAGCTGCTTCACAGGTTCAACCATCTGCACAACCAGGCTCTTTCAAATCATTTGCTCAATACAGACTGTTGATTGTTCAAAAAGATCCATTGACTATGCAAACCAGAAGAAACTTCGTTTCTCATACCGTTTCTAAAGATGCTGCTGCTTCAACTGAAGACAACCAAAAGCTTAAAGATTTGGCCAAAAAGATTGCTTACAAAGACGAATAAACTTCTGCATTCGACTTGTTTTTTTTTTCTTAAGATTCTTTTTGGTTTTTTCAAAGTTTACTCAGCCGGTTTGAGTGCCGCTTTATGGTTTTAACGTTTATTTTTTAGAAAAGTTATATATATTTTTTGGAGTTTTAGCATTTTCTCTCTTCTTGGTGTTTTAATTAAAAAAGATCCTTCGCCCTTGTTTTACGGTTTTTTTTTCCTTCTTATTTTTTCATATGGGACTTTTTTTTTTGTTAAGAAATATAAAAATTAAAAATTAATATTATTTTTACATTACTGTAGCTCAATTCGATTTCGGCTAATGGAAATAAATCTATGATCAATTAATTGCATTAATAATGTTTTTGTTTTGATCGGAGTGTAAAACTGAGGGGACTTTTCGGAAGGACCAGGATCGGATTTCCCCTGCTAGGCTGCTAGCTTGAAACCAGATTACCCTTTCCCTTCCAGGTACAGTGAGTGCGACTCCCCTTTTTTTTGTCCTTTTTTGTGGCTAATGGTAGGCGGATTGAGGAGAACATGTGCGATTGTGAGACACGAGTGTGATAATTGCGATTCGCTTGACACTATAGATAGTTTATGGAATTAGGATTTTCCCTATCTTCCCTTTTGCCCATTTGTTTTTGACAGTTTTAAGTGTAGATGCGAGTGTGGTTATCGGTGTGTTTTCATTGGATTTGGCGTCCTGCAGTTTATCATTCCAGCAACACGGTTACAATTTACGGTTACACTGGTTACAAATTGCAATTAGATTGGGGTAAATCTTGTTTTCACTTCAACATCTAATCTCATATATAGGTAAATAGATAACGTCACTGAATGACCTTTTCGATTAGATCTAACTCAATTGACACTTTTTTGTTGGGAACTATGTGAACAAAACAATAGTGTCAAAACAGGATAGAGTCTTTTGAAATTTCCATTTGGATGCGTAATTACTTGCTTATTTGATCTACTTTGGCTGAAATTATTTAGAGAGATGAACTCATGTTTCTTTAAATGGACTATCTACATCTTTGCAAAGATAAACATAACATATTCCCCTCTCTTTCCTTCCCACATGACCAAAATAATAGTCACAAAATAGGATCGAATCTTCCGTCATCTCTATTGGAATGTGTAATTACTTGCTTATTTGCTATAACATGATTGAAATTTTGACAAACAAGCTCATGTTTCTTTACGTGGACCATCTACATGGGTGCAGAGATAAACATATATATTCCCCTCTCTTGCCTTCCCACAAGTAGCCGCCGCAAATTCTGGAAGACTTTCCTTGAAGTAAATGACGTTTGAATCGTTCCTTATCACACCGTAATTCTTCCCACCCTTATTCACTTAGCCGACCGTGACTACATTAACTATACTTGAAATTTGAATAAACACTCACTTGCGTGAAAGCAGTTCGTCATAATTAACTAAAGCAAAAACATTTATTAACTTTAAATTGATGATCGATATATGTATATATTTACAAGAACAATAAAAAACATCCAATACAACCCGTATACTTCGTAACCATTTAAATTACCACACACCTTTCTTAACACCCGGTAACATACCAGCTAGAGCTTGTAATCTGAATTGGTATCTACACAATCTAAAGTCTCTGTTAACACCTCTTCCTCTACCTGAATCCACACATCTACCCTTTAATTGATTGACTCTAGTATAGTTTGGCATGGAAGTTAATTGAATTTGAGCTTCTAGACGGATTCTTTGAGGTAAAGCAGCATTTCTGGCAATAAACTTCAAAGCACGTGAAGTGACTTCGTTTTGTGCAACCATTTGTCTCTTGAAGTTGTCTCTTAACACTCTAGTATTGATGAAAGTAGAAGGAGCCAACACAGGATGAGCAAACCTTTTCATTGGCTTTGATCTCTTTAACACATTGATCGCTTGTTCTGCTATTTGTGACATATTTTATGTGCTGATTTATTGAAGAGAAAGAACTTGAGAGTTATTTTTAAATCCGGATTCCTCCTTTCTATATAGCTTTTTTTATTCAACTTCGCTCACAAAAGCTGTTTTCCTCTTTGCTTTCGCTCAAGTTGAAAAATCTTGAAAAAGCTATAGAGGTTAGTCGCTAGCTAGAATATAGGCATTCGCGAAAAATCACATTCATCTCTGCACCATATGATTACATCACCATTATTGTGTTTATTATATAATCAGACATAGAACCACATCTGTGTCAGACACGCCGAAAATTTTTCTACGCCAGAGAGGATTGAAATTTCCGCTGCTGTGATTGGGCCCTTTTGTTCAGCAGGCTTTCCGGCCAACTTGCGCATGGTGTCCCCGTAACGCTCCTACTTCCACCGGGGAGTTCCCGCCTGTTCGCACGCCTTTAAGCGACAGAAGCTCGCTCTTAGCTCGCGAGTCGCACGCTGCCTGTGTAACCCAATCCAATGGTTGGAACTATCAACACATTGACTGGCCTTTTTACTTTTATGATTTTCCTGATTGGACACCACCCCTTCTTGAATAATAGTTTTACTCTTGGTTCCTTGTATCTAATTAAGAACGTTAACAGCAATTAAGTTTAACATAATGTTATCAAGAAGATTATTTTCCACTTCTAGACCAGCATCTAAAGCTATTGTCACTAAACTTGCAAACGGTTTAACCGTTGCTACTAAAGTTGGCAACTTCAAGACCTCATCACTTGGTTTATATCTAGGTTCCGGTTCAAGAAGTGAAAACTCCTTTAATTCAGGTGTTTCTACATTGGTCGGTACTGTTATATCTGAATCTAAACAAGCTAAAGAAGCTTATGCTTTATCAGGTGTCAAAGTTTCCTCATCTAACCAAAAAGAAGTTACCGGTTTGATTCAAACTTCATATGCTCCAGGTAACAAAGCTTCAGCTTTATCTACTTTATCTAAGTTAGTCACTGACTTAGAATCAATCGTCAGTAATGAAGATTCTGTTAAAGAATGGGCTGCAAATGCTGCATTAGATTCCGAAAAATTCGAAACTATTCCAAAAGCTATGTCAATTGAACACATGATTGCAACAGCTTACCAAGGTACTTCATTGGCTTTACCAACTTACGGTAAAGCTGATACCGTTGCTACCTTAGAATCAATGGATTTAAAGGCTTTCTTAAAGAGACAATTTGTCGCTTCTAACATTGCTTTAGTTTCTACAGGTTCTGAACTTTCTCATGAAGAATTAATTGACTTTGCATCTAAATTAACTGTTCCAACAGGTACTAAACCAGCTGTTCAACCATTCCATTTCTTAGGTTCCGATGTCAGATTAAGAGATGATACATTACCTCAAGCTCATGTCGCTATTTCCGTCCTTGTTCCATCTGTTACATCTCCAGAATACTACACTGGTTTAGTCACTGCTCAAGTTAATGGTACATATTTAGGCCACAGCTCTCCATTTACTCAATATGATGGTGCTCAATTATCCCAATTTTTAACAACAAACCACTTATGTGATGAATACGAACACTTCAACTTTGGTTTCTCTGATACTGGTTTATGGGGTGCATACATGGCTACTGACAATATTGGTAACTTCGATGAAACTGTTCACTTTACTTTAAAGAGTTGGAACAGATTGTCCACTGGTACAGTTACTGAAGTTGAATTTGAAAAGGCTAAATCTGAATTGAAGTTGAAGTTGTTATCTGCTGCTCCAACTGCCACTTTAGAAGCTGATAGATTAGCTTTCGATGCATTGGTTAAAGGTTATTCAGAATCAGAAGCTGAATTAACTGCTTTAATTGACGACGTTTCTACTAAGAAGATTACTAAATGGGCTCAAACCTACTTATGGGATCAAGATATCGCAATGGCCGGTACTGGTCAAATCGAAGCCTTGTTCGATTACAACAGAATTAGAGGCGATATGTCTATGATGAGATGGTAGTTTACTTCCTTTGATCCTGATATTAATTACATATATATATATATACAAACCTTATTTAACTTATTACTATTATTATTATTCTTACAATCACCCATTTTTTGTTTCACCTATTCCTCTTTCTGTTTTTATGTTTGCCTTTTTTATAAAAGATCTTTAAAGTATTTACTTTTGCACTTGGTTATTTTAGTTCCAATATTGTATTTTAAAAATGAAACGAAGAATATTACTACTTCTATTGGCTAATAGATAGAGACAACATACAAATTATATTAAATACAATAATTGCCAATAATTAAATATATATAGGTAAATGTTAAGAGACAAGATAGAGAATTGAATTGATAATAATGGGACGTGCAGTACTCAAAACTTAGAGTACTCACGACCGAAACAAATCCACCTATCAACATAAATTTCGCCAGCTAACCATTTTCATCACTTATCGTTTGTAACCTAAACTCATCCCTTTTTCCAATCCTAGTACATCCAATCAAGAAAAAAAAACTGAAAAACAACAATGTATCAAAAGTTTTTGAGTACTAGATCACTTTTCAAGACTTTCAGACCTTTGTCTACTTCTCAGCAAGTGCTACCAGTATCCAAAAAGGCACTCACAGTAGGATTCTCTAAATCGACTAGATTTTACTCTTCATCATCTTCATCATCAAGTGGATCCAGTGATGAAAAACCTAAAAGATCGTATTTTTACCCTCTTTTGATCCTTGGTGCTTCAGCTTTAGGTCTTACGTATTACAATTTACAAAATCCATCTAAACCACCACGCGCTTCACATGATCCTTTCTTAAATTCCAATCCATTATTTAAACCTGATGAGTTGGATATCATATTCGTTCTTGGAGGTCCCGGATCAGGAAAAGGTACTCAATGTTCTAAGTTAGTGAAAGAGTATTCTTTTGTTCACTTATCTGCTGGTGACTTACTTCGTGCCGAACAAGCCAACAAAGACTCAGAATTTGGTGAATTAATTGCACAGTATATTAAAGAAGGTCAAATTGTTCCTCAAGAGATCACCATTAACCTATTGAAAAACGCCATTGTGGAAGCTAAAGAAAAAGAAGGTAAGACTAAGTTTTTAATTGATGGATTTCCTAGAAAGATGGATCAAGCTGTTTCATTTGAAAATTTGATCGGTAAAAGTAAATTGACCTTGTACTTTGAATGTCCTGAAGAAGTTATGTTAAAAAGATTACTTCAACGTGGAGAAACATCTGGAAGAACAGATGATAATTTAGAGAGCATTAAGAAAAGATTTAGAGTCTTTTTGGAAACAAGTTTCCCTGTTATAGAATATTACGATGATTTAGGAAAAGTTGTTAAAGTTAATTGTGATCAGGATGTCGATACAGTTTATAAGAAAGTTACTGACGCCTTCGCAGAAAAAGGAATTACAAAATAAATAAGCATTGAAATTAGATAGTATTGGAATCACACATTAGCTTTTTTAGAAGAATTACTATTCTCAAAACTTGTACTCTTTGAGCTTTTTTTTTTTCTTGATTTGTTTTTGTTTGTTATCCTTTTTGTATTTTTTTTTTCCGGAATTTATATAATAGCTAGCTTTTACTTAATAATTTGTAAATAAAAAACAAGCTTTCTATCTTCTTATTCTCTTTCAGTTCTTATCACATTTGAATAAACAAATTCAATCATCTATTATTTTAGTTCTTCGAAAACCGTACTGAACCGACTATTATTACTATTCTTTGACTTGATTTGATTTAAAATTGATTTATCCAATCCAGCCCCATTATTAAAAGTATTCAAGGTACCATATGCAAACAACACACGATATTCGGATTCTTCATCGTTCAACAACATGGAACCAAAATTATTAAAGACAGGAATAAAAGTGGAATACATCTGTTTCAAATTATACTTAACAATCAAAACTGAATAGTTGAGTAACAATGTAGCTAATGTGATACTCATTAGTTTTTCTTTTGATATAGAATCCAACACATCACTGAAGAAAATTATAGTAATAACTTCAGGATCTTGAAACACTGTGACACCCCAAGGTTTTGCACTGAATATATTTGTCAACAATCTTAACGTCATCATAACAACTTTTGCTGATTTTGAAGTTAATCCAATTTTAATAAGATCAAATAGATTTTCAGATGGAGTTGTTTTTAAAACCGTCCATCTTAAAATATCAAAACCTAATAATTTGGAGTCTTGATCCCAATTTAAAATGATCTCATTTGCAGTGGCAGCCAATTTTTTATAATCTTGACAGCTGATAGTTGTTTCAAACTCAGATTCATCAATTCTTTTAATTTCTGGTTGTTTAGCATTAAACTTCTTCATGCCTTGAATTAATTTATTTTCATCCATTTTCAAGAAACTCAAATATTCAGTTTGAGGTAGAATTGATTTCGGTTTGGCTTTATAAGATGGATCTTGATATGGCTCACTTTCTTGAGATATAGCTGGACCTGAATCAAGATTCACACCGGTACTATTACTTAAAATGAACTCAACAATTTGTTGTAGATATGACGTTGGTAGATCATTATCAACTAAAAATTTATCGGCAACAGCATATGGTGAATCTGTAACATTAAAAGGTAATTTGAGAGGAGGTTTACCATCTTCAACATCGACATCAAACACATAATCATACGATTTACCCAAATATTCCTTTTTACGATCAGAAGATGATGAGCTAACCACCTGACCGATTTTGCTCCATTTTCCAGATGCCCAACGGTAAACAATGATTATACCTAGATCTGTTCTAATTAGCTTTGTTTCACCTTCATTTTTACCAGGTTTAGTTAAAACTTTAGGATCAACAACATCATTCGTATTATAGGTACCTTCACTAATAGAACAATTTTGAATTTCTTCCTCAAATTCTAGAAGTTCCTCCTTTGAAGCGATTCTTTCTGTATCTTTACTAAACACTCTTATCTTGAAGTCACTTGATCCAACAACTATATCTCCGTTACTTAATGAAATGACTTTCCAAATTGAAAGACATGGTAATGTAATAACTTGTAAGCATGTACCATCAATGGAGGACCAAATTCTAACGGTTTTGTCTTCACCTGAACTGATGATATCACCCGATGGCGTTAATGCTAATGAATAAATAAAACTTTCATGACCTCTTAAAGTATTTAATAGTTTAAATTCATCTAAACTCCAAATCTTAATTGTACCATCATTGGAACATGAGGCAAATCTATTATCTGATAATAATACCAAATCTCTAACAACATCATTATGAGCAACAATCTTTTTCACTAGTTTATCTCCAGACCATTTTCTAATAGTCATATCAGCTCCACAGGTCAAAAATTCATTGGCAGATAAGAATTTACAAGACCACACGGAGTTTTCATGACCTTTCAAATTATACAAAATATTACCATTCTTGTCCCAAACTTTAGAAGTTGAGTCCCAAGAACCAGATATAATCAAACCATTGAGAGAGTCTAAAGCACACACGTTCGACTCATGACCAACAAGGCAGTATTCAGGTTCGTTAATATCTAATTTTGAATTCAAGCTAGTTAGGTTAATCAAAGTATCATTACCAGCACTGATAATGAATTGCTCAATTCCATCGTTATAAAAGCTCAGACTATTAATAAACTTTGTGGATTTGTAATTAATGGTCGAGTCTTGCCAATCTTTAGCAGAGTAATCCCTTTTAAACCAACATCTTACTGTAGTGTCTCTGGATCCCGAAACAATTAAATCTGAATTTGGAGAAACCAATGTTTTAACATCATCTTCATGACCCGTCAAAATGGCTGACAACTTATAAAACTTATAAAACTCAGAAGGCACCATCTATGGATTATCAAATGCAAATAGTTGAACTTTTTAAAATGTAGAATTAAATTAAAACGGGTCAATTAACACCTTATAATAGGAAACAAAGCTATTAACAATTCGGGGAGAATGTATATGTTTAGATAGTGGTAATAGAGACTCAATCTTATACACAATAATTTATCTCGGAGATCCAAATTCCAATATATGGCATTTCCTGGAGGCGCTCCAGCGGTTCTCACCTTCCCTCCCCACAGGACTACGTAGAGTTACCCTACTGTGGAGTAGGAGCAGGCTTAACTAATGTGGAGTTATATATAAAACACATGTTGCAGACCATGATTACCATCAACCAATCAATATTTGGACCAATAGTGATTAGAAGTTCTCCAATTTTCATTAAAAATTTTAGCAGATCCCCACTTCGTGAATCGTGATTATGGTATATGGCTGTTAATAGTTACTCGCTCCCCCTTTTTTCCAGCGGTAGCATTTGCATGCTTCAGTAAGACTCCTGGAGACATTATTGTTTACTTAAAGACTGGATATAAAAATATACTCCTTAATAATTTTGAATTTCGGGGACAACACTCTTTCCTGTATTATGGTGATTCATGAATCAAAATTCAACAGCCAAACATGGTTAAAGTACGATACAATTTTACTCGAACTTAGACAAAGGCGCCACCCACCCTAATATTCAGAGAAGCTGACAACTTAACGTAAAGAATCACGTAATATCTTTGAAAAGTGTAATGTCTGTCAATTCTAGTTCTGTGACTCTTTCTCTCTGAGACCTGTATGGCAGAATTCTAAATATAAAAACGTATGCAAAGCGTCTTAGATTACCGCTCTTGAACTAATAGACATGATAATACTGTTTTAAGTTATATTTAGGTGAAAACAGCAGTACTAAATTAAGAAGTGTTGATTCAATAATAAATAATTTATATCGCTCGTAAGATAAATAAAAATTGTGCTAAATGTTGATGATAAAATTGATATTAAAGTTCTAAAGTTCTTAAGTTTGTATTGATGTAGAAAAAAGTAAAGCTAGCTGAAGACAACATGGTAAAGTCTTTTTGAAAGTTACGTGAAAGGAGGGTAATTCTAGTGGTAGTAAGAACAATCATATGGATTTAGATTTCACGGTAGCATAATAAGATCACCACAATAAAAAAAATGTAATTTGTAAGCTGCAATCATGGGAGATCAACTGTTACAATGCACTGCGCTGCCCCTTTTTCGACCCGAAATCGAAGTCTCCACGAGGTAGCAGTAAGCATTACATAATCATTATTACTGCAAGTGATAAAAAACGAAACAAAAACACAGACGCTTCCCAGTACGTACGTGTTCAGTTCCAGCTTCCAAGTTGCTGGAAGAGAAACGTGGTGTCGCGTCGCGAGTCGTGATTATTTAATCAGACACGCTGTGGGAATTGGAATCGTGAGTTTTGAAATCGTCGTGGACGCTTTTTAGTTTCCAGTCTCCAGTCTACAGAGCCCAGAGCCCAGAGCACTGTAAATCGAGGCTCCCGCTGACGCAATCAGCCCAATGCCGATCCTTGTTGCAACTGCAACTGGCCAGCACAGTGCACTGTCAGATTGACTGGTTTCGTCGTCTGCAACTCCTCCAATATTCTTCTTCCCATTTCATCTCTTGATCTCTTTCAATTGATTGATAATTAATTTACATATCTTTATACCCATTTGTTTTATTTTACTGACAGACCCAGGTTATCGGTATCATCTTTCAAGCTACAAAGCTTACACGTAATTTCGCAACAGCTTTCACAGGTTCACGCTCATTTTCACGGACACGAACCTTTTATCAAACAAAGCGCTATCCGTTTTTCTCTATCTGGCTTTTACTATTTTTTTCAAGCCAATTTTGCATTACGTATTAACATTTTATTTTGTTTGACTATCTTTTTTTCTCTTTTTTTTCTTTTTAATTCCCTATTATTAAGTCGTCAATACTGATATAATCTCATCACTAGTTGATCGTTTTCATTCACTCAACACCAACTAAAGTTCATTGCTAGTCTGGCCATTCAAAAAAATTTTTTTTTTCAAACCAACTATTGAGAAAGAAAGAGAGAATATAAGACCATCAAAATTTGATAACAACAACTAATACTCTCATACACACAAAGAGAAAAAAAAACAAATTTACATATAATATTTGCATATATTTGCAACTGCAACAAAATATCTTAATATATTGAAAATGCCTTCAGTCAGATTAGGACCAAAATATATCATAGCTGGTTGCTTGACGTTGCTCATGATCTTTTGGTTTTCATCATCTTCCACACCAAGGTCTACAGATGCTAAAGCAACTGGAAGGGGCTCAAATAAACTACTGAAATATTCATCCAGCATTTCTAAATATGGTTTAAAATTCAATGATAAATTAATGGGAACTGCCAAACAAAAGGCAAATAAAGATACACAAGTTGACAAAGATCACGATGGTAAATTAACTGTGGACGAAATTCTGAAAGTTTTAGACTTTGACGAAGTGAAATACAATGGTACAAGTGAAGAAATCATTGATGAAAACATGAATTTTTATAGAGAAGTTTTCTCCAAGAAAGTTACTGAACCTAAATTTGCTCAATTGACTTACAATGAAGTTTACGATGAAACTGGATTGAGAAGGGTGTTGACCAAAGATGAGTATCCAAGAGCTAATGCAACTTTATTGACATTAGTCAGAAATGAGGAGTTAAAAGGAATTGTTCATACAATAAGACAGATAGAATCCACATGGAATCACAATTTCCACTACCCTTACACCTTTATTAGTGATGAAGAGTTTACACAAGAATTTATTGATACAGTTAAGAGACATACCTCAGGTGATTGTTTCTTTGAAATAATTCCACCTGAAATTTGGAACAAACCATCAAATATTGACCCAGAACGTGAAAAATTAGGTATACAAAAATTAATTGATAATGGAGTCCAATATGCTTCAACGGAATCTTATCACAACATGTGCCGTTTTAATTCTGGATGGTTTTATAGACTGGAAGGTTTAAAGAAGTTCAAATGGTATTGGAGATTTGAACCAAAAACTGATTATTATTGCTCTATAGATTATGATATCTTTAAATTTATGGAAGATAACGATAAAACTTATGGTTTCACTATTTCCTTATATGATGATCCTTTAACAGTGGAGACTTTATGGCCTGTTACAATGGATTTCCTTAAAAAGCATCCACAATTTGTGAATCCTAATGGCGCTTTCAAATGGTTAACAGATTCTGTTCAAAATCCTGCATATACACGTCTAGCAAATGGCTATTCAACATGTCATTTCTGGTCTAACTTTGAAATTGCAAACATGGATTTCTATAGAGGTGAAGCATATTCTAAATGGATCGATGCATTAGAAGCTGCTGGAGGATTTTATTATGAACGTTGGGGTGATGCTCCTGTCCATTCTGTTGGTGTTGCACTATTTGAAGATAAATCTAAGATTCATTGGTTTAGAGATATTGGCTATCATCACTCCCCTTACAAGAGTATACCAAATTCTGATAAATGTAGTGCACCTGAAGATTCTGGATACTTTGCACCTGAAGATGTGTACAGTCAGAACTGTTTAAGTAACTGGATCAAGTATGAAATGACTTATAAGGAACTACAGCAATACTAAATAAACTAATTATACTTGTTATCCCATGTGATGTTTTACTTTATATTATTACTTTTTCATTCTCGATTTTTATAATTTTATTTCTTTTTTACTATTTTTAGTTTATTTTATCATCTTTTATTATTATTATTTTTTTGTTTTGTTTTTGAATTGCTATCTTTTTAAGTTTTTCTGTTTTTAATCACTATCATATTTTATAACTTCTAACATTTTTTTCAAAGTGTTTAATCCATACACATATGCAAGGAGTTTCAACTCATTTTTAATTAATTTCAGCCTAATTTATTATAAGTTATTTAATTATCCAACAGATAAAGGACGAATTTCACATTGATTGTAAAGCAAATCAATACTGGAATTCCCTTTTGTTATTAGCGACAAAACTTAATTCTGATTCTAAATGATACAGGCAGAAAGAATTAGTCTTCTATTACCGAACAATGACTTGATGGACTGACTACAATAACTTTTATCTCAACAACAAGTATGAGAAACGAAATAGATTATTGATTCGAATAAATACTGGTATGGTACAATGGAATGATAACAACAAAATGAAAACAAAACGTCGCACTAACCGCTACCATTCAAGGAGAGATAAAATTAGAACAATTAACTACAGGGGGGAGGGGAAGCGGTAGTGGTAATTGTGATTTCAACAAATCAAAGCGGTGGATGGGAATTAATTTAGTAGACAAAGGCGAAAAAGGGCAAGACGTATAAGAGGAATCAGAACAACTTGCAAGTTTCAACAACATTATATTTATGGGTTTTCTGCCTCGAACAATGCCACGCTCCGAGGGGGCTGGTTCAAGGCAAGGGTCTGTCTCGCTAACAATAAGGCTTTTTGACATAGTAAAAACGCTTCAGACCATCATGATATATCCGAATTTACTCACAGTTGTCTTTTATTATCCTGAATACATTGTTAAAGTCTTGGGTTGATAATGTGCAATGCCATAACAACTCTGAACAGTATATGAATGAGTGGGGTCTGCTATTTATGGCGCAAATTGATGCGAGGCTCACTAGTACTGTTCAGTGTTAGCTGGCGTGCCCATCAAATCTATCTGATAGCATGTGCGCAGTGTGTGCTGTGTTCTGTGTGCTAGCTACGTATTGATCCTCAATAGTTAAACGCTTCACAACCACACACGCCATCCTATATTTATCGAAAATAGACAACTAATATCTAAACTCTACGAGCAATGCCATTTAAACATTTACAAGATCACAAGCCCTCAAGACCTATTCGATGCTATTCACCAGTTACAACTGATGGCTCGGAGCCCTGACGTACTAAGAGTCTCAGGGCCTCTCAGTGCTCACCTCACGGGCTCGCTGCCTCAACGGCGCGGGCGCCCAACGCTAATAATTTGCAGTTAGCTCCCCCGCAGCGCCGCGAACCTGCCTGATTTGGTAATTTCAACAGAATACCAACCAGCCATTTTACAAACCATACGAGGATTTTTAACCCCTTTTTTCCCAGTTAAACGTCTTTTGATCCTTTGAAATCATGCATTAAACCATGTGGAGTGCTGGGTTTTAGCACCAGAACTTTCATTTTTAGTTCGATTATTATGAGTGATTATTTTACCGGCTCCAAGCTTTTTCTATAAATAGAGGAGGTGATTTCCTTTTTTTTTAAATTGGGTAATGGTGTTTAGTAAAGCTCTTCTTCTTTTTTCTTAATACACTATTCATTCGTTAAATTATAGTACTAATTATGAACGCTAAAAAACTATCTTTCTTGTCAGCTGCTTTGTTTGCTGTTCAAGCATCTGCTCAAGCATACTATGCCAATTCAACTTCTAATTCGATACCATCGACATCAGCTTCTACCTCAGTTTCTTCCTCTTCAAGTATACAAACACCGTGGATCAGTGGGTATGAAAAGGATGGAAAGCCAAAATTTGATATCTTTGTGCCATTAGAATTAGGTCCATGGACCTCTTGTGAATTCATATTGTTAGATAGTACTTCTAACTTTGAATGGACACCTGATACCGCATCTTTGTTTTTAGGAAATGAAGATGATAATTCTTATCCAGTTTCTTTAAGCTCAGGTTTTACTGATTCTACAACAAGCACTGATGTTGATGTTACATTGAACTACTATGATACATACGATGGCAAATATGACACATTGAAGTTTGTTACACCAAATACTGTCGATGCTAAGTATGGTGTTTTCACGGCTACCTTTGCAGTTTATGTTGTGAACAACAACAATTCAAAGGGTAAAAGATCAGAGTCGATCTATTATGTGACTGATACAGTGGTGATCAGCCGTCAATCATCATCGTCTTCATCGTCATTATTATCGTCATCATTATTGTCATCATCATTAAAGTCATCATCATTAGCCCTCTCATCGTCATTCCCAACATCTGTCCGTTCATCATCATCATCGTCATTGCAATCCTCAAAGGGTTCTCCACTTTCATCTATTGACCATAGAGATGGTACCATCACCGTTAGTTCTGGTGAATCTGTTTCTACTGCTACCTTATCTGGCTCCGAAACTGTTGTTACTTCATTCTCAACTTTCTCTGGTACTTCTACTACAGTCATTGTCACAACAACTTGCTCAGAGACTAAATGTGTTGCCACGACAATTACTACAGGTATTGCTTGCTACACAACTACCATTTCAGGAATTGTCACAGTGTTTACTTCATACTGCCCATTACCAACCTCTTCTGCTTCAAGCTCTTCCTCTTCTTCCATTGTTCCTGTTGTTACCACTGTTTCAAAAACAAAAATTAATCACTCTACAACCATAGTTACGACAACTTGTGTTCAAAATACATGTGCTACTATCACAGTTACTACTGGTCTAACAACTGTTACTTCAACCAAAAATGGTCTTACTACAGTTTATACCACATACTGCCCAATTTCAAGTGAGACCACTACTGTCACATCTACACATGCCACACAAGCAACAACTACTGTTACCAAAACCACATGTTCTAATAATGTTTGTTCTCAAACTACTTATACAACGGGTGTCACAGTTTACACTACAACCTCTAAGGGCGTTCAAACTGTGGTTACAACCTATTGTCCATTAACTTCGTCGACAACTTCAACTTCAACTTCTGAAACAAAGAAAGTCACAACTTCTGAGTCAACTTCAGTTATCACCATCTCGTCTGATGTTTCTACATCAACCAAATCATCAAGTCCTTCAAGTTCAATGACTTTGTCTACTTATGAGGCTGGTGCTCAAGGTAAAATAATTAGTGGCCTACTGACTGCAGGTTTAATGTTCTTAATCGGTTTATTAATTTGAGGTTAATGGTTGAATAATTAATTAGGTTTCTTTTCTATTACAATTTTCAGGCTACCGATTTCGGCATAATGCTTTTTTTCTTTCCTTTTTTTTTTAGTTGTCCTATAATTTGACAACATTTGCTGTTTTTGGTTTTATAAATGATTTTTAGGTATGTATGAATAAAATGTATTTTTTGTATTATTATTGTTATTCAAGAGAATTGTGTAAAAAACATATATATATAAATAACCCAATCTGAAGCTTGATGCTCCAAATTTGAAAAATGTCCCGCTTTTCACTTCCCGTCGTCGGCCCCCGTGCGAGCGAAAGCATGTGCTGCCGGCGCAATACTCAAACCTGCAGCCGATCAAAGATCTTAGATTGAGTCAAATTCATAGACCATATTGTACCTGGCAGTGATATTAAACGTGGTATACCAATACAATTAATCAAATTTCTTTAACAGTACGATTTTCGCTTTGAACTCACTTTTAGTAATGTTAAAATCCATATATACACGCAATTTTGAGCATACGACGCAGAAATTACCCATCTTGATTAATCGACTCCGAGTTGTGAGTGCAACAAGAAGTATGCACTCAGCTTCAGATCTCAGTCAACAAAGCTCTTCGTCTATTCCTCAATCTTCTATAGAGAAATACCTTTCATTGAAAAAAGTAGAAGGTCACAATAATAGATATACCAATGTTTCTCAATTGTATGTTCCATATAGAGGAAGAGGTTTGTTTGGTGGAACTTTGGCTGCTCAGTCCGTATTGGCATCACTCCTATCTGCAAACACCGAAACTAAAAAATGGAGACCAATATCAATTCATTGTCATTTTCTAGTTGCTGCAAAACCAACATCACCATTGATTTATCAGGTTGATGATCTTAAACATGGGAAAAACTATCAAACTAAAGAAATCACACTGTTACAAAATGATCAAGTGATATTTAAAGCAACTTGCAATTTGCAAGCCTACCGATTAGAAGGATCGGCAAGTAACCTTGATGGTCAATTGGATCATCATCGCGCACCCCCAATCGTTGGTAAAGACATAGCTCCATGGAGTGACATGCTAGATCAAGAAGAGGTGTTTAAAGTTTGGGCTGAAAAATCAAAGTCCCATCGTCATTTGGAGTATTTAGGGAAAGCACTTAAAGATGTTGTTGAGAGTTATCATAGAGAGCCATGCTTGTGGAGACTACCGATGGATATGTTTGATCCTGAACATATATCACAGGAGGAAAGGGATGCATTGCCTAGTGAGAGAACTTTAAGATACTGGGTCAAGACTAAAGAGCAGCTCGCTAATCGTGATGTTTTTAATTGGGTTGCATTAGCTTACATTTCAGATTATTTTTATTTAAGCGTTAATATGAGATTGAATTTACGTGAAATGTTTACAACTAAATTTTCAGTTTCTTTGGACCATACCATTTATTTCAATACCGAAATTGATCCATCCTCTTGGTTTAATTACAACATCAAAGCATTAAAAGCAGGTGAAAATCGTTCCTTAATGTTTGGTGAGATGTTTAGCGAAGATGGAAAACTTGCCGCAACCACAATTCAAGAAGGCTTATCAGTTGTCCACAAAACTTGATTTACTTAATGAAGATACAGTTACTGCTACATTTCCTATTTTTTCACTTACTCATTTATTTATTTATTTATTTTTTATTTATATATTTCAAACTCGACTACTAATACTATACACCTATAGATACTAAGCAAATAGAGATATGATATATATCAAGCATTTAAAACAGCTTCAATTGTCTTTGCACAACCCAATAATTTTTCATCGTCCAAGTTTCTGCATACCAATTGAACATGTCCACGTGAGCCAATCAAATCTTCAGGGTTGTAATCTGCAACCGTGTGTGACCAGTCTCCTTTAATATACTCAGAGGTACTAGGTGCATTCTCAAGAGTTAGTGGATCTTGCTTTAATAAAGGAATAATCAATGCAGGAAAGTTGACGAGGTTCCAGACAGCCGTGTAAATTGGCACACCATAAGTATCATGCTTGGCTGCAGTGAATGAAGCTCCAGGACATAGTAACACGTCTAATTTCTCATCAAAGAAAGTATCATTATAGAATCTTTTGATACGTTCTCTTTCCAATAAATAGTTACTTAATGTAAAACCAGTAAGTTTGGGAGGTGGGAAAGCAAAACGTCCTTCTAACATTGTGAGGGCCAAAGATGGAATTGGTACCTCACCAGTCTTCCAAATATTTTGCATAGTTCCCCATCCAAAATCTTGCAAATAAGCTTTATTACAGTGGACCCACATGTCCTTCATTGAGTAAGGCTTAATGGCAATCAAATTATGACCAGCTACTTTTAATTTCTCCACAGAATCAATAATGGAGTTTTTCATCGGCGGTTGCAATGGGTAACTTGCATCCTCCACGAAGTATCCAATATTTAACACTTTTTTATTCACTGCTTCGTCATAATTACTGTTCTGAAAGGGAATAGGCATCGCTTCAACATCTGCTGTCCATGGCTTGGTTTCCAAGACAGCTCTAAACATATACTCTACATCACTTAAAGAATTGGCCATCGGTCCAGCAGTACATTGGATACCATACCCAGAATTATCACCCAAATCAACAGGCTCAACTTGGTTCCCATATGGAAGTCTATCACAACTTGGTTTTAAGGCAAATATACCACAAGCTAGAGCTGGTATTCTAACAGAACCTGCAATATCTGTACCAAAACCAATCATTGATGCTCGTTGTTTAAGCAATGCAGATTCCCCACCAGTGGATCCTCCTGCAGTTAGTCCTGTGTTGAAAGGATTCAAAACTCTACCAAAAATAATATTTTCCGAATCCAAAGTCATCAAGTATTGTGGGATATTAGTCTTTACGTAAAAAACGCAACCTTGCTTGTACAATAAGTCAGGCAATTTTGAAAATTCATCTGTTGCATTACCAATGTTAATCACAAAACCCAAAGTTGAATCATAACCAGGAACTTTGAATGAGTCTTTTAATGATATTGGAAGACCATGTAATGGACCAATAGGGCATCCATTCAATTGGAAATACTCATCTAAATACTTTGCCCGATCAATTGCATCCTTGAACATTATCTCTGTACAACAATTAGTCAATTGTTGACTTATAGCTGCTCTTTTACAAAATGCCAAAGTGACTTCTAGAGATGTCAACTCACCAGAGTGTATAGCTTTCAATAGAAGAGGGATCGTCTTATACTCTGTTATTTCAATTTCTTTAGAAGTCATGATTCCACAGGATTCGTGGACTTTCATGACATTGGCATTTTCATTAGTTGGGAAATAAGATTCTGTAATCAACCATTCTTTGGGTAACCTATCAAATACGGATTCTCTCTTTTTTTTTGCTTTAGAGGTTGGAGATTCTGATTGGAATAGACTTGAGATCCAAGAGATCGCGTAGACCAACGAATAAACGATTTGTGTCATTTCGAATTGCAATTGATCTCAATTGATTAATCATAGAAAGATCGTTGATACTACTCCATGTTTTTGTATATTCAGTGGTGCCAACTTTGAAAGTTAAATATAGATGTGGTTTATAACCGAAACATAAAGATTTGAAAGGGGCGCTAGCCTCGGATAAGATTCTTTAATCTGGGGTCACCAAAAATCCTTATCGGGAAGCTTGAACCTTACAGATAGCTTATTTTCGACCCTTGTGCCTTGGACCTTCAGCTCAATCTACCGCGTAGTTTTCTCGCTTATCACGACGTACATAGTCCATAGCAATCAATATATATATATATATATCAGGATCTTAGTTTCAATATGAGATATCTAGGGAATTGTCGGCGGACCTCTCGTACAATCATATTGACACGCATTGCCCAGCTGAGAGTTAGCGCCCCGCCTTAGCTATCCAACTTAATACTCTGCAATCAAGAATCAAAAGCCTACTGGCATACTTACTATACGGAAACAGTGAACCAAACTAAACCTTCTGAATTCGCATCCTTGTAATATAAGATCTTTCAATCATACTTGCATTTTTTTTTTAATCTTCAAGATAATTTACGACGATAAGGATTCGAAAGCTCCACATGCATGAAGTTTACGATGTGGGGAAGTGAAGAGCTGGCGGCATGCGATAAATCCTTATCCGGAAGCTAGACCCCTAGTAAGATTTACACAGTTATCCTTTTTACAAGTTTTTAGTGGTAAACCGTAAAACCATACTTCAAATATATGCTTGACAATGGGTACTATCCAAGGCGATCAATATAGAATAAATATAAACTAACTGTTCAAGACGGCATTGATAGTCTTTGCACAACCTAATAATTTCTCGTCTTCGAAATTTCTGCAAACCAATTGGACATGGGTGAGAGAACCAATCAAATGTTCAGGTTCATATTCTGCAACAGCAAAAGAACAATCCCCCTTCACATATTCCTCCACAGGAGGAGCATTTTCTAGAGTCAATGGCTTTTGGTTTTTCAAAGGCATAATAAGTGCTGGGAAATCGGTAGCGTTCCAAACACCTGTATAAGGGGCAATACCATATTTATCATGCTCGACTGCACCATGAGAAGCACCTGGACATAGCAAAACATCCAATTCTTCATCCAAGAAAAGATTATCCCAGAATTTGCGGATAGTAATTCTCTCTTTTATAAAGTTACTCATAATACCTGGAGTCAACAATGGTGGAGGGAATGAGAAGCTTTCTATCGAAGCAGTACCAATCGATTTGATCGGAAGTTCACCAACCTTGAGAATTTTCAAGATGGTGTACAAACCCATATCTTGTGTGTAAGCCCTAGTACAATGTTTCCAAATTGCCTTCAAAGAATAAGGTTTAATTGGGATCAAGTTGTGTCCAGCTTCCTTCAATTGTTCAACAGATTGGATCATAGCCTTTTTCATAGGAGGATGCAACGGGAAGCTCCTATCTTCAATAAAGTATCCAATATTAAGGACTTTTTTATCGGCAACTCTGTCGTACATTTTTTCTTGAAACGCAATTGGCTTAACATCTGCATCAATTTTCCATGGTTCTGTAGCCAACATAATTCTGAACAAAAACTCAACACTTCCTAAATCGTTGGACATAGGACCGGCACTGCAATTCAAACCAATTCCACCATCATCTCTTAGATCATTTGGATTGACCTGGTTGCCATAAGGGAATCTGTTACAACTAGGTTTAAATCCATAAATATTACAGCAGATGGATGGGATACGAATTGAACCTCCAATATCTGTACCAATTCCTACGATAGAGCCACGTTGTTTCACTAACGAACCTTCCCCACCGGATGATCCTCCAGCTCCTAAAGAGATGTTCATCGGGTTTAAGGTTCTACCAAAAACAACATTCTCTGAGTCACATGTCATTAAAAACTGAGGGATATTTGATTTCACGTAGAAAACGCAACCTTGATCATAAAGTAGTTTTGCCAAATTTGAGAATTCATTCTCTGCGTTTCCAATGTTACATGAAAATCCTATGGTGCAATCGTAGCCTGGAACTTTGAATGAATCCTTCAACGAGATTGGAAGTCCATGTAGTGGACCGATTGGTTTTCCATTGGTTTTGAAGTAACCATCTAAATACTTAGCTCTTTCAATTGCATCAACAAACATTAATTCAGTACAGCAGTTGGTTAGCTGATTTGCAATAGCCGCTCTCTTGCAGAAGGCTATAGTAACTTCTAATGATGTTAGCTCACCAGAGTGTATACTTTCAAGCAATTCAGTGGCAGTGTAATTCTCGGTAATATCAATTTCTTTGTCATTTAATATATTAACCGACGGATTGGTTGCAATTGATAAGATATTTGCCGTTCCACTTGTAGGAATAGCAAATTGAGGGACTAGCCAATCTTTAGGAATTCTTTCCAAGACAGATTCTCTTTTTCTTTTACCTTTGGATTCTGCCGATTCTTTTTGAAATAAACTAGAGACATAGCATGCCGAGTATAGTATCGAATAAAGGATCGGAACCATCTTCAAAATAAATTGTATAGGTCTTTCTGGCTGAAGCAAGAACAAAAAAACGAAAAAAGAAGAAAGTGAAAATAGATATGATTAAAACAGCCGATATCAACGTGTTATTAAAATCAAATCGGGAAATGATAATTATTGTGCCGCAATTAATAGATTGTTATTTTTCCTGCAAGCGTTTTAGGCTTTAGCAGCCAGTGAGGGTCCCTTTGGATTTCTATGTTCGGTACACGGCCTTAATAAGTATTAGGCCGATGGCTTTCTCTTTCTCCAGTACGGTTGTGTTTTAAAGGTCTGGTTGCTCATGCTTTTTGCAAAATGAGATAGTCCTTACTAACGACATATACATACCTTTATATACTTGATACATTGCTCAAATATTATCCGGTGTTTTCAGTCATAATCTTTGAAAAGGGAGATCATTTTTCAGGGCGGTTGCGGCTCCGAGGCGGTGCTTTTTTTTTGAAACTAACCTAATTATAGAAACTATAAATGATGCAGTAAAGAAGACGTCATTTTAGTTTCGTGATTTTTCATTATTATATTAATTATATTAATCTATATTTATCTATAAAATTTTGTCTTTATCTACCACTAGCCTATTGCCCATTTTGCTGTCCGCCTTCAAATCCAATCTGTCTTAACATTTCGGCCAAACTTCTATCCTGATCGGTATCAAAACTTTGCTGGATCATTGCATCACCAACTTTATTTTCATCAATGTATTCAACAATAGTAGAGCCGTTTGCTGGAGGTAAAACATCGTATTCGAAAATCTCATTTCTATCCCAGAAAGAGCGAGGTAGTTTAGCCATTGCTGATGTTTCATTTGATAGAATTACGTTTCTCAATAAGTTTGTTGGGACATCTTTCAATTTTTGTAGAGCACTTTTTTCAATTGGTTTCTTGCTTGTGGTTGTGAGTTTTTGTAGTTCATCAATAATGAACTGTCTAGTTTCTTTTCCTTCGAAAATGACTTTGGTTGCTGTCATGTACATAGCAGTGGATAGATCAACTGATGTAGAAACTCCAGAGCCTGGCCACTGAATTGATTCGTCCCCCGTCAAGGATCTTAATAATGCATAACCAGTATATGGATGTTCATTGAAAGCAATCTGTAAAGAATTAGCTGCTTTAGCTTTTTCATTTAAGTGATAATGACAAACGGCAACCGAGTAAGCTATAGAGGCAGTAAACCATTCTTTGTAAGTGGTCACCAATGGAGACTTTGCAAAGTCAATGAGATACTTATACTCGTTTGAAGCGACAGCATAGAAAGAAATAAAATATCTAACACCATATGGATCATCAGTTGGGTCTAATGATAATATCAACTTGCAATAATTTAGTGCAGTATAAAATGTTGACTTCTGAGTTAGGACACCAACATATCTAAATAAGGTCAAGTAAACCTGTCTATTTAGATAAAATTCAAAAGGTAATCTACAGACTCCGGATCCCAATTCAAAGGTATTTCGTAGACACCAATCAAATATGAAAATGGCTCGTTCGATTAACCCATTGGTATGTGAGTTGTCACCCTGTCTTTGGAAAACGTTTGTGAGTTGTAAAATCGTTTCAAGGTGATATGGATACTTTCTTAGTAAGTTGATTAATGTCTCATGATCAGGTTGTATGGTTACAGCAATGTAGAACTCTGTTGTCAAATCTCTTCCAATAGATGCATTAGAAGAAGTTACTTCAAAATACCTTATGCCCATTGCATATTCGTCTTTGATATCACTCTTTAAAACATCCTTCCAATCGTCGGGATACTTCGAAACAAAGTAATGTAATACATCATCAGATGAAAGTTCATCCATTATTAGTGGACGATGTGAAGTAGGAATCCAATCATCGCGGATCTTTGTCATCACCAATTTTCTGGAGGTTCCTGGAATACTTCTTCTGTCCCTTCCAGACCAGCCTCTCACTTTTTTCGACATTTTCTTTATCTGCTGTAATATCTCAACTGATACAAAAGTTGAAGTTGTGGAGTCTGCATCATCTAGAGCTGATGTAGATAACTTGCCAAACAAGTTTTCAAATTCTCTATCTGGATCTAAATCTCTAGCATTGAACTGAAGTAATGGAAGAGATTGTGCGAGTTTCTTTATCGTGAATGCTTTGCCGCCAGGTGTATATGTCTCTATTGGCTCCTCTATCTGATCATTATCTTCCCCGGTGTCTTCTTCAAAATTGCCTCTATTGTCTTCCAAATTGAGTGCTCCAGCTGTATTATTTCCATGTTTCGCTTGACTTAACAAAGCATCAAATTCATCGTCGTCTAATTCATCAACATTCTTAGAAGCTGCCTTCTTACCTTTTTTCTTTGACTTTTTATTCTTTTTCTTGTTCTTTGACTTTTTGGATGTCACCAAAACTTCATTCTGTTCAGCTGTATCACTAATTGGTGTCAGATCACCTTCTTCAGCCGATAAAAAATTGTCAGAGCTGATTTCATCGTCAATCTCAATCTCAGGTTCCTCTTCTATCGTCTGTTTTTCTTCAGGTTGTGCTTCATATCCTTCTCCATCATCATCTTCATTAGTTTCGTCTTCTTCGTCTTCAGATCCTAGAAATGCAAATGCATTCATTGCCTTTGGTTGCGAAATCTGTTCATCGCCAGACTCTTGTTCTTCTTCAGAATCTAACCTAGGAACAGGTTTATTATTCTGCCTTTGACGCTCTAAACGTCTTAATGCTCTTGAGCTCATAATGTATGATGCAGTTACGTACAAGTATACGTATATATACTAGATCGTTTGATAGGTATTGAAAAAAAAAATCCAAATAAAGAATAAAACAGGGACTGATCTTTTGTTAACACCTTGAATCATGTGCAGTGAAAAATCTTTGTCTGGATTCTGATCAAGCAGCGCGACGCACTGACATCATTTTAGGCAACGATTAGCGGAGGAAAGCCTGGCTACAAAAGCCATGAATGATCAAACTACCAATGAAATTATTACTAAATAAGTCTTTAATCATAATATTTTATTTTTAAAAGTGTTTTATTCTATATATTATTATCGTGTATAAAAAAAACCACGGTAAAAAATAAAGAAACGATCTAGCCATAACAAAAAGTCAGAATTTAAAAGTTGAAAGCAAGCGAAACGCATGGAAATAAACGTTGCAAAATATCAGAATCAATTGTAATTTATATATAAACTAGTTATATAATAATTCATCTAGAATTTAAAAACATGGGATTTGTTGTAGCCTAATTCACCTAAGATACCAGTGACCTCACCTTGATCACTTGGTGAGACTTTGTTACCGGAAATAGCATTGTATAATGGAGGTGGACCACAAACGAAAATGTGGGAATCATCAGATGGACCAGGTAAGACTTTGCTCAAGAAATCCTTGGTGATGTAACCTTGGGTAACGCCTTCGGCCTTTTCTGGAGCAGAATCAACAAAGTAAGTAACTGAGAATTGGTCTGGGTTAGCCTTAACTAATGCATCTAAAGTATCCTTCAATAAAATGTCTTCAGGAGTCTTGGAACCATATAACAAAGTAATTTTGGTCTTATCTTCTTTGTTCTTTAGGATACCATGGATCAATTGGTACATTGGTGAGATACCGGTACCACCAGCAATTAAAGTTAATTCCTTGAAAGAATTTGGTTCCCATTTCCATTTGGTAATTGGACCCTTGAAGGATAAAGTATCACCCTCTTTCAAATCATGGGTATGAGTTGACATTTTACCGCCTTCATACTTCTTGATTAAGATATCAAAAGTACCTGTTTGATCAACATCACTAATTGGAGTGTATGGTCTAACAACGTTAGAGCCCTTAGGGGTGACAAATTTTGCTAAAATGGCAGAAGCAACAATTAAACCAGATGTTGAATCGGCTTCAGGGAATGAAAAAGTCAACAACTTTGTATCTTTGGAAACCTCAGTTGATGATTTCAATTTTAAATCGATCCATTCATCTCCCCCCTTAAAGCAAGCGGAAGGTTCATTTTTAGATTTGACTGACATTGTAGTTGAAAAAAAGTATGCGGAATAAGTGGCAGCTAAAGCTGGTAAAAGATACTTTGATTTCAAAAGAGATCTTGAAGAATTGATAAAAGCAGACATTGGTGCAGTTGTAGGACGCAATTGAGGTAACTTGACTAGCATTGGAAAAGATCAGAATATATTTTTGAAGCAAGAATTGATGGCGATGACGAAATTGAAGGAGTAGTTGGTGGTGGAATCTACTGCTAGTGGGGTCGGTTGCTCGAGAGCTGGAGACTGTAGAACTGTTCCCTGTGTGCTCTTCTTACTGGCGCCTCAGTAATTTGTAGTGGCGCCTGCGAGCCCTTATAAATCCCGGGGAGAGCCCTCGTGGCGTTTCGTGCAAACCGCGCTCTGTGGTTGGTTGTCGGGGAAGCTGTGCCGGGAGTGGCCGCTAGGTGGCGGGTAACAGTCACAAGTGCCTGCTGTTTGATGTCTTTACCACATGTTATTTCCAAGTACATTACACTGTATAAATTATAATTGGTATACATATAAAACCTGCGTAATTTCTTAGAGTGTGCCTTTAGTTAAGAACATGTAACTGCTTACTTCTGCTCGGGATGGTTGAACCGGGCACGCAATGCGCCTGGGTGTTCGGCTTTTCATCCATATGCGGTGCATTTTAATACTCTATGCAAAAGTAGAAACCCGAGCGGACTATCGCCTCTACCAAACCCCCTCCCTACCAGTCTACCAAGTTCCAACCACTAACCTCTACCAGCCATCACTTCAGTATTAGCTTACATTACGAAATGAACAGTACTACGAATATTTTGCTTTGAAAAGATACTAAATTCCCTAAATAATAGTATAAAGACAAAAAAAAAGAAAAAAATACTAGACTAGACTTAACCTATAAAGTAGATAAGTTACTAAAAACCTCCACAGTGAAATCGCTTAAAATGCGATAATCACGAACCTTAAAATTAAAACACCGAAAAAACCCAAACCATCAAAATAACCAAAAAGAAAAACAGAAAAACAAGATCAAATTGCATATAGTGTGGTGTACTTTGGCTTGTAAAAAAGGACTCAAAACATAAAAAAACAAACTAGAAAAATAATATCAAGTAATCTCATGAAGTTTCTCTCTCTCCTCAAATGAATATTACCTTGGAGATAACCCAATTAAGTGCTCCCCAGATTGATATAATGTGTGTGTATGTGTGTATGTGTGTGTGTGTGTGTGCGTATGAACGCAGAACGCAAAAAGCAAAAAGCAAACCCATAAATTCTTTTTCTAAAAGATTTCTCGTAAAACAAATTGAAAAGTGTATGTGTGCCAATACTGACAGTCAAACAAAGAAAATAAAAAGAGTCGAACCAGACGAAGTTCACAACATCTGGATCAGGGTCAAAAAAAAGGAAAACAAAAGCAAGAACAAAAAAAAATTCCAGTAACGATAATAAACAAACAAAAAAACATGTAGACGACCGACTAAAAAAGAAATGAGTTCAAATTAAGATCAAAGAGAAATACTGCACCTTTGGCGTGCTCAAACCCGTGTGTGTGTGTTGGGCAAGCAACAGAACAAAAGAAAACATGTAAATCAGAAGACCAATTAGAAAAAATATAAACAATTAAAAGCCGGCTCGCATTTTGTTCGAATAGTATCAATTAACAAAAATAAAAAACAATAAAACGACTGGAACCAGAAATTAAAAAGAAAGAAAAGAAAACACAGGATAAAACTCTAAAAGATCAGGCCTTAGCGGTGGTTGTCTTAGAGATTTCCATAGTCTTCTCAGTTTCTTCGGCTTGAGCAGCCAATTTAACTTGAACTTCAGCGAATAACTTATCTTGTTCTTCTTCACTCAGTTCATTCTTCTTCTTATTCTTAATCCAGTACATTGGGTTTAATTCTCTCATTTTCAGGTTCTTAGAGAATGGCAGATGTCCATTCTTTTCTTCGTATAACATCAATAATAAAGTGATAATCACGGCAATCCAGTAACAGTTGTAAGATAAGACAGAACCGTAAGTACCAGTGTTTTGCCAACCTAATAAAGCATTGAAAACATCCCAACCGTTATCGGTTTCTGGGTTACAACAGTTAACGTGCCAAACAGTAGTGTGAATGTTATAGGTACCTGGACCTGAACCATTTTCAGAAGCATCACCACCGGTTTGCTTGTTGAACTTGTAACTTTCAAAGTACCAAACAGCTCTTGAGAACAAACCTGCAGCAATCAAATATAAAATAGCTGTTGAGATACACAAGAAAATTTGTAATGAGACAGAAGAACCACCGAAGTACAAGATAGTACCAACAGAGATACCAGCAACTAAACCACAGAAGACAGGTAATGGGAAAGATCTAGCTGGAGTACCGATACCAACACCACCAACGAAGACGACGGCTTCTAAACCTTCTCTTAAACAAGTGATGAAAGGTAAGATAAACATAGCATACTTCTTAATTAAGTAACTGAACTTAAATCTATCCTTCTTGTTAGCAGGAGTAGCAACTAAAGCTCTAGCAATCTTAATTCTCCATTTAGCTTGCATCTTGTTGATTCTTAACATAGCAATACCCATGACGGAAATCAAAACAGTTGCAATGACACAGAAAATACCTTCCCATAAATCTTCAGATTTACTCCAAATATCGTTACCTAAAGAGTAGTAAGCACCAATGAAGGCACAACCAAGAATCAAACATAAAACAACACCACTGACAGCACCGAACCAGACCTGTTTGGTCAATTTCTTAAACGCTTCGGGGTTTGATTCACCCATGGATTGTTTCAAGAAGGCCAACAAGACCGACACCACAATGACGGCCTCTAATGTTTCTCTGAAGACAACGAAGAAAATTTGAACGTTAAAAATATTATTAGCCATTTTAATAATATACTCTGATCTTTGTTTTTTTTTTGTTCTTTTTCTAAGTAATTGGAAATGTTTTTAATTTTCCCAATAACAAAAAGAGGAGAGAGAGAGAGAGAATATAATATAATTAAATAAAATGAGATTAAACGAAATTAAATTTAATTAATTCTTTCAGTTTCGAAGAAAAACAAAAAAAGCTTGATGAAAAAAAAGAAGAGAAAAAAGAGATCAAGAATCCAAAATAAAGGTACAGAACCTAGGCCAAATGGTATGGATTGTATGAGGTTTATATATTATTAAAAAAAAGATGGGAATTGGTGATGAGACCACCCATCGGACAATGATAACAGAAGAAATATCCCACCTTGGCCCATGGCAGCACGCAGACTACAGTGCTAAAGGTCAACTCTATTGTCCAGCCCGCATTGTTTTGTTGGTACACGCTAACTTTAAAAAAGCTTGTTTGACCTTACTTTGGCTTCCTCCTTTTTTTTTTCTTTTCCAAACAGGCCCTTACTCTATCACGAGCAATATTTCAGATGGATCCTATGCTTGATGTACTGACAGATCGTTTTGATATATGAGTCAATTTCCCCTGATTAGATCTCGTTAAATCTTGCTTTATTGTTATTATATTTTATATTAACCATATACTCGATAACGGTTGGATTTTTGCTCTTAGATTTCAGGCACTCTGATATTCTCTCTCGGACATTTCGTTGTTTACCTGACTAACCGCACAAGGGGAAAGAGGGTAACTTTGTAAAACTACCGGTTAAAATGGCTGACGGCTCACATTGTAGCCAACGGGAGGAGGAAAAAAAAACATAATGAAAAAAAAGAAAGTGTAAAAACCAGAAGCAGCGGCGAATCAGGAATTGTTGTGGCTAATGAGAACATAAAACGGTAGCGTCACAGAGAGATTATTGCCTGTATAATAAAGCATTGACCAATCGCCGCATTTTCTCTGGTAATTGTGCCCAATAAAAACAACTTTGTCTGCACCGCCACATACATAGACGAAAAAGGAACGGCTCTATTGTAACTTTAACAGCCGGTCTACGAATCACCGTCAGCTGTGAGCTGCGTGCATTGCTCAAACTTGCTAGGTGCAAGGAGGATTGGTTTTGCTAAGCTCTTTAGTTTTTATTTGCAAATGCACACATATAGTGCCAAGTTCCAACAGTTTTCTTACCTTCTTTTACCCTGTTCAGCTTGACCCCTATTTTATGACTATCTGCAGGATCCTTTATCGATGGATTTTCATAATCTACATAATCTCTATAATCTATATAATATATATATAGTTCCGATCTGTTTTTTTTTTTTCTTTTTTTCTTATTGGTTAATGTGTGTAGTTAAATAAAAAGTCTAGTTAGCCTTCTTGAATTAGAATTTCTCTATGATTTAATATTTACTGGAACATGAACTGACAAAATAATCATAACCTAAAATTGCAAAAAAAAATGTTAGGCAGCTGTGCACATTGAATTATTATTAAATAAAGAAAAAGAAAAAGAAAGATAAGAAAACATGATTAAACATAGTTTCAAGACAAACGAACAAAAAAACTAATATGCAAATGTTGGGAATAAAAAACAGGGTTAGAAAAAAAAAGTCAATAAGAAAAAAAAAAACATTTCATAAATGAAAGAGACAGATAATAATAGTAGTAAAAATATAAGTTAGGAAATAAAGAAATAAAGCACCTTTGTAAAACAATGAATGGATATATCCAACGAAAAATAAAATAATAAAAATAAAAATCCCAATTTATTGATCCCCATAATTCGAACCATCCTCGGCATCGTCCTCATCATCAAAATCGGCTTCCATATCACAAACAGCTTTACAATTTGGGCATAAAAATTGAGGGTAAGTTCTCACAACAATTGGCCTAATACACTTATAATGCCAAGAATGTGAACAACTGGAAACAAAAACAGCTTGACACGGCCGAATATTCGATAAACAAATGGCACATGGTGAAACTTCTTCATCTTTAACCGCTAAAGTTAACTTCTTTAACCTTTCATGTGCATCCTTATTAAATTTAGCAGCACGTCTGCACCAAGAAGAATTTAATTCAATCTTCACCTTAACGCATCTATATATGTCCTCCGAACCCCCTCTGTAGTCCATTCCAAGCTGTAAAATATCGGAGTCACTTAATGGATAAGATGTACTTTCCACATTTGCAGGACTTAATCGCACATGATTTAAAAATGTACCCGAAGACGATCTTACATCTTTTAAAAACCAGTTTCCCAGTTCATCAACACTTAACTCTGCATGCTGTCTAGAAACAACCTTACTTTTAAAAACAACAGCAGCACTCGAGCCTTGTGGTGCAATCGCAGCACTCTTGCATTTCTCTGTATATCTTCCAACAGGAATTTTCATACCAGGTTTAATTCTTCTTATTAATGGTCCAAAATACATGAATGGATTCGAGGATGAATGATCAATAAATGGTGTGAAACGAATTGAAAACATTCCATCTTCATCGGGTTTATTAGGGTTCGCTGACAATTCTTCGTTATTATTCTCCGTTGAAATACCATCTGCACGGTAAGGAAATTCAAACGGTCTTCTTTCATCATCATCTTCATCATCTCCATCTCTTGAGTTGCCTCCGTCTTCTGCATTGCCTATCAATCCCAGTAAAATATCATTTGAAGTTGCATTATCTGCATTTGAATTAGTACCACTTGAGCTTGATGCTACAATCCCAGTATCTGTTGTTTCAGCATTCGTATTGCCTATTGCTTGTCTAACGCCAACACTTATAGTACCCGAACCCCTTCCTCTTCTTACACTATCTTGATAATCGTCCATGTTTACATCACTATCATAATCCAACAGGATCGGATTAGATTCTGAACCTGATGCACGGTAGTTATTGCCATTGGTTTCAAGTGGTAGATCTTGTTGTGAAGGTAACGGAGTTGAAGAATCTAATGGAACCGGATCTGCAGTAGCAGCTGCCGTAAAATTATTAAAATTTGAAACAGTTGGACTATTAGCTAGTCCGAAATTATACAACTGTGCGTTGAATCTATTATGCTGATTGTTAATATTGTTGTTACTAATACTGCTAACGTTGCTGTTGCTGATATTTTCTTCCAATGAAGGTAGCGAACTGGATGATCTACCACTAGATGTAGTCCTTGACGTCGTTGAGTAAACATTCGAAAATGGTTGTACCGGCCGCTGGCTTCCACCCACCATTTGTGGTTGATTCGGTGCAATAGATGTTCTAACTGTATTAACTAAATTTGATAAAGCATTACCAACAGATGATTTTCTGCGTATTTGACTTGGCCTTTGTGGGTCTAAACTTGAAGTTGATGATGATCTGCCTGAATTTGTCCCAGATAAGCCTGGAAATGCCATGGTAAGTGTATTTATGTAAACCTCAATATCTGAATCAGTTATTGAGCGGAATATGGATATTTATATGCAAAAGATCTGAGTTCAGTAAAATGAAATGCAAAATAAATATACTGTTTTCTCTTTTTTTTTGTATGTGGCTATGGATAAGTAATCGAAAAAAAATGTAGAAAATTCACCTTTTCTTTTTTTTTTTTTTGAAATCTGATTCAAAATTCGTATCGACCTTGATAAAAAATCAAATATAAGCGAAAGCCAAGTCTATGATAATATTCAAATAAATCAATTGAAATATACCTAATTCTTAATAACAGGGTAGATTATTAAAAGTTCTGCGGTCTCTATATGTGGAGTAAAACTTTTGTTTGAGATGAGTCGCAGGCGAGCAGTTTCCCTTGTTGTTGTTGTTTTCGTTTGTAGATAGGTTTGTTGCTGTTGATCTGGTCGGTCTACTTTTTCTTTTTTGAGCGTCTTTAATTTACCCTTTTACCTCTAGAAAGATACCCAAATATCAACAGGAAGAGGAACAGCAAGTATTTATTTTTTGAAGTTATTGACCCCGCTACGACGTACGCTTGGGAAGGAATCAACTCGGAACAGTGACTCTTTAGCGTCCACCGCTCAACTCCCAGTCTGGCAACCACATTCGCACTCTCGCCTTTCATGGTGAAGCTGCGAAGAAAAAGATCGAAATTTCCAACGATTATCTAATTATTAGGAGGCTCAACCACTAAATTATGTGGTGTGATTACATAATTACTGGAACTACTCGCTAAATGCTATACGGCTTGTACAATACATACATAAGCTTTTTAGTGTAACTAATAATTATTATAAATGACGTGCTAAATAGGAAGTAACGAGAAAAAAGAATCTATAAACACAAATCGTTTAAATTGGAATTTTCTAATACTTCGATGCAATATTTCAATTCTTTGTACTGCTTTGTATGTGGCTCCCAATGAGAAAAATCATCAAACAACTGTAGTATCTGTCTAACTGTATCAACATGCTTCATGCTTAATATTTCTTGTAGAAAACCTCTTAGGCACCACGGTAAATGATATGGGTTGATGCTAAATCCTTTGAAATTAATTTCTTTCAAAACTATATTCTGTGCTCCCGTTAAATTGTGCGTTTCTAATGTGTTGTAAATACCGCAGGCATAAACTTCTGGTTCATTGAAAATCTTGCAGTGGGAGCCAGTTGTAGTTGTGCCTCTTAAAAATGCACTCAACTCGACTAACAGTTCATGGTCTTTATATCCTAAGTTCTTTGCCATCATTAAAAGATTTAACAAATTAATTAAGAAATTCGGTTGTTTTGATTTCTTATCAATATACACAGACCGGAAAATATTTGGATGGTTTACTTGAGCACACAGAGAGGAATATAAAGGTGTGAGCTGGTCATCAATGGCACCAACAAAAGTAATCTTAACGTTTCTTTCTAGTAATATTTTCATGCTTCTAATCAGCTCTTTGCTTGGTGAGCTTTCGGAATCCTGGAAATCAAATAACTCCATTAATATATCATTCTCACGCTTCGAATACTGTCTAATAGTCAATTTAGAATCCAATCCACTAAATGGACCCAAACAGACCCCAGCCATATTAATCATTCCAATTTTTTTGACTTTATCTAATAACTTTGAACTAATAAGCTTCGATAACAGGTGGATGGCAACAGGGACACTCTCCGAATGAGATGTAACAAATAAATAGTCACACTTGTTTAATACATCAGAGAAATTTTCTAATAGCGTTAACATCAAGTTGACTCTTTCAGTTATGGTTCCTTCGCCTTCTAAAGCAATGGTTTCAATATCCAAATCTATATTAGAATCAAGACCCCACTGCTTTAAACTTTTGACTGTCTCTGCTACAAATTTTGTCGAAGATCCCGTAGCTTCTCCAATTAAGGTCCTCACCATCTTAATGGGATAGAAACCATGAATACCAATGACAACCACTTTTTTGGTCATTTCATTTTTTTGTTTGCTATTATATTTTTTATTATGATACAAATGAGTCTCTGGAACAATAATTGGTGCCCTGGATACACTGTATAGTAACAATCTCATCTTTGTTCTGATTGTCAAATCTCTGTAAGTATCAGTCAATTTGGGTATAACGATTGAAGGCGTAGTACTTTCTTGGATTGTAGGTAGTGATTTCTCTTGGATCTCAAATTGTGATTTAGGCAAGGATTTCGCTTTGACTGGTTTGAAAAAACTTGAGGTACCAGAGACAGATAAATTACCAAAGCTCTGCCCATTCTCCTTATGATATGCCCATGCACTAGGTTTGGAATTTGACGCACCCTCAGATTTGACAGCCATGATTGAATCCTTTGCAAGTTCTTCAGAAGTGCTTGTTGAATACAAAGATGGACACTCTGACTGCTTGTTGTTATTACTCGAAACACTTGAGGATCCCCATTGCCAAGGGAACCACGAAGTAGTACGAGAATTGCTTTCGTATGTTGATTCTAGTGTGTTCGATCTTGAAACCTCTGGAATGTTCATATTACTACTTGTCATCACCTCTGATATTTGATTCGGTCCAAAACCTTGAACAACAGTCTGTTGAACGTTATTTGATGTAAATATTCCTGAAAAAACAGACATTGGATTAATCCAGTTTGTCCATCCTCTCTGCACTTGTTGTAATTCTTCTTGCTCGGTAACAGTCTCTTGTGAAACTTCCTGGTCTGGAAATGCTATAGGCGAGTTTGCTTCAGAGTCTTCTGATGCATGTTGTGAAATTGAAGGATCTGGAACGGTGGAGGTTAATGGAGACAAATCTTGGGAGTCATTCGATCTAATTTCATCATCGTCTTTGAAAACGAACGGAGCTTCTTCTGCGTCATGGTAGACGGTACTTGATTTCCACAGAGAAAATCTAGATAAAAAACCAGAGTTAGCACTATCAAAATCAACAACCTGTTTTCTATTTTCATTAGGGTTTAGCTTCGTGGTTGTACGCTTTTTTAACTCTTCTCTATACTCTTCTAACGTGAGATCAATCGATTCTTGATTGTCATCTGCTACTAAAGCAGGCAGTGGTGTTTTTGAATGAACTGACATTTGCGAATCTGTATCATTTCGGAGTGCGGTTGCTTGCAACACCTGGTCATCTGAAGTCGGTGGATGTTCCTCATGCTTCAAAGTGGATGGAGAAATAGCCTTCACACGAAATGGATTCTTTAAAAGGGAGGAGACCGAAACAGTCGATTGAGACCTCTCAATATCCGATTTGGCCTGGCCGCTACTCAAAGGGGCATGCAGTTGATTTCCGCTCATATTTCATAGAATTGTACTATGAGCTTGAGAAAAAAAATAATACAAATCCTATTTCAACAATATGACAGTAATAAACAGAAACAGAACAAAAGCGAACGAGAAGACAATTCTATTATATTCAGTTGGGTCTTAGTCGCTCTAAAATTGAACAAACAAATAGACAAAGCAATGACACGAATTAATAGAGCTCCTTCTTAAGAATCAACAAAAGCCAAAATCTCGAACAACACATGCTAAAGTTGAAAACCTTCTTCAACGTAGAAAACTTGCCGAGAAAAGGAGCCAGTAACCAGCAATTGCAACACCTGGGCGATCTACCACAGCCCGGTTTTAGGTGTGGAGTGCATCACAGCCGCTTTGCTGAGGAAAGCCGGGCACCTGCCAAATTCCAAAGCCAGCGCCAAAGCCAGCGCTGCGCGGCCCACCTGGGCTCCCTTGGTTCACTTGGCTGTTTCAAACATGTACGTCTTTGTTTTTGAGGGGGTCGTTTGTCTCCTGCATGGCTCTCAGTGGACTCTTGTGTAGTATATATCACCTGAAGACAATGCCCTGCGATGTCCTATCCTGCTTGGAAGATAGATATTTTGGATAGATTGACCCAAAGGGACCAGATATCTAAGTCTTCGGAAGGAATATTCAATTCTTGTAAGTATATGACCAGTCAGCCGAACGATATATCATTCTTTTCCGGTTTTGATAGAATCCATGTTTGACTAACATCTACAAATTTAATGATTAGTTCACCATTTAAATCAAAAAATTATCAGTCTAAGAGCGGAAGTCGATAGATTACAGAAAGATGACACGAAATTGGAATTATCCAACGCCCTCGGAGAATTGAGTGCTTTAAAAGAAGAGCTTACATCGAAGAACTTAGAGCTAGAGACAGAAAAATCTAAATCTGATAATCAGCTATCACATATACACAAGTATGAGAAAAACATAAGACTGCTTACAGAAGGATACAAGACTTTACAACAGAAATTTAAAAGATTACAAGAGGAAGCACTTGTCAAAAATCAGAATATCGAAATAGTCAACGATGATTTACTTTCACTACAAATAGAAAACAACCTACTTAACGATAAAATTGCGAGAATAACTGCTGAAAATGACCAGTTAGTCAAAAGATGGATGGAAAAGGTATCCAAGGATGCCCAAGTGTTGAATGACGCCAATGAAGTATTAGAGCTTTCACGTAAATCCATGAGCCCTAGTGAATCATAACTATATTAGCAAATTGTTCATATTGAATACTAGCACTTTATTTCTTGTTTTGGTTCTGTTCATCTTCCACTATAATCCGACAGTCCACATTCGGATAATCATGTAGTTTAAGGGTTCATGATATATCTGTATTATCACATGTTTTATAAAGATCCCCACGGCTACGATACCGAGCCGCACATAGTCACGTGACGCAATTTTTTTTGTGACATTTTTTAATTTTTTTTTTTCATTCCATGCATTTGTATGCTAATGTATTTTTGGTTCATTCCATCTTTTATTTCGATAACACTTTATATAGTTTTCAAGTTAATTATTTGAAACTCATATAAGGCTCCAAGGTAACACTTAATATGAGTCTATCTCCTGTAACAATTTTGGCTCAGAACTTGGGTCCTGACCAACAGAAGATTATTTCATTAGATCTTGTGAATAAAATCACAAACAATCCAGATGATGAGAATAGGGATTCTTATGTTACAACATTCTGCGAATTAATTGAATTTATCCCACAACTGAAAAAGGAAATTTATCCTACTGTTTCCAAATTTTGTATAGACTTGCTAGATAACGGTCAAGATCAGGCCCATTATGATTTGATTTTGAAATTATCTGACAAGTTCGAAAAAATCCCAGAAGATCTAATTCAGTTTTCCAACGATAAACTAGAATCATTTGCAATCCACAATCAAAGATTGTTTGATCAGTCTTCCAAGCAACTATTTGATTTGAGGAGTAAATCAACTGCAGAAGAGCAAGAATTACAAGTGGACAAAATCCTGCATTTATTCAACTTTTTGGAATGGTATTTTATTGAAAATGATAAAAAAAACTCCAATAACTTTGAATCATCTCTTGATCAAACATGTTATTTGTATTTGGGATTTGATGATACTAAAATAGCTCGTTTATCTTTGAATATTTTAAGATGGAGGATGGACTATATATGCCAACACATAGAGAATATCGAACTCTTGTGGAAAACCATTTTCAATTTAATGGACTCACATGTTGACCACAAAATCTCATCAGGGTTCACTTTATGGTTGAGATTTTTCAATGCGATGGATATTGAGTCTTTAAACGAAAACTCTTTCTTTCAGACCTTATTGTCAGAAGATCGTTATTGGATATCCTTGAGAGATGGTTTAATAAGTGCAGTCCATGAACATAAGAAATTCTCTCTAACATTAATTCAAATGTCTGTTAAAACATTGTCTCAAAATCTAAACTCTGCGATAATTAGATGGGATATAACTAAAAGGGATGAATACCTTGAAAGTTGGAAAAGATTTTGTACGTTATATGAAATTTTGGGAATTGACACAGCTATGAATCAAGCTGAAGCTGCATCAAATGATATGGTTAGAATCTTGTCAGTTGATTCAGTTATTCCAGTTCCGTTTGCCTTGACTATTTTAGCAGTTGGATTTAAGGCATCAATGGAGAGTGTTAGAAAGTTTTCAATGAATCTGGTGTTTAACTTGCCTAAGCAAAGTTTAAAACTATTCAAGTACGACATCAAGTTTTTGACTTCAGTTTTTCTTCCATTTACATTAAGTGCTAGTAACTTCACCACTAATAAACTAATGTCTGGACAATACACATGTGAGTTTGGAGAGAAGTTATCCACATTCGTTGCTAATTGTATTGAAGAACTGGATGACACCAACGATATTTCAGCCTTTATCGAACAGATTCTCCAAGTTTTAATTGATAATAAAATGTCCTTTGATCCAGCAAGAATCTACACGATAAATGGTGTAATGAAAGCATTACAGAAAAAGCATTTGCATGTGTTAAACTCATCGCATTTGAGTCTACTTTATATCTTGTTCGAAGTTCATGCTGAGAGTGAAATCTTTTATTATGCCCAACATGCAATTCATTTAAGATTGCTATTACATTTAAATACCGAACTTGTTGGTTCACAACTTGCTTTTGAGGCTTTAGGCTTGTTTGTTAAAAATGTTGGCTATGAGCTTTACAGCGATAACGAGGAGTTCTTTATCGATTTCTTCAACCTATCTTACGGAAAGGAAGAGTTGTTAGCCTTGTACCAAAACCACTCATCTACTTTATCACCAGAGGCATTCATCATTTTGCTATCAAATTTGGTTAGTAACAAGTTCAACATTTCATCTCTTGTCACTCAGGTCTTAACATATCCTAAATCTGAAGAGCTATTAATCAGTATACTGAACAGTGGTCTCAACTTCTCTGATTTAATTTTAGAACCATTAATTGTCTCCAAATTACAAAGGTTATTAGAGAAAATGCTAGATGGTTCGAATGAATTAGATGCTTCAATCTATGATGAATCATTCAACCTGGCCTCTAATAAATTGTTATTTAATGACGATTTCTGGATGAACACAGATATAAAACCTCTATTTGTTAACATTGCATCGGTCTTGGAATCCAGTTCCTCTGAAGACTCCCTAAGATACGCTGTTTCTCAATTTTCCTTCTTTAACAATTGTGTTTCACATTGCATCTACAACCAGAATTTTGGTATTGACAATAATTCCATTGCCACTTTACTGATGAAAGCATTTGCTAACCAACCTAAGGGTGGCGACAAAAACTTTTACAAAGTTAAAGATCGTTTTTATGGACTAATTATGAAATCATACCAGCAATTATTGAAGATTATTCCACTGGGTGTCGATTTCAAGACTGAAATATTGGATGCTTCAGAAACATTAATCAACCACTCAGAATACCATGGACATTTAGCTAATGTGGAATTAATAGATGCTTTTATCGAAGCTGATAAAGACTTTGGTGTGAATGAAGCCAATAAGATAGCTGATATTTTATCTGATATTTGGGCGGAATTAACTACAGATAGACTAATTCTATCCCAGAAGGATTTACATCATAAATTCATTAGATTGTTGATGAATTCAGCACTTTTAAAGACTTCTGTTAATGATAATATACTTGCTGACAAAATAATGAAAGTAGCTGATAATATCATTGATAAGTCTTATGCTAGAAAATCTTTACTGCCATCGTTGTTTAGGGCCATTTCTAATTATCAAACAGAGAATAGAGCAGACTTCGAGAACACTATCTGGATTAGTAAATTGCTTGTGAAGGGTATTTCGTTTATACAAATTTCCCATAATTTGTTTAAGCTAGATATGGTGTTATCAGACTTATTTGACAACTCTTTGAACATGTCTGGTGTGAGCTTATATCAAAAATGCTACGGTGATCTAGAAGTCAGCTACAAAGTCTCTATCAATATTATAACTGCCTCAATAAAATCACCTGAATTTGCTAAGGCTATCTGGAACTATGTGCTAGAGAATGATAAGATTTTCAATTATTTGAAACCAATCAGAAGAACCGATGCAAACGAACAATGGAAAAGAATTCAATTATCAACGTTGATGCTTATCACATCCAGAATTTTGCCAAAGGATTATTACATTGACAGGATAGATAAGATTATTTTACCTCGTTTATTCAAAGAATTCAGTCCATTGTGCCGTATGTATTTAGAGTGGATGACTGCTTTCTGTATTTATTCTTATCCTGAATCAAATAAATTGTTATTCAAACATTTCGCTAAAGATATCGATGAGCAACAGCCAGTTTCTTTGACAATCTATGAAAGAATATCTTTCTTAGTTGCACAACAGATGAATCCAGAGGAAGAGACTGAATTCTTACAAAAGTTCGCAATTGAAGTGTTGCTGCCATTATCCACCTCTAATAGAGCATTAACTAGACATTTTTCTGTTTCTATAATTTGCGCTGTTTACCCAGAAATTATCCGCAAAAATTTAAAACTGTCAAAGGAAGTTATTTCTACATTGGCAGGTATTTACACTTCAGCTACAAAATCTGAAGGATTTGATCAACATAGAACAGGTGATGCATTGTTATGGAATATTATTGATGATTTCAACTTAGTTGGAGTTAATGGTGGTGTTCTTTTGAAAATCTCGGATAGAGAAATAGATGCAATCATGGAAAAGACCTGGAAAGAATACATTACAGAGGAGCAAGCGGAGCACATATTAATCCCGGTTGGTGAAGACCAAGAAAGTAAGTGGGTTCAGAAAAAGAGAAGTGCCGAGTTGAAGAGTGAAACATTTTACTCAACTTTTGACGACACTGCTTCTTCTTTACTACAGACGAAAAGTGGTGCTTGGTCGACCGTTATGGAAGTTGACTCAAATACTAGAGCTGCATCTAGTATTAAGAGATCACCATTAATTGTTGTTAGTTCATTAGTTGACAAACCTCCAAACTTGGGTGGTATTTGCAGACTATGTGACGTCTTGGGTGCTGGTTGGCTTACATTGGATGATATCAAAGTTAAAGATGACGCCGAATTTAAGGCCGTTGCTGTTACTGCTGATAGATGGATGCCAACCTTAGAGGTCAAAATTGCAGATATTGCTGAATTTATGAGAATGAAGAAGAAAGAAGGATATACATTAATTGGTTTGGAACAAACCGATAATTCTGTTGAGTTGAATGGTGACCTCAAATTCCCTGAAAAGTCATTGATATTATTAGGAAAGGAAAGAGAAGGTATTCCTGGTGATTTATTGGCAGAGCTTGATATGTGTGTTATCATTAAACAAGTTGGTGTCATTAGATCGATGAACATTCAAACAGCCACAGCAGTTATTGTGCATGCTTATTCATCCCAACATTGTTAAGGATGTATTGTAATAGACCTGTTTATTCGTTATATTAAGATTACAAAATGCTATATATAGAACAATTTTATAGACAACTGTTTTTTTAAAAAATTATAAATGTGACACGGTAAAAATTAATTAAAAAGCAGTATCAAATTCGTCAAACTCCTGTTCAGCTATTAAATCCAAGGCATTAGTCACCGGTCCTCCAACCTCCTTCACCAAATCCATAGCTTTAAATAATACCGATTGATTAAAACCTTTACCATCCACAGTGGAAAGCATCACCGATTGAACTGGGGGAACTATTTTACCGTTATTAAAACCTATACACAACCCATGTTCTAAAACCTCTTCTTCCTCCATCGATGGATCTATTATAACATTGCCTGCAACAGTGCCAACAACAAACAATAATGTTGGTTTGAACGATGCGTCATTCGGAATTAAAAATGTTGATGATTCCCAATCGTCTGAAAAAGATGGCTCTTCTTCGATCTCTTTATCATTTGTTGATGATACCAATAATGGTAGTCGTGTTGTTTTTAATGCTAGATACGTTCCCATAGATGTGAGTGATAGAAGAGAGTATAGAGTATATGAAGAATTCTGAAAGTCCACAGGTAATGAAAGTATCACGATATCAATGAAAAGTTGGTAGTAAAATTTATCCGTGAGTTTTAATGTTTTAATATCAAAGTTATCAATTAAAGATTTGGTTAGGAAAGTGGAAAGACCCAAACACAAAGGGGAATCGTCCCTTTGTCCTTGAATGTTAACCTCAACGTTAATCAATTTATTTATGTCGTTTGTCTTTATGACATTAGCCTTAACACTTGTTATACATTCAAGACTATCTGATTTATAGATTCTCGATGATCCATTCGAATTGGGTAGGAAATAGCATGTTGCTTTCAATGGCCTAAACTGGTTGTGCTTTCTAGAATCTGTTCTGGCAACCTCAGGTGACTTGAGGGAATCATATATATATGAGCGCTCTGCTGGTGATAATACCATTTCAAATTATATTGATTTCTTCTTAAAAGAAAGTTTTCTCTAGAAGATACTTTTTGAAAAAGTAGGATACAGAAGTTAGCTTACAACATGTCTTTTATCTGCTTGACAGTATCCCAGATCTCATGCATATCAGAAAAAAAATTTCAGCGTAGAACTACTGACTTAGTTAATACATTACGTAACACTAAACTATTTTGGTGCGTCTATTCGTGAAGTGCGTATACCAGCACGTATACTGGAAGAGACTATACGAGTATGAAGACGCGTCGATCCATTAATTGAAGGTAACCAAAATGGGACCGGGGGTAGACATCTTGCCAGAACTGAAGGGAACGGTTGGAGCAGATCCAACAGACCCAGTTTCATAAACATGGTTAATAAAGAAGTTTTGCGATAATTAAAGTAGCAGTTGACTTACTTAAAATAATTCGATTAAATTTTGGAAAACAGAAACTTAGTCAAAGTGTGATTAGGTGGAATTGGAAATGCAGACAAAGAATTCGTCCTGAGAATCGAGAATAGGGTCAGCAGCAGAGCTTTAATGACATCGTCGTACTTTAATGGAAACAATTCGGTTGACGGAATGTCTGGTAGTCAACGATAAATAGAGATCATCTTCTCTGACCAACCCAACCAAAAACAACTCTCTGTTTCATCTAACTTTCCAAGGAACCGAGATTCGACGCTTCCTTTTCAGACAAGGGGTGCTCTAGATTCTAGTATCCAACAACGTACGTACAAGGTCCGCCGCACAGCGCTAATAGGCCGCGTGTCGACTGGGCGCGGCCAAGTATTCGTAGAATCGTAGCTCAAAGCAAACACTAAGGAGAGCATGTAAAAAAGAAGGTTGATTTACAATTATCTTCCCTCTCTTTTCTTATTCAATCTCCAAGCTGTGTTGATTGTACTGTCAATTGATCTTTATAATTGAAATGGATAGAGACAGATTCACCTTCACAGAATTTAAGCCAAAGTTGCTAAGGAGCAATGATCTGGAAAGTGCCTCTGATATCCACTCGTCACTTTCGACTTATTTGACAGAGATTCATATTGAATTAGAAACAAAACAAAGTGATATAACGAATGATGAATTGACCTATCTGCTTGATCAATTAGATCAACTTTTGAATCATTTTGTTCAGTCGTATCCTGATGTAATTGAAGTTCATGGTCTCTCGGTTGAAGTGAACAGACTACTAGCTAAGGTTTATTGTCTTGGATTGACTTACATGTTGAAAAATGCACATGAAAGATTTAATATTACACTTATAGACATAACAACCAAACTTGTCGATATATTGACAAGTAACTCGAAGAAGATCAATGTCAAGACAAACTGGTACTCATCTTTAAAGCATTTGTCCGTTATTTTCTTGGAGAGTATATTCACGACATTCAATGGATTCCTTAATTCTTTCAAAGGTCCAGTACTCACAGCTTTATATAAATATTTGAAAAAATGCCACGATTATTATAATATTTTAATTGAAAGTGGCCTCTTTAGGGCTAACTATTTTACTGATCTGATTGTCTTAACGGATATCATACTTGCAAATGATAACAGTAGCAGTACATTGGATGATAAGCTATTTGGAAGATTGCTCAAACTTTCTAAGTACATCACTCAAAAGAACAGTTTAAACAGTTATACTTATCCAATGCTAAGTGTGGTTCATGCTTATAACTTTTTAGTTTCTTTACTTAAATCCGACAGATACATTTCTTCTATCACCTCAAAGAAATCCAATGTTAGCTTTAGTCACTATTTGACTAGCATAGCTCCATATGTCAATGATTTGATTTCTGTCATGGACACAGATTACAAAAAGCTAAGATTATCCATCTCCAAAAATTTGTCTGACTTGTTTGTGTTCAACTACATTGTTTATGGTATCAATATTGGCGAGAGTGAAAGGTCTTTTGAGCTCACTGTAACTCTAGTGGTATCAAATTATATGAAAGAATCTAGCAAAATGGAGATAAAGACAGGTTTAATTGAGACTTTGATCCAGTTTTTCTCGAAGACAAATCTATATCACCAAACTAACAGTGTTTCAACTGGTTTTAGAACTGGAGTCAATTTTATGAGCTTGAAGATCTTTGATACTTTAAACGTCATTTTCCTTCAAATCTTTGGTCAATCTATTTCTGCCATTCCCAAAACTAACTCGAAGGATGAGCAACCTTTAAGAATCATCAATACAACTTCAATGCAAGAAGCTACTTTAGTGTTGAGCCATCTTGAGATATTATATAACTTTTTCATTAGAGAGATTGATTGCGATATTAACAAGCTAATTGTTCTTGGAAAGATTGTTTTAGGCGATAACTCAGATACTAAGACCATCAAATTTCCATCAATTGATGAGGCTGTTCCTTCTTCAGAACATGACCCTGATAATCAATGGTATGTTCTTTCGGTCTTAAAACTCACTCAATTACTAATAATCAGTTTAGATCAATATATTCTTTCTCACCAAGATGGTCTAACCAATTCTCATGAAGATTTAGCCACTCAAATTTCTTTCAGATTGTTTCAACTATGTAAACACAAGAATTTCAAAATCAGGATATCTGCGGTTGAAACACTAGTTGGCTTACTGAAGATCAAACCAGAACTATCTTTTAATATCTTGAACAGTTCATTTACGGCGTTAGTTGGTTCCTTTGATGAAAACCAAGCAAACAACAGCTTTGTCTTCAATGAGAATCACGGTTTTGCGTTCTTGATTTCTTCTGTTTTGTCAACTTGCTCAAAAGATTACATTAACTCAGACTTTGTCTTAAGAGTATTTTCAGTCACTACCAACTTTTTAAAGAAGTTCAATTCCACTGTCATTACAAGTAATTTGTTTGGTAGTGGCTCCTCAAGTTATATTTCCAATAATAATTATGAGAAACAATTAATCAGTTGGATTATGCTCATGGGTCTTTTCAACTTTGCTACAGATTCGACTGGCTCTTCGAATAGTAACTTCTTTTTACTTGAAAGCACACAATTCATCAATATCTGGAAAAATTTGTTGGCTCATTCTATGCCATCGAATTTTGTTCAATTTGAAACAAACCAGGAGGGCGTTTCAAGAATTACTAATATTAACGAAATACTTAAGCTTGTTGAAATAAAGAACCACTCTCTTGTTTGCCTTTTAAGTTATGTGACTTATTTATCTTCCACTCGTTCCTCATTAGTGCACAACCATGAAAATAACTCGAAGAACAGCTTACTCACTCCTGAAATAGCTAGGCAATTAAACCAGATTATCAACAAAAGTTTTACCTTTATCAACAATCTTAAAGCACAGATTAGCAATACGGGCTCTGTTCAACCTGTGATAGATATGAGTATCAAACTGAATAAGTTAAGAATCTATCAAAACTTCATTAAATTGTTGCCATACCTAAATATCAGAAATGAAATAAATTCCTCATTATTAGTTGAAGCTGTCCATAACTTTAGCAGTAGTAAATTATACAACTATGAACTTGAAGGTTTACTGTCTCTTAAGAAAACTCAAAAGAAAAAGAAGGACCAAAGCGAAATTCAGGAGTATCAGATTTACAAGGTGGGTGATGGCATGAACTTTGGCTTGACTAGTAAGATTAGTTTGTTTAAAGTGCAAGAATTGCAAATCAAGTCAACAGGATTAAAAGATTCTAGTCTGCAAAGCAAGGGCGCTGAGACTAATATTGATGCTCATCCTTTGATTAACTTGCTGTCGATAGAATCACCATATGTAAAGAGTAATTTTGCTCCAATTTCGGTATTCGATGATCCCTTGGAAGTGATGTGCTTTGAGACCATTCAACACTCTTATTTAAATGATTACTTGATGTTCTTATTCAATGGTTCTTCAGATATTGGGTATACAGATAATAGAAAATATCCAGTGAACACTGATACAATGATTATTGACATTTCAATTGAAATCTTTGCAATTGCGTTCCCATATATGTCCGCCAAAGTTCAGCAATCAATCATCGAAACTATGAGAACTTCAATCTTTTTCAAATCTAAGGAAAGTAAGGAGCTGAACAGCAACAACGCTGCTACAGAAGATTCAACGCCTGGTGAGATTTTAAGAAAAAGAGCGATCACAATCAACTCTTCTGTCGCGATTCATGGTGCCTTGAGTTATATGAATAACCATAATTCACAAATTATACATACGGGATCACCTTTGAAATTATCTAAAACCATTTGCAATTTGTTGATTGAGACATTGAGAAACATTGATAATCAAGATAGCTTTATTTCTCTGTTAAGCGCAGAAAGTATTGGTTTAAGTTGCTCCTTGGTTGACGAGAACAGAGAATCTGTTTTAGCAAATCAAGTGGCACGTATTGACAGATCAATTAGAGAAACAACTGAACCTTCATCACGTTCATTTGACTGTCAAGCACTGTCTAAGATTGCACAATATTCAAACCTTATGAACACGTCGAATATTCTCCAAGTGTTGTTTACGTTACTGGTTGACCCTCACCCTATTGTTCATGTTGCCTCTATGGACTCATTAACCACATTAATTTCTTCTCAGCCACAAGTTGAGCTTAGCGGTAGGTTGTTGAGTAAAATCTTGACCTCACTGCAGAGTATATGGTTAAGTGATGACTATGGTATTTACTCTCCAATTACATTAGCTTCAAATATGAATTATAACTCATATTCAAATTCAGTTGTCGTTTTAGCAAAGCTAGTCAGAATTATAATCAACACTGCTGGACCAATGATAAAACTCTGGGAGGATCAGAACAAAACCATATTGAGAAATCTAGTTTTTGGGTTAATTAATACAGTTACTAACGATTTTGAATTGGTTAGTAGAGAACTTTTGAAAGCGTTAGAAGAGCTCGTTGTTTTTGACAAATCATTGATTCCAGTTCAGAAATATATTCAAATCATCAAATTTATTTTGATCAATAACATTAAAGTTGGTGTTTTCAACAACAGCTTGAGCTCATTACCATTGGACAATGAAGATAATGATACAACTACAGCCCTATTCCCTTGCACCACATCTGACATTGATTGGAAGCTTGCCCTTGATTCTTATTATCAGCTCCTCAAATTACAGTCAGACAGTTCAGTTCTCTTGGATAAACAAATGACAGACTTGCTATGGATTTCGTTAGAATATGCTTCAGAGAGCGGTACTATTACTTCAATCTTTGAGAATTGGCTTGAAAGTTCGGTCAACAGTAGAACAGACGAAAGATTCTTTTGGTTTGATACATTAGTGGAATTTTTCAATATGCCAAAGTTGAAGCTATATGGACCATTGTTTGCATTTTATAAGAAGAGAATAAATAATGGGGGAATGTTTTTCAATGGTACTAGATTTGGTACAAGATCTGCGACTACTACAGATTCTGCTTCATCTCAAAGTATATCGAAGTCTGAACAATCGTCAAATCCAAATATGAGTTTGGATGACGAAGGGGAAACTTTTACCAATGCTGATGATAACACTGAGTTTAAAGTTGGAGGAGTGGCTGATACACCAGCTGCCAGAAGCGGAGATGATTCTAGAGAAGAAGGCAACAAGATTGTATTTAAGGATAGTAGTTTGGTTCAACTAATGGTTCTGGAAAACGAGCCAACTAACTGGTATTTCAAGTTGAATATCATTGAGTTATTAATCAAACTTTTGACATTTACTAACAACGATTCTAAATTAAAGCATTATCTATCAACGAAAATACCTGAGTTTGTTAGAATTGCGTTCGTTTGTTCAAGTTCAAGTTTGATCAAACTAAGAATTGCTTCATTACAATTATTAGGTGATATTATTGCCATATATGGTGATATGAAAGATCCGTTATATCCAGAAGTTTCTTTGTTAGATCAACAACAAGCTCAAATTATCACTGCTATTGTTCCTGCTTTCAATAAGGATTCCACCATTGAATTGGCTGGTGCTGCTATGGTGCTTGCTTCCAAATTGGTCAGCAGTAAGATTACCCACATTTCCAAAATGACAAGAGTGATTAAAATTTTAACATCTTCATTAGAATCTTTTGCGACTATGAATCAAACGACTAGTGATGCAACAGGACTTGAAAAGGTTCAACAAGTGTTGAAAGTTGGAGACATATCTGTTTTAACTGCCAAATCGCAAAACAAGATTAAAGTTTATATATTACAAGCTTGGGCCAGAATCAAGATACACTCATCCGGCGATGATGTTGAATTGAAGCAACTCATTAACAAATACACGGGAATTTTGATTCCGTTATGGTTGTATTCCTTGCGTGAGTTTGCTATGATCAAATACGGAAGTGACTTCCTCATGGGTAGTTCTGATGATGTGGAAATGTCAATCTACGCAGACTGTTGGACCGATTTTGTTGAAGTTGTTGGTATCATGGTTGAAGAGGATGCTGATCAATTTGTCGAACTACTAGGTGAAGGTGAAGATGTTGGTAACTTCTTTTTTATTTTATTTGGTCAATGTATTGAATATTTAATTAAGACGTCATCAAAACAAAATGCACAAATGACAGCCAAAGATTCCAAGATTTTGAAATCATTAAACAAAATTCTAAAAATTAACGGAGGTATTGACATATTGTTTAGCGAGTCTATTTTCATCGAATTTATTGATTTACTGGATAGACTGATTTCTATTGCTGATCCTTCATTTAAATCTAGCATTATTGAGTTATCAACCAATGTTTTTGAGCAATATTTTGGCCCAACATCAAAGATCAATAAATCTGCGGATGAACTACATAATGATGTTGACAAACTATTTGAATTAATGAGAATCAATATGCTTTCAATCATCAGAATATTACCATTTGTTCGGGATCGTGACATTAACAGAGATAAAATGCAACCTTTGAACCCAAAAGATTTGTTGTTATTAAAGAAATCGTATGACTCAATGATTGAGATGATTGGATACTTACCTGAAATAATCAAGGTTGATTTTTATTCATGTATCTTATACTCGTTCACTTTTATATATGAGTTTAACAATCCTGACATCATTGCTATCTTATTACCTTCTCTCAAGAGAACGATCTCTAGTTTGAATGCTATTGATGGAAAAAACCGAAGTCTAGCAAGCTTCTATTCGACAATCAAGCAGTATTTGAATCCCGAGAGTAATAATTCACTATTAACCATTTTTATAATCATCACTACTGTTAAATACATGCAATTAGATGAATCTGAATGTGACGATATTTCTGGATACATAGTTAATGGATTGACTTCAAAGGATACAAACTTGATTGTCTTTTCTACTCAAACTGTTAAGTCTCTAATCAAGAACAGTAAAGAAACATATAATGGAGCTATATTGATCAAATTGATTCCTAAATTAATTGCTTTACTCACTAGTGGTAACGTTGAATTGAAAGAACCTAGATTGATTTTAGAGATCATGATAACCTTGACCAAAAGTTTAACTGATGATAATGAAATTATATCATCCATGAAACTAACGATTCCTATTTTGATATGGTTTAATGATTCTAACGAGGGAAAGTTCTCCATGTACGTTCACGAAAAGCTGATAGATTTAATTAAGTTTTCTCCTGCAAATTTCAAAACATTCATTGAGACATCATGTGGCCCTTCACAAAAATCTGCTATTGAAACTTTAGTTAAGTACAACCCTCAGGGAGATGAAGAGTCTGGCACAGAGAACGGCAATGTGTCTGGTTCTACTTCTAATGGAGGCACCCCACACATCGAATTAAAGACCTTTGGTTAGATACATAGCCTTGATCTACTCGACGGACATATATATAGATATACAAATCGTTTTAAAAAAAGAAATTATTATTTGTTTGTCAGCTTTTCATCAAAAAAAGTAAAAAAGTACTTATTAATTGGGTATATATATATAAATGTTTAAGTTCATGTACCAAGAAAAGAAGAAAGTATGAGCAGCGAGAATTAAAATGAGCGGAAATAACCAAAGCTAGAAAAAAAAAGAGCTACTTAACCTCATTCACTCTGAATTGGTTCTTTTTTGGCTGCTAGACACATCTTGTAGTACTTCAGTTCACCATTCGTTAAGAAGTCAATAATCTTCTCTCTTTGTGGTGAATCTTGTAGTTTGGCAACCACGTTTAGCAAAGTTGGATGATTTGCAATCTTCACAACATAATCATTGTTCAATATTTTTTGGATAAGTGGACGACTCACAGTCCAGTTATACCCGAACAATAACTCGTTCTTTAAAAATTCAACCTTAATGTCGACTTGGAAATTTTCAACCAAATAGTTCCAAGCTTGTTGAACTTCAACAACTGGCAAGTAAAGCAACTTATCTAGTCCATGACTGTGTTCCGAATCTATGAATTCACCACAGTAGATTGATTCCCATTCATCAGAGTTAATAATGGCTCCTGTTTCGTCAAAAACACCAACTTCACCCATTTCTGTATCCACTGGCATTCCAATATCAAAATAATAATCACATGAACTGAAATCGGATACCAAGGAAGCAACGTATTCATTTTTATCGTTGAAATGAGTGGGCACTATAGAGGTTCCGTTCATAACACCAAAGATAGAATCTGTTTCAGGTGAAGGAAAATCTCCAGGTAGCATTCCTCTAAATCCACTTTCCACAAAGTTTAATCTTTGGTTAGAATTCAAGAAGAAAGAAGAAGGGTAATGGTACCATTCTCTGCCAATACACACGTTCTCTATAGCACTAGAATTTGTCAGAGGTAAATATCTGAATACTTCCAATGGAGTTGAATAGTTTTTAATCAATGAAATTATTCTCAACAATGAGACTGTAGATATAATTGTGAAAATAAAAACTTGGCTCAATAGCTTGTAAAATTTGCTGAAAATACATGAACTGCCTAGTACATTTGTTATTCTATCAGCTGCAAATGCAGCAGAAATAGTGATTAAGTGATAGACAGGGTACATAAATCTTTCCTCTTTATGTGGCTGACTCCAAAAAACAGAAAACCAGATCACCATAGGCAAAAGTAAAGTTCTTAATTGCCAAAATCCAAATTTGTTGGAAGTACATCCAAATAGCAATCCAATAGGGAAAAGGATGAAGGTAAAGTTGAAATTCAAGAACAAGTTAAAAATGTAATAGGAGAATGGCTCTGTTCCAAAAACATTAGGACCTGAACTGTCACTAGCACCTAGAACGTTATACCAAACAATGTTTAATGGAACAAAGACAGTTTTTTTGTAAAAAAGATAATCAATCTGAGAAATGGACATTCCGATAATAAAGATTGAGCTAATTCCTATTAAAGTGTACAAGACAAGAGGATATGATTCTCGTCTACTGATGAGCAACACCGAGCAGTATAGAACAAACGGTAATATCAAAATCAAAGAAAACGGCCAACCCATTAATCCCCCTATTGAACTGAATAAGACTGCCATTGTGAAAAATCTATTCTCAGAAATTTGTGATTCGGAATTCAAGTGATTCAAAAGTTTTAAAGTATCATCATTTTCAATTTGGTCTTTCTTCAAATCTGTCTTCAATTTCTCATTTAAACTGTCCTTGATCTTCTTCTTAAAGTTATTGTATTTCATGAAGTTGATGATTGCACTGGTTGCTAGCATATTGAACAGTAATGAATATGAGCTAGGTAACAAGCTGATACCAGCATGTGACATGCCGGTATTAAAAATCTGGAAAATTAGAAACCAATTGGAAATCCCAGTTGATAAGAAACGTAAAGAGCTTGCTAATTTCAACTCTGCAACTGAGAACCCAGATGAGATCAATAGCCTCACTAAATAGAATTGCACATAAGGAGGTATAGTAAAGGTATCTTTGAATATGTATTCCTGTAGAACTCTTAAAGGTGTTTCAAAGATACTAAAAGGCAATAGATATGCCCAAGAACGAATTGCATATTCTGACGAATATTCCCAAGTTTGTTTCCCAAAATGTCTTGTTAAATAATTTAATGGTTCCCAATAGTTGAAAACCTCATCACAATCTGCTAAGATTCCGGTGAAAGCACAGTAGGTTCTTATTGATATCAAACCAATGGTCAACAATGGATTGCACTTAAAAAGCAACATCGTGAATTTGATAATCTTTGATCAACAATACCGACAATTGTATAATTCAAAACAGCAATTGCCTTGATTGTCTATTTGACTTGTTTACTTTTTCACCTCAAGAATACTTAATTCAAGGCAGTGCTGTTTATCTGGTGTTTTGTTCTACCTTGTTAGCTGTCTCGGTAGCACCGTTGAAACGATCGTTACAAAATCTGAAGCTATGATTTAGAAATAAATAAATAATAAATAATAAATAAATAAATAAGTGGGTGAGTAGATAAATAAATATGTAAATAAATAAGTAGATAGGTAACTAAATAATTAGTGGAAGAGAATCACGATAGGTCATGTTTGCATTTAACAAGCAAAGTTATGACACAGTCATATGGAATGATTCATTTTCTATTTTCTATTTTTACCAATTGTTGTGCCAGTGGAGTAAGTCCGAATAAATAAAAATGATCTATAAGAATTGATCATTTCTTTTCTTCAGGATATCTACTCTTGGAGTTACCGTACCAGAAGCTTGCATTTTCATCCAACTGCTTACCTGTTAAAATAGTATGAGGAGGATGGAATTCAGATTTATCAGAATAAGTACTCTTAACTTCCCACCAATCCACATCTTTCATAATTTCAGCTTCTCTGTTATAGTAACTTAGCGTTCTTCTCACAATATCCCTGTCTTGTTCCGCTTGTAATAATGGCAAAATATTTATACGAGCCCATAATTTTTCTCTAGAGAATTCAACCGTTTCTCTGTTACCTTGACTCAGTTTGTAGAAACCATATGAAGTTAATCCGATCAACAAACCAAGCCAAACGGTTGGTCTGAAACCTCTAGAAGGAAGATTTCTCTTCCATTGAATTTGTTCATAACCTCCAACTGGAGGAAGATCTTGGTGATGCGCCATCTAATTGTTTCTATAGTTCAACACTGAAGTATTGGTAGCCTTGATCACTGATACCTGAGATAAAAGTTCCACTTCAAGAGCTAGTATGGATAAGCAAACCAACAGTCAGCATTTAGTTATAGTATTGTTCAAACCCCAACTACCCCTCAATTCCTTCAACTTTCTTTTAAAAAAATCTTGATTATCTAATCGTTAACTAATCATCAGACACGTGATATAAATCACAGGAACAAATTTTGATTTGAAAAATTAACGGACGAGTCTTCGCCGGGTAATCCTGATCACCCGTGCTACCCAAAAAGTACCGAGACCGCACTGCCTAATCAGTCATTATAATATTACAATGAATTGTCTGTATTTATTGCTGGCTATCTGTCCCGTTTATTTGAAGATTATCTTTGATCTTCTTGCTTCTTTTACTAATATATATACCATCAATTGAAATTAAAAGAATGTCAAGTAAAGTTTCATCGAAGGAGCAAGTTGAAACAATTCTTTCCAAATATGATACTTTCATGTTTGATTGTGATGGTGTCCTATGGTTAGGGGATCATTTACTTCCAAAAATAGTGGAAACTCTAAATCTATTGAGATCTCACGGTAAGAAAGTTATCTTTGTCACAAACAACTCTACTAAATCTAGAGAAAATTATGTTTCAAAGTTTGACAAATTTGGTTTGAAAGTTACTAAAGATGAAATTTTTTCATCTTCATTTGCTTCTGCTGTCTATATTGCAAATATTTTGAAACTGCCAAAGGATAAAAAAGTTTGGGTTTTAGGTCAGTCTGGTATTGAAGATGAATTAAGAGAAGTTGGATATACTACTATTGGTGGAACAGATCCTAAATTGAAAGAACCATTAGATTTAGATGATCCAAATTCTTCAATTTATCATTTAGACCCAGATGTTGGTGCTGTCATTGCTGGATTAGATTTAACATTGAATTACCATAAGATGTCAATCACTTTGCAATATTTATTACAAAAACCAGAGATACCTTTTATTGCAACTAATATTGACAGTACATATCCATCTAAAGGTTTTAAATTGCCAGGTGCTGGTTCTGTTATTGAAACCGTTGCATATGCATCTGGAAGACAACCACTATGTTCATGTGGTAAACCAAACCCAGGCATGATGGATGCAATTGTGGCTAAACATTCAATTGATCGTTCAAAGACTATAATGGTGGGTGATAGATTAAATACGGATATGAAGTTTGGTAGAGATGGTGGATTAGATACATTGTTGGTTTTGACAGGTATTGAGACTATGGATAATGTTGATAAGTTAGACGCAGCTGAAAAACCAACATACGTCGCCGATAAATTAGGTGATTTGTATGAGCTATTACATTAGATTGACAACTTAATTAGATATATAGATAGATAGATATAGAACCTTTAAATATCAAGCATAGATGCTTCTCTCTGTAGATAGATCTAAATGATAACAGCCCCGGGATGACATCATCGCTGTCTCACCCGTCGTCGGTCGCCCGCCGTTCACTGCCACCGCGCCCGCCAGACCAGTTGCAACTAATTTAGCAGCTGTCCCGCTGGCTCAGCTGTCCCACAGGGTGCACACTGCAGCCTGCGCGTACTGCGTGGAGCGGCGGTGCTTATTACAGCTCACTGGCCCTAGCAAATTGCAATTTGCAATTCAATTTATGCGGATAGATTGTTGTAATGTTCACGTCGCCGTCGCCGCCACAGCCGTCGACTCTCCCCTGTGAGCACTGAGAATGGCACTGGCTGGCAGTGGTGGGACTCCTGTCTCGAGATGAGGAGCGATCAGCCAGACAGAGAGACAGAGAGACTCTCTGAGCAGCGAGAGCTCTGTCAGACAGCTAGCTGCCAGGGACATGAGGTAAAAGAGAACCCATGCTGGCCGTCTAATGGGTTATTAACAAGGTCACGGAATCAGTTTTTGAATCTAAACAAGATAACCAATTTTCGATCGCTTTTATCTATTTTTATTATTACCTACATTTATTGGTCTTAACTTTTTGTTTCTTTTATATTATTCTATCCAGGCTGTTGGTATTCCATTTATCCACTTGCTATAACAGTTCAACTTTCCATATCTAAGATATCAAAGTTTCTCGGCTCCTCAAACAAAACAAAATAATAAGAATTGAACCATTATAATATAGTTTCATAGTTCTTATTGAAATAATAATTGGAGCTTCAACATAGAATAATTAAACATAGAATTATATCGTCAAAGGTATTAAAAATCACATATAAATAAGTCTTTTGAACTTGAAACAAATTGAAATCAAATCATCATTGAGAACAAAAGCAAAGCTAACAAATTGACGTTAGCTCCACATCTTCAATTTTCCCTATAACATTTCAAATCCATATCTATTCATAGATAAATATTCATATATATTACCCGAGATATTCATATTCTTGTACATTCCGACATTGACAATCATACACACACATATATATATACCATAACAGTAATGGCAGTCACGCAAGAAACTTTAGAGAATTCAGAATTAATCAATTGGACTATCTTCCAAGAACTTCTACTGATGGATGAAGATGAAGAAGGTTTTGCTTTATCTTTGGTACAAACATTTGTTGAACAAGCAATAGGTATATTTGATGATATTAACAAACTGCTACAATCACCCCCTGAAGAGAAAACGGCGGAAAATTTGAAAAAATTATCAGCAATGGGACATTATTTAAAAGGTTCTGCTGCTGCTTTAGGTTTACAAAAAGTTCAATTTGAATGTGAAAGAATACAAAATTATGGAAATATGTTAAGTTTTGATGATTTTGAACCAGCTAATCAAGCACAAAGCGTTGAGGAATGGTATGCTTGTATTGGTGAAGCATTTAAAAATGTTTTAGAATATTATAATCAAAGTAAACAGTTGCTGGCTGAATTTTTTAATGCTGAATTATAGATATCATTTAGTCTTTTCTTTACTTTTGTGTTTTGTTTGTTTTGTTTGTTTTTTTTTGGTTTAATTATTGGTTTTAGTTTTTCCCCGTTTTTTCCTTTCCCTTGTTTTTTGCGTTTAAAATTTGATTTTCCGTACTTCTGTAGTTTGTTCCCTTTTTTTTCAAATATCTTTTTTTTTATCTATCTTTACTTTTTTGAAATTAATTTTTTGTTTAATAGTTTGACAATATCAAATGTATTTAATTAATTTATTTTGTTTATGTATCATGTTATAAAAGTAGTTATATAGAATTACATCAGCGTTCAATCCATCATTATTAATAGAAGTAGAAGTGGGTTTTATTAAGTTATTGAGCACAAAGTAATCTTGTGGTTGTTGTATTTATAAGCAGTACATGTATGCACATCTCTATAATCCATGTAAGAATAGATCAATCGATATAAAACATTGTAGATTTTTTTTCAATTCACTAACCAAAAATAATTAAAGTAAATTCACCAAGTTCAAACACCATCAAGACAATAAATCCAATTACTCTAAATCCAACCCAATTTAATTCAATTCAGTCTTAACATTCTTTAATTCTCATCACTTCCTTTAACATTATTTTCAACAAATGAATAAGATAAAATCAAACCCATCGATAAAAGACCAAATGATATGGCTATATAATTCAATTCTGTATCTGTAATCATTATTATTAGTTTCCTTCTCGTACCAACAAGAAGATAATATATATGTTATGAAGTTAAAGTTGTAGGAATTAAGTACTATCGTCAATCGTCATTGACAATTAATGTACACTACGTTCTAAGTATAGCTCTTAGCTCATAGCTCATAGCTCATCATCAAGAAAATCATGGCGCGCGCGCGCTCCACGTTCCACCTCCATTCACCCTGACACCACCAATAAGCAATTCTAAAACTCCAATCCCACCCGATCACGTAATCAATGACCTCAGAAGCGCCCACCGGCGACCGCCGCACACTCCGCTCGGTGTGATTGCTCCGCCACCCCCACAACTCGCCACAAAAAACCCACGCCTTCCCCGATAAGGAGCCAAAATCCCAAAGAAATTATACAAAAATCTGCACGACGCCTCAAATTTTACGCCCGAATCCACTGATCAGCCACAGTCATAATAAATAATTTTTCAGTTTCCCCAAACTTACTCGACGACGTTTAACCGCTAATTTCTATCATTGTTTTTGTAAGTGTGTGTTTAATCATATATATATATATATGCGGTAGCTTGCTCCATCTTTCGATCTTTTTTTTCTCTTTTCTCTAATTTTTTGTTACAATTGACTCCCCCTTCTATTTATCTTTTTCTTCTATAGTCAGTCAACTTGTGATCTATTACCTTGTGTTTTTGATCCATATTATTAAGTACATGTTGAATAGAGTTATATCTAGATTATCAGCTATTAATTCACATTTAAGACCAATTCAAACAACAGCAACAGCAAATATGTCATCAGCTAGAAAATTAACATTTATTCCAGGTCCTATTGAATTCTCCGATGCTGTTTTAACAGCAATGTCAACACCTTCACAGGCTCATACATCACCTGAATTTATTCCTGTTTTTCAACAAGTTTTAAAAGATTTAAGAAAAGTTTTCAAATCTACTGATCCAAAAGCACAAGCTTTTGTTTTAAATGGTTCAGGTACTTTAGGATGGGATATTGCCGGTGCTAATTTATTAAATAGTGGTGAAAATGCATTAGTTTTATCAACTGGGTTTTTCTCAGATTCATTTGCTGATGCATTGAGAGTTTATACTGATAATGTTGATGTTATTGAAGCTAATTCATTTGGAGAATCTGTTGAATTATCAAAAGTTGAAAAAGCATTAAATAGTAAAAAATATGATTTAATTACAATTACTCAAACAGATACTTCATCAGGTGTCTTGAGTGATGTTAAAACAATTTCTGAATTAGTTAAAAAAATATCACCAAATACTTTAATTGTTGTTGATGGAGTTTGTGCAACTGCATGTGAAACATTAGAATTTGATGATTGGGGGATTGATTATGCATTAACTGCTTCACAAAAGGCAATTGGTGTTCCATCAGGTTTATCAATTTCATTTGCATCATCAAGAGCAATTGAAAAATCATTATCAAAGCAAAAACCAACTGCATTTTTTGCATCTTTATCAAGATGGTTACCAATTATGAAAGCTTATGAATCTGGTTCAGGTGCTTATTTCGCAACACCTGCAGTTCAATTAATTCATGCTTTAAACGTTTCATTAAAAGAATTATTGGCTGTTAATGATTCAATCGATGCTAGAATTGAAGCTCATAAAATTGCATCCGATTCATTCAAAGATAAGATCGAATCAATTGGTTTAAAATTAGTTCCTAAATCAAGAGACGTTGCAGCTCATGGTTTATCCGTTATTTGGTTCCCTGAAGGCATCGATGGTGGTAAATTATTAGCAGGTATCAGGGATAGAGGCTTCCAATTAGCAACTGGTATTTATAAAGATTACAAGACTAAATATTTCAGAGTTGGTCATATGGGTGTTACTGCTGTTGGTGAAAGAAAAGCTGAATTGGATCAATGCTTCGAAGCTATTAAAGATACTTTAGTTGCTTTAGGTTATAAAAATTAAGTAATACTATTTATTTATTTTTTATTTTGCTATATATAAAAACTTATTCCTTTAAAAACAAAATTACCTCTATTTGATTATACTATTTTATTTTATTTTATTTTATATTATATTTATTCTTTTTTTCATATATATATATTACTGTAAACGAAAAGTAGGTAAATAAAAGAGAAAGAAAAGAGAAAACAAAAGCCACACATTAGATACTAAAAAAACCCAACTTTAAATAAATATTTAAACAGATAATGGGAATTGACCAGCCCAAGCAGAGATATCTTGTTTTAAATTAGTCAATTCATCACTACCTTCACTAATCTTTTTCTTGAAATCTTTTAATTTATTAGCTTCAATAGGTAATTCAGATTGAATCTTTTTAGCAATTTGAATAGCAGCATCAATGTATTCAACGATTTTAACAAAATCTTCTTCACTAGCACCTCTAGTTGTCATTGCAGGTGAACCAATTCTAACACCACCTGGAACTAAAGCAGATTTATCACCTGGAATAGAATTTTTATTTAAAGCAATATTAATCTTTTCACAAACGGTTTCAATTCTAGCACCATCGATACCTTTATCTCTTAATGAAACTAAAACCATATGAGAATCAGTACCATCAGAGACTAATTTATAACCTTTCTTTTTAAATTCATTTTCTAAAGTTTTAGCATTTTTTAAAACTTGTTCTTGATATTCTCTAAATTCAGGAGTATCAGCTTGTTTTAAAGCAGTTGCTAAAGCAGCAATTGTATGATTATGTGGACCACCTTGATGACCTGGGAAGACAGAGAAGTTAATTGGATTTTCTAAATCATAATAAACTTCTTTACCTGTCTTTGGATTAACAGATCTAACACCTTTTCTAAAGAAAATCATAGCACCTCTTGGACCTCTTAAAGATTTATGAGTTGTAGTAGTAACAATATCAGCATATTCGAAAGGTGATGGAATAACACCAGCAGCGACTAAACCTGAAATATGAGCCATATCAACAACTAAATAAGCACCAACTTTATCAGCAATTTCTCTCATTCTTTTATAATCAATTAATCTACAATAAGCAGAAGTACCAGCAACTAAAGTTTTTGGTCTATATAAGATAGCTGTCTTTTCTAACATATCATAATCGATAATACCAGTTTCTAAATTAACTCTATAAGGCATAGTTTCAAAATAAGTTGAAACAGCACTAATTTTTCTAGTATCAGTTTGATAACCATGAGATAAATGACCACCATGAGGTAAATCTAAACCCATTAATCTATCATGAGGTTTCATAATAGCTTGATAAACTTGTAAATTAGCTGGAGAACCAGATAAAGTTTGAACGTTAACACCCCATTTTTCAGGATCAGCATGGAAAGCTTTTAAAGCTCTTGATTGACAAAGTAATTCCATCTTGTCAATATGTTCATTACCACCATAGTATCTAGCACCTGGGTAACCTTCAGAATATTTGTTACACATTGGAGTTCCTAAAGCATCGAAAACAGAAGTGGAGGTGAAATTTTCAGAAGCAATTAAAACAATCGAATGTCTTTGTCTTTCAATTTCATCTTCAATAATTTGAGCCACTTCAGGATCAGTATCCTTTAAGTGACCTTCAACCATATGCTTATGGCTCTCTGATAAAGCGTAATGAGACATTGTAAGTTGTGTACGTTGGTGATGTTATAAAACAGGGGATGGATTATTAACAAGAGAAGAGGAAAGGAAAAAAAAACAAAACCTTGCAAAAAAAAAGCAAAAGAAAAGGGAGAACCAACAATATATATAAATGGATAAATAAACAGCGATGACCCAGACACAACACTGGGGGTCTGACTGCCAAAACTGAAAGAATCAAAAGAAAAAAAAATTAGCTTAAAATGAGATGCCAATTTCGTGACTCGTCTGGAAATTTGGATTTCGCCGCCGCCGCCTGCTTCTCTTTCCCTGGCTGTGCTGACCTCTGCTTTTCTGACTTCTTTTGTGGTGCAGCGACTAGCCTGTATTCATTCAGCATATATTTCCAGCTCTACTGGATTGGATTGATTACTTCTACATGTCGTTCGTTTTAAATTAATATATATATGGCATTAACATATAAACTAATGTAATTGAAAGAAGGGGGTTAAATGGAAGTTTTTTTTTTGTATTTCTAATTGTTTAAACCACACACACTCACACACAATCTATATGTATACATCCACCCATATTGGTTTTTATTATTATTGTCAATGCTGGAGGATATACAACAGAAAAAGAGTATAAATAGATTGATCTTTTAACAACTAGAAAAACACGTTAATAAAGGAAAAAAAGTAAAATGTAATAAAATACAAAAACAAAGTAATATTTTTCTCTCCTTAACGGTAAGATTTTTGGAATCTAGCTCTAGCACCACGACCACCGAATTTCTTTGGTTCCATTCTTCTTGAATCAGCAATCAATAAGGTTCTGTCATAAGAAGTGAAGATCTTCTTTAATTCATTCTTTGAAGATTCATCAACGTATTTAGCAGTGTAAGCAATTAAACCTTTAGCGATAGCTTGTCTAATAGCGTAAACTTGAGAAACGTGACCACCACCGGTAACCTTGATTCTGATATCTAAACCAGCAAATTTATCTAAACCAACCAATAATAATGGTTCGTAAACTTTGTGTCTTAAGATTTCTGGTTCAACTAAAGTAATTGGAGTACCATTAACTTTGATTAAACCTTTACCAGCTTTGACGTGAGCAACAGCGGTAGCGTTCTTCTTCTTACCGAAAGTCTAAAAGATTAAAAGTAAAATTAATGTTAGTAAATTTGTCCTTCTTCATTTTCCTTAGTTTTGAAGTTCCTACTGATACCGATTGCGTGTGGAAATGCATTATCTTTATGTCATTACTAGTGATCCATCAAATTGAAAAAAAACACACACACAGTGGAGTATAGTATATAGTTTGGATTTAATTTGAAGATTATAATTTTGTGATATTGTCAGAGGAAATTATTGTTGGATTATTTACAAAATGGATCGCTAATATCATTAATATTATCTTTGTGATATTCGTAGTTAAATTTTTCATCTTTTCACTCTCTCACGCTCTTGTATAGATGAATTTTTCAATCGTACAATTATAACTTGCAATCACTACGAAATAAAAGTCTATTATTGCATCTGAGATTGTAAAATTTTCAAATAACTATTAAAATGGATCTTTGCTGTTTATCTTATAGAAAGTTATATGCAAATATAATATGGTTGTATATGTGTATTTTGTTGTATCATATGCTTCACTTAGACAAGGTAAATTTTTCTGCTCAGCAAACGGTATCAAAGTAGGAATTCAAGAGGTGGGTGTAGGATAATATTATCATTATCGTGTATTGCAAAAGAGGAACATACTTGAACAGATTGAGATGACATCTTGTATATCTATAATGACCTTGGAATGTTGATAAAAATAAGATAGTATATGTACAGTTAAATCAATCAAATAAAATCAAGTTAAACCAAACCAGACAAGGTAAAGAGGCCCAACGCACCAACCGTGGCAGGCGAGCACTGAGCAGCTCACAGAGACGGTGGGTGAGAGAGAGAGAGAGAGAGAGAGAGAGAAGCGAAGGGAGAGCACATTGAGACCACAGAGCGACGCAGTGAAAAGAAAGAATTTTTCCACGTTTTCTGCCACTTTAACTGCGCGTGCCAGCAATATTGTATGTGGTTTGAGGTGTTGATGAATTATATTTTGCATTTTGTGACTGCGTTTTTGCGCTGCTTTCCACTTGTCGTCTGTGGGTGGTGTCACTCCTCGCACCGGATATTGCACGTGATCTGTGTTTTCCTCTTTCTTTCTCCTGCGCTGGACGGCTTCTCTGCGCTCGCTGCGGTCTCAGCGTCTCTCTGCCGCTCTGCTGGCTCTCCCTCTCTGCCTCCCTGCGCGCACTTCCACCAGTGTCTCTCTCTCTCTCAGTTTGGCTGGCACCTGCTCCTGTCTACGAACCTACCTGTCTACCTACCTGGTCTAAAAATTTTCTATATTTCTCTATTCATCAACTGCTTGTCATATTATACTATTGAATACTTTGTTTTGATACCAGTTAACGGATCTATAATATATTAAGATGGGTATGTAACATCTACTTCATTGAATTTGTTGAGTTGTTTTATCAGTATTTCACTAGTTTCTCTATTTCAGTTGTTTCCTGTTCAAGTTGTATACAACAGCATTTAAAGCAAATGTTTGATGATTTTATAAGATGAGAGTATACAAGTATATTTAAACACTACATCAGTATAATGAGCTATATTTTACCATGATTGGCCATTAACAACTATTCATTTACTATTTTTCATTTGTTATACACTATTCTATCCATTATTGCATACTCCACACACCATCTTTACAAGGTAAGGAAGACTGTAGATCTCACAAAATATGAGCACCTGGAAAATGTATGGAAAAAACATAAGAAAAACCTTTCATTGTGTTTCACATTTACAATATACATTATAAGCATAGGTATAAGCATACTACTGAATTACTCGACAAGAAAATTGCTAATTTCATGTAATTACAAAGAATTTATTTTACTAACTTTTTATTTTCCTCATTATTATTATAGCTATCTCCAAGAACTTACCAATTTTAAAGAACCACTTCAGAAAGCACTGGCAAGAAAGAGTCAGAGTTCACTTAGACCAAGCTGGTAAGAAGGTCTCTAGAAGACAAGCTAGAGCTTCTAAATCCGCTCAAGTTGCTCCAAAACCAATTGATTCTTTAAGACCAATCGTTAGATGTCCAACTATTAGATACAACAGAAGAGTTAGAGCTGGTAAAGGTTTCACTTTAGCTGAATTAAAAGCTGTTGGATACTCTCCAAAATATGCTAGATCTGTCGGTATCTCCGTTGATCACAGAAGATCAAACAGATCTACTGAAACTTTTGATGCTAACGTTGCTAGATTAGAATCATACAAGAAATCTTTAATCGTTTTCGGTAAAAACGCTAAAGCTGAAGGTGAACAAGTCACTATTGGTGCTACTTTCCCAATTGAACAACCTGTTACTGATGTCGAATCAAGAGCCGTTGTTGTTCCTGAACAATCCGCTTACAGAACTTTAAGATTAGCTAGATCAGATAAGAAATACTTTGGTATCAGAGCTAAGAGAGCAAAGGATGCCGCTGAAGCTGAAGCTGAAAAGAAGAAATAAGTGTAGTTTTTGTTTCAATTATATATATTTAAAAAGAAAAATAATAATAATTTAATTTTAACATTTTATTATATCTATATCTACATTTATTATTCCTTCCACAAAAATAAATTTTAATTTTTTTAATAATTGTCTTATAATGGTATTTAAGGAACTAGCTAATAGTCTATATGTAAACCGTATTTGGGGAACTTACTAATAATCTACATGAAAATCATCCTTATTCATTTCAAATCTATTACTTCAGGTTATCATTTACTGAATTTTCATTACATATTACTCTACTTCTTTGAGAGAGATATATATATATATATATATTCCAATTCTCCTCTTAAAATTTTGTATCGATAAATAAAATGTAAATTAAAATTAAATATTTAAGTCAAATTTAAAACTAGTGTTAAATAAACCATCTATACTAACTCTTATAAAACTCTTCTTAAAATAATCATTAATCATCGTACCTAATCGAACAAACCGAAACCCATATCATCATCGGATTCTTCCTTTTCTTCAACGGCTTCTTCTTCTTCAGCAGCGGCAGCACCTTCACCACCAGCAACACCAGCGGCACCAGCAGCACCAGCAGCAGCTGGAGCAGCAGAGAAGTTAAAGAATAATGATTGTAAATCTTGACCTGATAAAGCCTTAGCGTAAATTTGAGCCCAGATGTTATCAATTTCAATGTTAGCACCACTGGTTAACTTTAATAAGTTTTCAGATGAGATTTCTAAATCAGCATCTGATAAGATTAAAGCAGCGTATGATAAAGCAGATTCAGTAGACATTTTTCTATTATTATTTTTGGAATAATCACTTTTAAGCTATATTAATTTGCAGACTATTTCCTTAATCTTTTTAAAAGAACTTCCCTTATAAAAAACGTGTGTGTTGTAGAGAGACAAAGACGCTCACCTAAAACAAAAAAAAAAAAGACGAACGAACCCTCTCTGGAGACGGCCCCAGCCAAGCGAGTCAACCAGCCAGCTAACGGCGAGCGAAAAACGAGACGTGATGAACTTTTTTCTCGAAATTAAAATTCGATGTTGAAAAATTTTGATCGAGATGTCCGGTGTCCAGATGTTTTTAAATCTTTTTATTGTAGGTATTCAAAGAAGAGGGTTACATCACGTGATGTTATACGATTTGCAAAACCCTCGAGTTCTTTTTTTCCCCAGTGTAAGAAATTATGTAAGAAATGCTATAAAATCCTAAATGGGAACTGTGCCCTTTTTTGGTACCTTCTTTTTTTTTCTGGCTACTAATATTACCCTGATTAGGAGCCTTTCGCAAATACCGACTCCAGTGTCTTGATATTTCTAAATCGAGACATTTGTATGAATCTAGAGCTGTTATTACATCTTACTTTCACGTTTCATTCAAAGTAACCATTGTTATATATTGATAATAATAAACAAGTACAAAATGTTTTATAATATATAGAAAATAGAGGAGGAAAAGATGTTAAAAAGGATGAAAAAACGAATAAATAAAAGTATATATCATAAACATATAAAACGGGAAGAAACAAAAGACAATAATCAGAATTTAAAAAATGGAAATTCTTTCAAAGAATTCTCAATCATGATGATTTTAAAATTTTAAAACTACATCAACAAGGCAATGATAGCTAATGGGATAACACCAATACTAACACTCTTTAAAGTGTTGGCTGCACCTTCATAAGTTGAAACAGTAGCAGTAGATGATTCTTTAGTTGAGGTAACAGTTGCAGTAGAATCAGTTTCAGCAGTAGTAGCTTCTGTGGTAGCACCTGTAGTTTCAGCTTCAGTGGTGGCAGCTGTAGTCTTAGCTGTAGTTTCAGCTTCAGTGGATGCTTCAGTAACTGTTGAGTATTCAGTAGAACATGGTTCAGTAACAGTGACAGTTTCACCATTGGAGATGGTTGTGTATGTAGTGTAAACAGTTGATTCTGGTTCTAAGCTGGTAGTAGAAGGTGATTCGGTAGTGCCTGTAACAGTTGAGTATTCAGTAGAGCATGGTTCAGTGACAGTGACAGTTTCACCATTAGAAATAGTGGTGTAAGTAGTGTAAACAGTTGATTCAGGTTCTAAAGTGACAGATGATGATGAAGATGAGGATGCAGTAGTTGATTCAGATTGAATTGAGCATTCAGTCTTTGTACAAACAATAGTAATTGTTGTTGCCTTAGAGTTAATTTCGGTTGTAATGACTGATGTGATAACGTCAGAAGTTGATTCTGAAGTTGATGATTCTGATGATGAGGTGGAAGTTGGTTTTGATGAAGAAGCAGTGGTAACGTGAGAAATAGGAACAGAAGAGGCAGTAGTAATGTGGGAAACAGTTGAAGCAGGAATAGCAGTAGAAGAGGATGATGAAGAGGATGAAGATGAAGAAGATGAAGAAGAGGATGAAGAACTAGAACATGAAGCTGGTAATTCATCTTGAGAAATTAAACCTGGTAATTTAACCTTAAACACTAAAGCTTGGTTATCCAAGTTGTATCCAGAAGAATCAGCGTATGGGTAAGCACCAAAGTCCATGAAACCATTTTGAGTAATGAAATCATCATCACTTGTAGTCAACAAAAAGTATTCATCAGTGGTACAATCAACAGGAATTAAAGTAATACCTTCCCATTTTTCATTCAATAAGTAGTAATCATCATCACCACCATTATGTAAACCAAACTTGTTTAATTCAGTATTGTTGTTGTAATCTAAGAATGAATAATGAGTAGCAGTAGTAATACCATCAATTAAGACACCCTTAGATGAAGCAATCTTATCTCCTTCACCATCATATTGACCAACAATATTAGTAGCATTAGCTAAAGAGTATAAATCAGCGTGTCTGAAGATTGATTCAGTAGAATCTTGACCTCTACCAAGATTTGAATCTCTAGCTAAAACCATGAAAATATCATCAGTAATGTAAACTAATTCAGATTGAGCTGCTGTTCTTGGGTTCTTATCAGCATCAGCCGTTGGATCATCCCAAGTTGGTAATTTCAAAACATATTCTCCAACTAAATCTGGTGATGAACCACTTAAATCATATTTAACCATTCTAACATATGAACTTGTATATTTTTTACTACCACCTTCTTGAATAGCAGCAGATTGTAATAAAGCATATAATGTGCTACCATCTGGTGATAATGTAGAACCTTCAAAACCTTGGTTGTTAGATCTACCTGAATCTGGATCACCAGTATCATAATCTTCCCAAATTGGTGGAGAATCAGCACTGTATGAAATAACACCATCTCTCCATGGTAGTATAGCATCAGGTGGTGAAATATAATCAATTAAAGTACCATCTGAATCAAATTTATAAATACCTGGACCATATTCATCTGAAATCCAGAAACCGTTAGAAATATCACCTTGAACTAAATTCAATGCTTCAGGATCAAGACAAACTCTTGTTGTTGTAGTTGTTGAATTTAATCCATTACCGAAACCATCACCTGGGAAAGTGGAAGCAGGTAAAGTATAACCGTTTTGTTCAATTGTTGAATTACAATCTAAACCAGTCATGTAGTTACCTTCAAAATCTTTTAATAATAATGTATCTTGATAACTCCAAACTAAATTTTGAGAACTTGATTCATCTAATGGAGTAAATTCAACATTAAACTTATGGATTCTTGGTGCATAGTTTAAAGTACCTTCAGTGTTCCAACCTCTATCTGGTAAATTGTAGGTAACAAATGAATATTTACCATCTGAAACAGAAACAGAATCCTTTTGTAAACTGATAGATGAACCAAAGGAGATAGTATCCTTGTATTTATCAGTTGCATTACCATCAAGGAAACCGTAACCTTTTAAACCGTAATAGACGTATTCATCACCATCGATTTCAACAGTTGTGTCAGCAAAAACTTGAGACATAAGGCCCAAAAAGGCCAACAATAAGAATTTAGGGGCGTACATTGGATTTTTGTTTAAGCGAATGAATATATTTCCCTAGTTTACTGGAGAAAGAGAAAAGAAAAAAAAACGAAAGAAGGGGAAAATGAAGTAGAACTACGTAAATAACAGATGAATAGAGTTGGAGAATTCCCAATCATATTTATATCAAAAAAACAAAAACCAGCTACTTAAAGTACTCAACTTTTTAAAACCTAAAGCTTGTATTCCAATTCGAAATCTGATGCAGCTGAATACAAATTAGGGATTAGAAATCCAAAACACGAAAAGCCAAAAACAAAAAAAGACACGATTTTAAAGGATCTATTCTGGAAATGGATGCGTATGCATGATGGATGGAGCCATTAATACAAATAGGAAGCCACTCGATACCCGTTGATTTCCCCCACGCTGTTACCACGGGGATGAGATGCCACCACGGGTTCCCCGACGCGCTTCAGGGTCGAGCCAGTTGGTCCCCCCCTCTTCACTCCGTTACCAACAGGGCCTCCCTCGAGCTCGAAACGGAAACTGGGATCTCATCCGCGCAGCGGCTCACCCGCCTCCTCCTAAGTCCTGATTGTAAGTGGTAATGTCTGCGTAAATTGCCCAGACATGTGCTTCCCACTCAGGTACGCCGTGGGTTTCTAATTTCTAGATATCCGTTGTGAACTTTTATATTCTACTTTCTTTCCCCATTCTTGTTCTCCGTTAGAGTAATCGATTGTCTAATTTGTGTATCAAGCACACATCGATATACGTTCAATTTCATCAATAATTTCAATTATTTTGCCAATTGAGTTTATTGATCTTCACCCATTGGTGGTTTCTTCTTTCTGAAGATCAGCACTGTGGCGGTTGTTCTAGCCAATCCCGACTCCATTCCAGATATATTTGTACTAGGCTGCAGATTCCAACCGATGGCTAAAACTCGCAATGGTAAGGGGTACCCCCCACGTGCGACGTCTTCCCCAGATGAGTGCCCGTCATTACAAAAAGGGAAGTGAATAAGCTAGAGAACAGTTGAAGCTCTTTGCTGGAGTTAACACCACACAATTGGCAGTACATAATCTATTGAATTAAACGAACCAAGCAATAAGCTGTAATTGATCGAAAACAGGAAAATAGAAACAAACAGCATACCTAGAATAAAGTAGTAATCCAATCAAATGAAATTTGTTTCTAATTTGTAGTTCCTCGTGGCTACCGAAAAATGCCAAAACGATGTGATTTATTTTATTCTGCTTTAATATTAATTACAAGTTGCTTGGATTCCTGTTAGCTTATAAGAGAAAGCAGCCACCCAAAGCCCAAATTTGGAATATTCCTGCCCCGAATTGTAAAGCATTGCATATCCTAACATTATTAGTTATTTCCGTACTTTTGTTATTGTGTTTTGAATACGTTACTATATTTGGTAATATGTTTAAACTTTATACATGACAATACAAAATATATATAATATTCTTGCTCTCTAAAATGAATTTAAACATAAAAAAATAGAAATTAAGATATACTAAAAAAAACACATGATAAGACATTTTTAAAAGAAGTAAAACTCTATAGTTGTAGGGAACTCATATGACGTGACTTTGAAGACTTGGTACACACCCATGTTGAAGCATACATGTTAATACGATCAATTGATTTACCAGGTTCTCTAATTGCAGCTGGTGTACATGTGTAACCTTGTTTTTCAAAGTTTTTGATGTACCAAGGATGAGTAGAAGCGGATCTTAACAACACTCTACCACCTGGCGTCAAGGCTTGAGTTAAAGCGGAAATTTCCTCATCAGCATCAATTCCATTGGTATCAAACCAATCCATATGATCCATAATAACAGCGACAGTTAGGGAATGTTTAGTTAATCTAGCGAAAACATGATTCAAGAAGTCTGTATGGATTCTAATGTTATCTAACGGAGAATCTTTTCCAGTGAACTTCTTGTAGACTGGTTTTGTCAGGTAATCTGGGCAGTTATTCTCACTGTATCTTCCCATCAAACAAAGGTAGTAAAAGTAATTTTCAGTTGAAATTAAACATCTGCTAATAACTGGATCCAATGTGTCAATGACATATTTAATAACGGAACTACCCATCATTGTGGCTTGGTTTGCTGGAACTCCAAGCGCTTTCCATAAAAAGATTGGGTTACCAATCAGTAATCTGGAGACAACAGGATTAAACAAAGTTGGCTTGATTTTCTGATCCCAAATTCTTTTTTGTTCTTCAATTGTATCAGCCCTACATAATTCCTCGACATCATCTGAGACACCACAGAGTTTGAAGACGTATCTAGCCATTCTCAAAGCCCATTTCGAGAACCCTGTATCATATAAACCTCTACCTTTCATGCTAAATGTTTTTTCACCATTTTTGTACCAATATTGGAATGCATTTGACGACATGTGTGGAGCTAATTTACCAACCAATAATTCAGTAAATCCTTCAATCTTACCTTGCCCAAACAATTTCCAAACTTCTTCTCTCTTCAAAGATTTGAATGCAGCCAATTTTAGTTCTATAAGGTGACCTTGACATGGATTCAAGTCAACACCATGAATTCTTCTTGGTGGATCAGGTAATGAAGCATACGCTAGAATGTTATCACCAGCAGAAGTAATTGCTAAAACTGTGTCTTTGGAACTTAGTTTCAATATTTTTGCATCTTCTTTCGGATCCTCCCAAGTGAATGCATAAATATATTGGTTGTTGAATTGATTATATTCTGGTCTTAACTCATCGTAATAGACTCTATATATATCATCTTGATAATACATTGATGGATATGGTAGATTCTTAGCTTGGTTGTCCAAGGCGGCTTCGTGGCCTTTGCTCTTAGCAATTTCCTGGTTTGGTAACACATCCTGAGGAGCCAAATATGGAGATTCGGTAGCAAGGGCATTGACTCTATGTAACAAAGCAGGAGAACGATCTTTATCACATCCCAACCAGATATAATATGGAATATTTCCCAATTTTCTGTTATATAGGTTAAGGGATTTTAAAGTACCAAATCTATATTCTAAATAGTCCCTTCTTGCAGGATCTAAAAAGACCCTATCAGCTTCAAACCATATTCTCCAAAAAGTTCTAAAAATCCATGGATTATGTCTTCCAGTCATACCGCCTAAAGTGTTAATTCTTCCAAATGAAGTAACGGATGATTGGACACCAAAATCAACACAGCAAATAACACCTTCTTTTTGTAACATAGTTGCAACATGGTCAATGGCGGAATGGAAAGTTGGAATCATTGATAATGAATATGAAAATGTAATCAAATTGGCAGAGGCATGAGGAATTGTAAAGGTACAAGCATCAGCCAAAACACAATGAACGTTGTTCCAGCCTTGTTCAGCAAATCTCTTTTCTGCCACTTCTAATAACGATGGCGAAAGATCAATGACATAAATAGCCTTGAAGTGTTTGGTCAATGGGAGAATGCTGTTCATATATTCGACGTTGTAACCAGTACCACCACCGACATCAATCCAAACAAGATCTCTTGTATTTTTAATATGAGAAACGGCCAAATTCAAAGAGGTTTCTCTACCCTTTAGTAGGGTGCTTCTTGTTGTATCATAAAACTTAGCCTGAGCTTGATAGAATGATTCTAAAGCAGCAGTTTGGGCTGAACCATTCTTCTGTGAATTGGAAGTTGGTGTGAAAGGTTTGATAAAACAGTACCATGCAAATAATAATATTGTTCTGAACTTGTGACTAGCAAAACTTGCTAACACAATGGCGGTAGCAGTAATCAATAAACCGTAAGAAGCGTAAAGGGGTATATTATCCCTCACTAAATCATTTATTAGCGTCTTTATCATGGCAAAAAGGGGAAAACTGTAAATATAAACAAATTAAGAGTATATATGTATTTTATTTAAATTTAGAATATACAAGAAAAGTCCTCGTGACACAGAGAAGATTTTCAAGTAATCAGGATTTAGTTTTGGTTTTATACTGCTGTTCCAAAGTGTTTCATCGAAGGATTACCCCTTCTTCGGGAATGCCCTCTTAGCTTTCAAAAAGCTCAATTTATTCGACCGTTGAGTAGCGCGTGGGCCTGTCAGATCTGCTCGCGGACTACGTGACAACCTTAAATGAAGCACCGTGTAATTACGAGAGAGATAGGATAGCAGCCGGTGGGATCCAGCCGAGAGAATTGAAAATAATATTTTGCGGAGCAGAAGAGCACATGCCAGAGAATCCCTTTTTGTTGTCTCCAGGGAATTCTGTCTTTGTGTGTTTTTTGTTGGCCGTTTCAAGGTCTGTGGTAAACCATCTGCGGTGCTACCAACCAAATATCTTCAATGTTTGTTCACTTCTTTGGCATGTGAAAAGAATGCTATTATATGTACTTAATACCACTTAACGTTTTACTTTTTTAAGTTCGTTCTTTTGTTGATGAAGAATGGGGGCATTTTTTAGCCTTCTTTTCAACTAAACTTTTAGTTGATCTTTTTATCCCTCCTGGAAATTTCATTCCTATGTAATAGGAGATCCATTTTTGGAACACATTAGCATTATCATTCATGGTTTTCTATAAAAATAAAATCAATTTTTCATTTTAGATGGTGATCCCCTCTACAATTCACATGGATAGCCCTTTTTGAAAACCTCCCCAACCTTTGGGAGAGGCAATTTGAAACGTGGGGGATAATTGAAGGCTGTGCGACACGCGAAACACCGTTGTATCGAGGATTTTCTTCGGTAAATTGTATTTATTACTCTGAAGAACAACACGCACGTTGCTCCTGGTGGGTTTTGTGTAGATCATAGACATAATTGAAGGATAAATGCTAAACATGTCTCCGTTCTACCAGCAAGTTCAATTCTTTGGAGCCTATAATTGTATATATATGTATGTAGATGTGCTTTCTGGACTCTTAAAGCATGATAGATAGTCAATATTGTTCGGTGAATTCCTGTGGCTCACAACGAGTGGTGCTTCCCTTGTCTGTGATTCTTCATAAAGTTAATTACAGTTCAAAACGAAAGTAAAATACAAATCCTGTTCACTTAATATTCTTATATCATATTTGAGAAGTAATTAGTACGAGCTTTTTAGGTCCTCAAAAGGTTTTAGGCATGCTATTGAGAAAAATCCAGGCGGTGCTAATCACTAATCAAAGTTATGGTAATTAAAGAACGTCTATCGTCTATGTGTTCTCTTCCTTCGTTGATTTAATATTTTTCTCTTTTAAATCACTACAAGCTAATCCACGTACACTAGTCCAAATTAAGCAAAAATGGAAAGTAGGCAGGCTACATTCCTTGAGAAATACTACAAGGCCAGAAACACTTGGAAATGCTATCCTAATTTTGAAGTTTATGCAGAATATTCTATTGACTTGAGCATGGGCTTGATCTTTCAAGTCCTTCGTTCTATGATAATCAAGTACCCAGAACTTTCGCAACAGATATACGAAATCGATAATCAGCTAATAATTAAGTTTGTAGAAAGAATTACTCTCAGTGATGTTCTTGAGGTTGTTGATTCTCCGGATTTGGATTTGGAGTCATATTTTATGAAATTGAAGACCGAGATGTTTGAATTGGGCTCCGATAAACCTACTTGGAGAGTAATCTTGTTAAACAAGACTAAATTAATTTTTTTATGTGACCATCTAATGTTTGACGGTACTTCTGGCTTAAATTTTCATCTAAGATTCAAAGAGATTGCCATCACATTGTTAAAAGAAAGCTCTCATTTTGAGATATCCGGAGATGAAATGAGTTTGTTTGATCTTTCAAAAGACTTTGAAAATCATAATATATCGCCAAAGACATCTGATATAATAAATTACAAGCCAACTACAACATTCTTGGTCAAAACTTTAGCCAAAGAGTTTCTACCTACAGGGATAAGAAATTTTGTTTTTTCAATAATTGGTGATGATTCGATCGGTAAACTGTCGGGCTCCGTGTACTCGAGACCGGAATTAATTGGTATGGGATATAACTGGGATGATCTTTTGCACATAGTTAATATTCCTGCAGATCAACTGAAAAAACTATTAACAAAAGCTAAATCAGAGTCTGTAAAGTTTACTTCTTTGATATATATGATCTTGCATTTAAGCTTGTTACCTATTTTAAAGGATTCAGATACAAGTACAAGTATTCCTGTAAATATAAGATCTAGTATTGACGTTGAAAAAGCCACCAAGCTATGTCCAAACTTCGATCCATCGTTCGGTTTATATATGAGTGGGGTTACCATAAGCTCGTCATCTCTTAAGGCTCTTGACCCACTCTTGGAAGATGAGGAAGGAAAGTTCAATTGGGAAATCCCAAGAATGGTACAAAATGAGCTTAATAAACAAATTCCATTGACCCCAATGTTTGTGGGACTTCTAGAGTATGTTGATGGCGAAAAGTTTTTGGAACGTCAACAAACAAAGGCCCGTACTCAAACATTAGAAATATCAAATTTGGGATCTGTGAAAAATGGGACAGGAGAGAATGAAATTAAAATTGTTGATATGATTTTCAGTCAACCGTTAGGGGTGAGCTGCAACTTCCAATGTAACATTGCAGGTACAGATATTGGTGGGGTCAACTTAGTTTTGAATGGTCTTGCTCCTCTCAAAGATGAATTCGATATTTATTGTAAAGGGGTTGAAAAGTGGATAGATATCGTTGCTCGGAGTGTTTAGAAGCATAAGCGGTTGTATGTTGCATATATAATTATATAACTATCAATAATATTTTTTGTCCGTCTTTTTTCTGTGAGATTAATTGTCTTTTTTTTCAATAGCAAATGGTGATATTTTCATTGGAGATTCATATTTATCAAGAAGACTTACTGAAAACCAGCCTTCCGGAGAATAAGTTTATATATAAGGAAGAAAATCCCATTAGAAAGGGGAGCATCTAAAAAACTATTTGCATAGTAAAAACCTATAGAGAGTTATTAGAGAATTCACAGTGAAGTATCCTAATACCCCTATTTCAGGTAAATTTCAATCCCAATTATTTGAGAGGTTCCCCAGATTTTATAATTTATATTCATTTTTTTAGCTTACGCTTAGCGCTGGCTGCTATAATTACTTATTAAATTAATTGATATCTTAAGCTTATCAAAAAGCATTCATGTAATTGAGCATGAAATAGCTATATACAATTCAATTTTCTAGTGCTAAAGCTTGCAGAGTCCAGTGATTGTTCTCAGACATTGTACTAGCGCTTTCAGTTTATACTACAAACATTGTGTCATATATATATATACAGCCTCCGACGCGGCGACGCCACATTTTTACGTCAATATAATTTATTCTGTGCCTTAGAAATTTAGCGTATGAATCATGATAAATTAATGTATTTGCGCGTTGGCCGGTCGGCGATGAATGGATCCTTAATATCTTACGTAATCACACATACAAATTTGGCTATTACTTTGACAGATAAAGTGTAAAAAGTGGAGTAAGGTTCAAAAAAAGATAGTATGTGCTCTTCAACGTCTGTTATCTCTTGAGTTTGTTATTGTGCATATATTAATATTAATAACGCTGATACTCACCCATTAAAGATGCTAATAGCTACAGGACTGCGTATTAGTCCTTTTGTGAGGTCTCAAACTTTTAAGTTGGGAGAACTTCTCAGAAGACCTCATATTCTAGTACCATCACATATTGGTTTGGCACCCCTTAAGGGTCCATTTCCTGTCAAAAAAGCATTTTCCACAATTTCAAACAATTGCAGACCTCAATCAAACATTTCATTGAGTCAGAAAAGTTTTAGAGGTTATACTTACCTCAAACCCCCAATGATAACGCAACAAAAAAGACATGCAGCCTTTTGGAGAGTCGGGAAGAATCTTTCTTTACTAAAACAGCTTTTAAGAGATTCCGGTAGCTCTCAGCTCAAATACAGAGTTGTTTTGTTTATTGGATTATGTGTAGGTGCAAATTTTATATTTAACGTGATGATGTTCATTTTGACCAATAGATACTTGGAAGGCATACAACCGATATCATCAAATTTTGGATTTTGGACGAATACTGAATTTAAAGGTGGTATTGTTAATGAAGTTGTGAAGAATAATTATAAATCTGCCAACAAAAATTATAGAAATTGTCTTGATTCAATTGCAGAAACTGCTCAACTCGACTATCAGGAAGTCGACGACGTCGAAGATATCATATTATCAGACTATGAATTGGAAAATGCATTTTTGGAGAATCAAGATGTTCAGTTTATTTCTAGTTACTGTGATTTATTGATCAGATACGCAAGCACACTTGTAGATAAAAATGGTGAAACAGTCATTTATGTGCTGAATAGAGCGCTAGAGATCAGCCGTTCGTTTGAGAAGCAGTTGGGCCAGCCTGTTGGTTCTTATTTATTGAAAAATAAGGCATTGCGAACACTAGCAGATTTGAACAAAATCAAAAATGGTAAATTCGAGGATACTGAGAAAAATTTATTGGATTCTATTTATCTGGTTGAAGAGGCAGAATTTAAAAATCCACCAGCACAAACAGAGGATTTTGTAATAGTTGGCGATGGAGAACTTAGTAGTGAAACTTTGACCAACTCATTATTAGATCTTTGTCTTTTGTACTCTGGAACAAAGGAGACCAAATATATAGATAAAGCTCTCTCCATATTGTTGGCAGATCTAAGGTCTCTAGAAATGGAGTTGAGGATGCTAGAGAAGGAAAGAGGTGGTACTACTAAATATAAATCGGATCTAAAGAATCCAACTGATAAAAGGCTTAACGATTTGAAATTTGAAATAATACCATTGGTCAAATTACAAGTGAGTGAGATTTTGTGGTTTAAGAAATCATATAATAGCGCTATTGAATTTGCAAAAGATTCTGCTCATATGTCCAGCTTCTTCTCGGAGCATAATTTCAATTCTGCCAAAATTTCCAAGATTGGATTCGGCAATTTGGCAAAAATGTTCGACAAAGTTGGTGATAGAGAGGGAGCCGCTTTATGTTTTGAAAAAGCAGAGCAAATTGAGATTCCAATGAATGCATTTGCAAAAAGAACAGGCAATATCAGAGATGCTGTTTTAGACCATTATTTTGGTGCTTGGGGACGGTTCCTTTTCCCTTAGATAGATAGGCTAATGATAATTTTTTTTTTAATTTATTGTAATCTAATTATATTTTATTGGGTCTCCAATGCTCCATTTTACTATAGCATTCTCCCCACTGTCAGTGCCCAGAGGTAGTTGACCGTTGTAGGCCAAGATTGAATATCATTATGGCTTGATTGGGTACAGATCTCATCTTCTCCTCTTTGTGCGGCTCAAGCCAAGAAAATAAGAGCAAATATTTACCGAATCTGCGGCGCCCAGGCTGAATGAAAAAAGACTCGTGGACATGAAAACGAGCAAATTCCCAGTATCTTAAATAATAAGCACACAGTAAAACAATATCCGGAGTCTTTGAAGGTGCAAACAGATATATTGGAGAGTAATTAAAAGCAACGAATGATAGACGGCTATTCTTTCCTCACAGGGTTTATAAATGCTCAGAATTCATTCGATTTGAGCAGCTAATTAGCTCGTTAAAGATTTGATCCATTTTAGCTCTCTGCTGAAGAAGAAAGAATCTACCAGGCTTTCTACATATAAAGGGTCATTAATCACCACTACTTCCAAACTTGAGCTCAAAGAAAAGAGAAAAAAGATTAACTTACAGTCGATTGCTGTTATCCCTTTTCTATACTTCGATTAGTAATATTGCAAATCTAGATGGCTTCCAACATGTTTGAAAAGAGAGATATTGAAGTTTATGATGGTGTGTGGTGTATAGCAGATATGGGAACAGATGAATATACTGCTTTAAAGAAAGCATCCCAATCTGCCAATCCTTGGGCTTATATGGCAATGTATGGTATTTATCATGTTTATTTTTTTGCTGTTATCTTATTTCTTCTAACAGTCAAAAAATACTATTTTTCTAATTATGATGTCGATAGAGGTTTTAGATCAGCTAATCCAACTTTATTAGAAAAATTTGCATCCATGAACAGATATATCGCATACAGAAAGTTACCAACCAAGATGTGTGCCATGGTTGGACTACCTTCATCAGTTGGTAGCTTACTAGTCATTGCAGCAGTCATAATATATTCCGTTGTGTACTGTTTTGCACCACATCCATGGTACAGAGCATGTGCTGGTTTTGGTTCACCTCCACTAGCTATCAGAGCAGGTTTCATTTCGATGGCTTTTGTTCCATTCGTTTATATCATGTCTGGCAAAACCAACGTGATAAGTTTATTAACTGGTATTAGTTATGAAAAATTGAATGTTTTCCATCAGCTTGCTTCCGTTCTTTGTTTATTTTTCGCTTGGGTTCATACCATTCCGTTTTACATTCAAGCCGCTAAGGAGGGCGGTGTCGCAAGAGTTCATGAAAAATATAAATCTGAATCCCTCTGGATGAATGGTATGCCTCCAATCATTTTTTTGACCTTTTTATGGTTAGGTTCTTTATATGCAGTTAGAAGATATTGGTATGAAGCTTTCGTTCAATTGCACTGGATATTGGCTGTGGGTTTCTATATTTCATTATTCTACCATATTTATCCATTGTTAAATTCTCATAAATACTTGATTGCTACTATTGTTTTTTGGTTCGTGCAACTCTTCTATAGATTGAGTGTTAAAGGTTATATGAGCAGAGGTAGAAACTTCAGTTCTCAGACCGCCACAGTGAAGGTTCTGAGTACAACTAAAGGAAGTGAAAGTTTTGAGATGGTCATCAAAAATGATATCGGCATGAGATGGAATCCAAGTCAGCACCTATATGTCAGAACTCTAGATAAACATCTTCTTCAAAACCACCCATTCTCAGTCATTCCTTCATATAAAAATGGAGTTACAGGCGACATGAAATTAATCATTAGAGCCTTTAATGGTATGACTAAATCACTTTTTGAATCCGTTGTAGATGGTTCACAAAGAGAAATTAAAGTTCTAGTTGATGGTCCATATGGTGGTGTTGATAGAGACTTTAGAACTTTCAACAACATGTATCTTGTTGTGTCTGGGTCAGGTATTACGACGGCAATCTCTTTTGTCACCGAATATGCCCAATTGATCATTGATCCATATGCTCCTTTAAAGAAAATTCGTCTTGATTGGATTGTGAAGACATCAAAAGATCTTGATTGGATTAAAGAGGAATTGAGATTTTTAAGTTCCCAGTATGGTAGTCTTTTACAACAAGGCTCTTTAAAAATCAATATTTACAGTTGCTCTGAAAGTGAAAAAAATATTGAGCTTGCTGATTCTGATGAAGGATCGTTCACAAAATCTGGTGAATCAGAAGACAAAACACCTGATGATTATATGAAAAATATTTCCCTGTCTTATTTCAAGCCTGACATGAAGTCTTTAATTCGTACATTTGAATTGGATGAAAAGAATTGCTTTGTCAGTTCAGGTTCTGATAAGTTGAAAGAAGATGTCGGTAATGCTGTTGCAAGATTGCAAAGTAAAGTGTTTGCTCAAAACACTACTGTGAAAGAAGTCTATCTTCACACAGAAAATTTCGGTTGGTAGTTCATGCTTGTATGTATGTATGTATTTATTTATTTATTTGTTTTGTTTTTATTTGGGGGAACATATACTGGACATCTATTATTCAAATTAATATGGAAACGATAATCGTCTGCTAAAAATGCATATTTAGATAATAAACATAAAAAGTAATTAACTATACCCTACTGTAAAAGCCTCTAAAGATATACCGGGTTTATGAATAATGATCGGTTATTATGTGGTCTTTAATTACATAATCAGCTTGAAGAGCGCGTGGAGGGTCTGAATCAAAACTAAGGCGCCGAACGCAAGAAGTGCACTGAGCTTTTGCATGCCTGAAGCTTGAACCTTGAGGTTTAAACGACTACAACCGGTGTGGTTTTGATACTGCGTTTGAACTACATCTAATACATACTTAATAACGTTAGCCAATAAGTGACTTTTGAATATCGTATCAATTATGGGAATTGATGGCAGAAAGTCAATTGCGATTCCTTCAACGGAAATTGAGTTAACATTGGGCAACTTGGTGAAGATCAGTTTGCGGAAGAACTTTCATCCATTGACGTTTTGCAAACTATTCAAAGAATTTAAGCATAGAATTTCTATCAACTCTGGTGACACACAAATAGATCTTTTATCATTATTTTCAAATTGTTCCAATTCACCTCTACAACTTAAATATATCTATGAGGTGTTGATACAAAATGACTTGAACAACAATTTTGACTATCTTGCTAAGCTCTTTTCTGAATACATGCCCAAGCTATCAAAAGACGACCAAACTATTATTATAATATACTTCAATCAAATGAGTGATGAATTCCCTTGGTCAAAATTGACAGCAAATGAGCATTTTATAGGGAGCTTTTGTGCATACCTACGATACATCACATCTTTCAGCAATCCTAGCCATGAGAACGATTCCAAATTAATGTTGATGACTTCAAAGTTCATAATCAGTCTTCTGAAATGCTTTGTAAAAATAGATCATTTTTTTAATGAATCCTTAAAGGAATATTTGGACTTTTTGAAAAGAAATGGGTTTGATCCATCGTACGAATATTTGAGTAACTTCTATTCAAATTATAGTTATTCAGCAATAAAGAAAGGATTTGAACCATCCAACTTTAGTTCCAATAACCTATACCTCAAGAGTAACTCAAAGATATTGAAATTAAAGAAAATTATATGGTTATCTCAGCATGTGACAGTTGAATTTACATCAATTAATGAGAACTTTGTTAAGGCGTTCAAAAGTTTATTGAATCTTTCTTCCGTTGCAACTTCGGCAACTAATTCGTCAATTACATACGAGCTAATGACTTCAGTGTTTGATTGCTTGTCCTTAAGTACAGATAAAACACGTCACATTTGGATTCACTTTATTTTATTCAAATTGCCCCAACTGCTTAAGACTCTAAACATCAATCAACTAAAATTAGGCAATACTTTACTAACGGTATTTGACTCGATTAATTTTGATCAACACAAAGATTTGATTGTTCGACTTTTACAAAATTTGATTCAACTTGAACTAATTAAAACTCAAGATTTCAGCAAGTTATTCCCTGATACATCGGTGATAACACCACTAACGACTGATCTAACAATAGATGATTTGCGCTCCACATACGAAACTAAATTTCATCAGATGAATCCAGAATTTGTCTCCATCGAGGAATCAGAGATTTCAGAATTTATTAATAGAATCAACCGTTCCATCTTACTTAAGAGTACTTTAGCAGATATGGTGAAAAACTCTATAGCAACATTTATCAAAGATAACGATAGTTTGAGACTGAGGAGACTACTTCTATCTTTGACGTTAAATGAAGAAATTCTGGAATACGTTCTTTTAAATGAAACACCATATGAATTTATCAAGCCTTTGGTTTTGTATCTTGACAAAAATCTCAACGAATCTCCAGAAACTTTAAATAATAAACAGCAAGTGCAAGATGATATCATGGGAGATTTGGATATGAGTGGGAGTGAATCCACTAATATCCAAGACTTTTATACGGACTTTGGTTCAATTGTGATATTTTTAAAATTGGCTACCTTTAAATATAATCTAAATTTATCCCAAATACCTGGGAATTGCTCGGCTCTTCAGTTAATAAACAGCTGGGATGGGATTAAGAACGATGTCTATCATGAAAAAGCTGATGATCGAGGTTCACAGTTTGACAATATGATTAATGACTGGATTTTATCACTATTTGACAGCTCAAACACAGACGGTTTATCTGATGACTTGATTAAGGCATGCTCTATTAAAGACTACTATTATATTATTCCAGACATCCTAAGAGAGGCAGTCATTTCTTATGGTTTGAATTTTATCGATGATGATTCATTGCTTAGTGGATTAGAGTATTTCCATCAACCATTCTTAATTTCTAACTTATTGAATATCTTTAGGAATTTGCTAAATTTTACTTGGTCTAATAATTCAGAAAATGATATTGCCGTATTAATCAAAATTTTGAATCAGCTATGTTTTGCAGAACTATCAGGCGAGGTTAAAATTCTGCATACATTAATAATGAGAATGGCTATAGATGAGTTACGGTCATCGCTAGCTCCATTTAAAGACAACTCAAATGCTTCTGGTTTTTTGGCAAAACTAGGTTCTTCAAATAGTACTGTTGACAGCACTGAAATAAGGAACTTATTAGATTTTGTTGTCAATCCTTCCTTTGTGCCTGAGTCGAAGTTCGACCTTGTTTTGTTGTATAGAATCGTCGATAGGAACTCGAGTGATGTCGATTGCTTTTACAATGAGTTGCTATCCCTTTTACAAACTGATTGTTCTAAGCAACCTGAGTTGGTAGAGGCTCTTATATATGAGACTATTTCATTATTAATCATTAATTATGGTTCATCGAAACCAACAACCAATGTTAAGCTATGGAGATCCATATTGAATGCAGAAAAAACAAATGGTGGTTTCATATATAATAGAAAAGGTGTTGATGATCTCGAATTTGTCAGTGGAATTAAAGATGGTGCCGATGATGATGAGAGCACGAGCGGTAAGGATGAAAATAAATTTGGAGGAGATATGGCATTCGATTCGAATTTCTTTGGGTTCATTGAAGAACCAAAAGATTTTGATTTAGATCCTGCTGTAGAAGAGAAGTCTAACACTGTCTCTAAAGTTGAAAGTTCACAAGTGGATAACGGGGATCCTTTTATTTCCAACATACTCGTTTTATTAGAGTTCAAAGATAACGATATAATAAAGAGCTTGGTGTCTAGAATAGACGGCAACTTAACGGGGCTTTAAATTGGGTCAGCTCTTAACTAGTATTACCAACAGGTTAAATAGACTAAGTTTTAATTACAACAAAAGCTATGATGTATTAATTATTGAATATATATGTATTTATTTGTATTTGTATATGAAGATGGTCAATCACGACTTGACTGATTATGTAATACTGTATTGCTGCCGTTTATGGCTTCCGCATTCGTCTATAAACAAAACGACAAAACCAACTCTCTCAAGCGGCGCACTCCGCTATGGCTATCTTCTTCAATTCTTTATCGAAGGGTACATCTTTCAGTTTTTGTTGTTTTATTCTAACACAAATAATCCATTAGTGAATCTAGTATATTATCATACATGTCAAGTAGCATACCAGTGATATCGTTTCCTGAGGATTTACCACCAGCAACATATTCTGTTGTTGGCAGACAGCACCAAACACTAAGATTCTTGATTAGACTATTGTATTCATCGGGGTATTCATTAATAGCGATCTATCTGCTTGCCATCTTTGCTTTGAAGCCATTATTCCAATTAAATTATGAAAGAAGATTATCTTTTATAAATCATGTGTACACAAAACTTGGTATAGTGTACAACGATTTGACAGCAAAGGTTAAGTTTGTGCCATCTGTGGAGGTGAACTACAAAGGTGTGATTTATAAGGATTCTATGTGCTCTGTTGAAGATGAAGAAGATAACGAGGTTGTGTATACAGCACCAACAACTCGGTACAGTGCCACTTCTACTCATGAACCAGTTAAAGAAGTGAGATTTTTGGACGAAACCAAACCATTAAATTATAATGATCTAACCTCAGAAGCTACAACAAAGCTGACGCACAACTTGAACAAGTTGAAAGACAAACTAAACGAGTTAAAAGTTTCCACTTATAATCAATCCAAGGCAGCCACATCTTCTACCACATCATTCGGAGGCAGAAACAATGATATAAGTGAAATGCAGCCCCTACGTTTTCAAATAACTCAACTCAAAAATTACCTTGAAATGGTGTCATCTGATCATCCAAGAGAATATCTCTTCAAACGGAAGCTGAATTACTCTAATAGGTACGTTGCGGGTGACCATAAGAAACACAGTTTAAACCTGTTGGATGATATAAATGATGACATCAATGAGTTGAAAGCTCTCATCAAATAGTATCGATGTATGGGAGAGTTTATTGATTAGACCTTTAACATCTTTTAGTTTTATTATTATGTATACAAGAATAATGACCATAAAAGTCAATGATATATGTTTATATATACAAGTAGGCGTAAAATATAGCGAACAGTTGATTCAAGCAGTATTTGAATCATTGGGAGGATCAACAGTATTGTTGGGTATAGCTGTAGCAGATTGTCTATTCTTTTGTATTCTAGCTTCATGCAATTTTTCAAAATTATCTTCAAGTCCCTTGAAGCCTTGCAACTTGTAATAATCCCTTAGTTCTTGTTTGAAAAAGTAAGGTAGCTCCATGTGAAGTTCAGCTTCCTTCTTAGCAAAAAACTCATTAAGCTTTATTTCCACCATTTTAGATTCAATAATTAACTTTCCATCTCTTTCCCATTTCTCTTGTTTCTTCTTTAGCTCATTTTCTGTTGGTTTCCAGCTTGATTTTAAAATCTTCGAGATAGCTACAGGAGAAACTTTGAAAAAATCAGCAAGTTTGTCTGTTGTTAATTCTTCGGGGAACTCTCGATGCAATTTTCTAATATTCTCCATGGCCTCCCTACTTAATCTTTTACTTTTTGATAAATCAGTGGTTAGTTGCTTTTCTTTTAGCGCATATTTATTTCTCATGTATTGTGGAAGAGATGTATCTTTTCTCCAATCCTTGGGAGGTGGTTTTGATTTCAGTGAAGGTACCTGATTTTCATTCTCTTTATCAAGAATCTTTGTATTTTTGTTTAAATAATCTATCCAATTACGCTTATTGTAAACTTTACCCCTGAACCCACCTGGTAGCTTGTCTAAGTCTGGTAATGCCCATTTATTGGGTCTTTTTTCATCATCTCCTAGAAGTTTGGCACAAAATGAAAAAGGTCGACTAGACCTCCCAAGAAGTGACCACGCAGAGATCCTTGCAGGTATCATGCAAAATATTCAGATGAAGTTAGATCAGAAGAGCAGTCTTTTTTCTCCCAGGAAAAACTTTCTTCCTATTTTTTCTCTTTTAAGAGAATACATGTGATCTGGCAGGTTATCTAAAGCATTTATCCCAGCTGGTACCATTTTTCGAAATAAAAAAAAATTGGTAGTGTGCCGCTTGTATATAGAGTTGATAGAGCTTACATAATACATCAAAGAAATGGAATCTCGAATCTCAAGCGAGTCACCGAACTCACCGACGCCACCCCAGCCTCGTCGCTGCGTCGAACTAGGCCCCTGGCAGAAATTAGAACTTTAGAAGCTCCCCATATTTCGAAGGCGCCCGCTGAGTATTCTGACAGAAGTGGTTACAAAATACAAAACAAAGAGATCAATCACATCTCTGAGTAAACTGTTAAAAAATTGTTGTATATACTTTGTATTGTACGATTGGAACAAGAGGTGTATAAGATACAAGAATTGGCTGTTTTGTGCTAGGATCTTTCTTTTAGCTTCCAAAGTTTCGTTTGTTGATGTGTTGAAACCAAGTACAACTGCAAAAATGAATATTATCAAGAAGCTGTTTTTAAATAATCCACAATATTCAAATGACGAATTGATCTTGATCCCATCTGGTCAGCTATATCTTATTAGATCACCATCTTCCCCTAAGTCAGAAAATGAATGCTTATATAGCGATGTTGTTGTTTCCATCAAACAAGCAACACAACCGTTTTGCTATCAGCTAGTTATTAACAAGTTGGGTTCAGATGAGCAGAATTTATCCGGTGGTGACGACGATGACAATGATGAAGAAGAACTTTTCGAATCAGAATCAAACAGTTTGAAATCCTTCCTCATTGTTGATGAACTAAGGTTTTGCTTATTTCGTAAATATGATAAGCACGTGATTGCCTGGAAGGATATGGACGGTGACTTTGGAGATATGTTTGAACTAAGAATTGATCCTTCTGTCAGCACCGATACTATCAATCAATTCATGACGGCATTGTATAAATGTGAATATGAATATAAGTATAAGAAATCAAGTATTGACGCAACTCTGCTAGATTTAAAAGAATTTATTTTTCCCAGAGATGCCATTTTTCAGAACGAACCGGATCTACTTAGCTCTTTGTCTTCACCATCAGACTATGTTGCCAATTCCAAGGTTCCTGTCTCGTCTTCTGTTGACTCAGAATCAGAGGAAGAAAAGTTTGAAGATGCAGTTGAAGATCCACCTCAAGAAGTTGACGGAACAGTTGTCACTGAATCTAGATGTAAGTTGTACCTTTATGATCCTCTTGAGAAGAAGTTCTTACTTCAGAAAAAGGAAAGTCTTGTCAGAATATTGGATCTAGATAACTACGAATTTTGGTTGGATGTGAAAGATTACCGAACTAAGGATACAATTGTTGGTTCATATATAGAACAGGTTGATCCTGCTTTCAATTACGAAGAGATTTCCATGGATTTCTATTATTTCACAGAAAAGGAATCATTAGTCTGGAGGGTTAAATTTACTGATGTTAATGCTCTATATGAATTTCAAAATGAGACCGCCAAGGTCATATGGCAACAAAAAAATAAGTCATTGTGGAAGAGTTTGGCTGATCAGGACCAAGAATTTTTAATTGACTCTCTCTCTGATTTGAAATTGGCGGAAGATGATATGATTACTGATGATGAAGATGATGAAGATGAAGAGAATGAAGAAGAAGCTCGTGACGAGGTTGAATACCAGACTACGTCATTGAAGCAAAGTCATAAAACTGAAAAACTTTTTGTTGACTCGGATTCGGAGGATGAAGAATCTGACAATCATAAAGCTATGAGACGAAGATTTAAATCCTCATCTCACAATCAAGGATTAAAAGTTTCGCATAAAGATGGACATGCCTTCATTTCAAGAGGTGATCGAATTGGTGTTTTCAGAGATAATGATTCTGACTCTGATGATTTGGAATTTAGCACAGCAATCGAAAACATTTCCAGCTCTAAGGATCCTAGAAAGAAGCTCGCCCCTACTAACCTTATGTTGTTAGATGGTGATTCTAAGGTAATTTTTCAGAACAAAGGGGACAATAACAATATGCATCTGTTGGACCTTGAATATGGTAAAGTTGTTGATGAATGGCAGATTGTGCAAAATGGTGCTGCTATCCCTGTTGTCAATTATGCACCAAAAACTAAGCTAGCTGAACTTACCGGTGAACAAACTTTCCTTGGTTTATCAAGCCAACAACTCTTTGCAGTCGACCCAAGATTACAGGAAAAGATCATCTCTGGAGAACAAAAGAGTTATAAAACTAAGGTTGATTTCACTCATCTTGCAACTACTGAAACTGGTTACACCGCTGTTGCTAATTCGAAGGGTGAACTAAAACTATATGATAAAATTAACAAAAATGCTAAAACAGCTTTACCCGGATTAGGTGACAAAGTTCTTGGATTGGAAACCTCTAATGATGGAAGATATGTTCTTGCTACGTGCCCAAATTATTTATTACTCATTGATACGAAGATCAGAGAAGGTAAATATAAGGATTCTCTTGGTTTTGAAAGATCGTTTGGTAAGGACACCAAACCACTACCAAAAAAGCTCAAGCTTCGTCCACAACATTATGCTTATATAAAGCAAACTATCAAAAATCCAACTTTCACAAAGGCAACTTTCAATATCAATTTAAATTCAAAAAACTCAAAGCATCCAAATACTATTACAACATCCATTGGTCCTTATGTTGTTGTTTGGAAGTTGAGCAAAGTTTTGAAGAATGAAACAGACACTTATACTATTACAAAGTATCATGACACTGTTTTAGAGAGTGCGTTCAAAACTAACTCTACTAGTAAAGTTATTTTAGCCTCTGCTGATGATGTTGGATTGGTAAATAGAAGAAGATTCAAAGACCCTGAAGACACGTTAAGTGTCATTCAAGAGTACAAATAAGTATGCTATAATGTTGTTTTTCCTATCACTGTTGGTTGTTTGGCATATCAATCTTGCCACCTTCCCCCGAACGCGGTGCTTTCTTTTTAATATAAATTTTTTCTTTCCTCTTAATAAGGTTGAGGCATCTCGACGTCTCTTTTCCTCTTTTTCTAGTATTTACTGATGTTATACTCTTTTTGATTGCTGTTTTCCTTTTTTTTGTTTGTCCCCCACTTTATTATTCTGTATAGTTTTTAATCTAATCGTATTACTTTACTTCTACAATATAAGATCTCCATTTCTTTCCAATATCCGTAAGAAATTAATTCACGTGAAACATTATATATACACAAAGTTATCTTTTATCATCTATAAAAACCAATAATTATATACAAATCAGTCCGTTATCTTTTTAAGCCAATGCTTTTCTTGAACTCATCAGCGAAAAGCTTCCGGTATGCAACCACTTTATGCACAGTAGTTGGATGAAAGCTATACACTTCCTTTTGTCGAGCCTTCAGACGTTTGGGTGGTGGTAAGTTATTCATATATGCATATACACGCCTCACGTAATGATGAAACGTTTTTGATTTCATCAACTATTGAGTTAATTCGGAGTTAGTAATTTTTTTTGAGTCACAAGTTCACACAACAAAAATGATTGATTAATCTTTCATTGCATATACATACCATTTCATACATCCAATTCTCCAACATTTTAGTTATTATTGTCCAATATAATGTGATTGTTGAGTTTCCTTTTGTATGAGATCGTAGGGAAATAGTTGGCTTGATAAGGATTGGTTATTCATATATTTGAGTAGTTAGTTATTCCTCTGGATCACGGTGTAAGAACTGTTGTAGATTCCTCCAATCGACGCGTCGAATAGACCTCAATCTTTGGCCTAGATTGTTTTGGGTAGTACCGTTTACGCGGGGAATTTGTTCCTATTTTACGTGTAGGCTGTTTATGTTTCTCTGTCTCTATCCTGTATATCTTTTCTGTTGAAAGGACTTTATAAATCGTTTTTTATTTCTTTTAGGTTGACTTCTTGTATATTTAAAAGTCCTTCCGTAAATTCATAACTCCTAATATCTGGGAGAGCCGAAAGTCCCAAGAAGAAGTCCAACCCGCTGCCCCGCGAGAGAAATCTCGCAATTTGCCGAATTTGTACTTGATAAGGTTCGTCTTGCCAGAGATTTTCCCGTTATCGATCTTCTCTCGGCGAACCTCCTTCACCCTTTTTTAAACACACTTATTTATAAAGAGATATGTTTATAAATAACTATTTACTTCCAAAAAATTGTAGGTAAAATAATTAGTAAGCTTCTCAATTAATCAACTATGGCAAGAAATAGAGAAAACTACTCATACGAACTCTCATACCCGAAATTTCTTCTCCTCGGTGATTCAATCACAGAGAGATGTTACAATCAGTATCCAATTAAAGATTACATCCTCGATGGTTATGATAAAGAGAATCAACATTCCCATGATTCTGCACCTGTTAACTTTAGCATGGGGGCTCAATTACAACATGATTATGTTCGTCGCTTAGATGTAATCAATCGAGGATTCTCTGGATATAATTCTGAAAATATGAGACATATGATTGAAAACATTTTAAAAATAGAGCATGATAACTCCTATTCGAAATGTGCAATAGCTTACCTGTTTTTAGGATCTAATGATTCAGCAACGGGATATCCGGATATGTGCGAATACGATACCTTTATGGAAAATATGAAGTTTATCATTGAAGAAACCTTAAAGAGGTCAATAAAATTGTTTTTAATAGGGCCAACACATCACTATGCTGAGGTTTGGGAAGCTTTAAACCCTGAAGATGTCTCCAATGGTATTTTAAGAACTATGGAAAATAACAGAAAATACGCTAACGGTATTCAAGAGTTATCTAAGATTTATAACTTGCCTTTTATTGATCTCTTTGCCGCTTTTGATAAGTACAATGAGGAACATAATTCTCCTACTGCTTCTAAAGATTTGTTTATAGATGGCATTCATTTTAATGGTAACGGTTATAAGATCTTATATGATTGTATAAATGATACAATCAATGAAAATTATCCAGAGTTTTCCAATAAGCTGCTTGACATGAGACTACCGTCTTGGGAACACTTCGATTTTGAAAAAGTTAAGAAGATTCAGTTATAAACATTGACTTTGGTCACCATTTTTGAAAAGTTACATGATAATTTAAACATTTCAGTTGGGTCAATGGATGAAAAATTCTAATCGATATGTGTTTTTACTACGCTGAAATGGATTTATTATCTAATGATGGGAAAGTGCCCATTTTTTTTATATATGCTAGCAAAATAGAAAAGAATCACACACATATAGTATTGTACGCGACAATAGTACAAAGGGGTGATAACCGAAGTGACTTATACAAACTCAAAAATATGAAAACTAAGATAGTAACAAAGTAAATTGTAAATAAATTTAGTTTTTCTTGTACTCAACTCTTCCTCTTGGGGTGATATTTGTACTCAGGGTTACATTTTGCGTGTAAATCTTTTTCATTGGAAGCCAAGCGAACAAATACGTTCTTTACTTTTTGACACTCGTTTGCCCACATTATAGAAACTAATTGAATCAGCAAATGATGGTTGAACTTATCAATTTTTAAATTACTTTTTAATTCTGCAATTAAATGAGTCGAAAGGTTTGTTTCGAGTTTCCTCAAATACTTTATTTCCTTTTTAGGATCATAGTTTGAATAGGTCATGTTTAGTCGCTTGAATAAGAAATCTGTTATTGAATCGATTAAAGACAAAAATATCACCGCTCTCACCATTGCAGTTCGATACAGCATAAATGAATTCAATGGTCTTTTTACGTATTTGTTAGAAGATGACATAGATTTTCCTCTGCTCTTTTGCTGTTTCTTATTTCCGGCTAGGTAATTACAATTGGAATAACAATTATTTGCTTGTCTAAAATAGATTGCAAAGTCCTTAACGTCAGTAAAACAGGACATGATAGAATTTTTTATCACCATTCTTGTATCTTCAACTCCTGCATATGTTTTGGCTAGTATATGTAAGTTCCCTCCGGTATCTTCAGTCAGCGCCAATCCTCTATCAGAAAAATGAGATGGGAAAGTAGTTCTTGAGATTTCAGCATGTCCTAGAACTTTAGATAAGATATGTAGTTTTGACTCAAAGTTCCTGAGTTTAAACAACTGAAGTACCTTTAACACTTCATTACCACAAAGTCGTTTTGAAGAGGCGGCATCGGCAATCTTAGATTGTTTATTCTTATCAAAGGTCATAAGGGGGATTCTTACAATAGATTTGTGGAACTGTGATTTCTCGTCCGCGTAAGCTACCAAAAGTTTTTCAAATTGTAGAGGATCTTCTGCTGATATATGTAAATCATCTGGATTTTCTGGACATAAAACACCGTCTTTATTACAAAACTTATGCGTATCCTTTTCCTTGTTGTCCTCCTCTTCTTCAATTGCTTCCTTTTTGAAGCATTTCTTTATGTTAGTTTCAGGGCAAGCTGCTGCTCTTTTCGAAACAAACCTTGGAATATTTCTATTTCTCACATTCTTTAATTTTCTAAGGCATTTGGTAGAAATTTTTAGACAAGAAGACGTTTTTTTTATGGGAATGTGTGAATCAATTATTGGTTCAGACCCGGAACGTTTTGTCTCTATATTTGATAATTTCATGCTGGATATGCAATTAATATTTTTCGCAATTATAGGTTTAGGGGTCATTTCTGTATAGGGATTTCTTGATTTTTCAGTAGTAGATTCAAAAAAATGTTTTGATGTATAGTGAGGATTGTGGTAGCCTATACAATTGTTTTCTTCAGTAACTTGTACTCTGTGTTCAGACTCACAAACAAGTGTATCTGAATTTGAATCTTTTTGACTTTGAAAATGTTTTCTTTGTAATATCGGAATAGTTACCATCATATCGGTATTCGGTAAGCTATCCTCGAAATCATCAAAATTATTATCTTGATCATCACTAAAATCACTGAAATCATCAAGATCAAAAAATAAAGGTTGAATTGCCTTGGGGAAGGGAGCAGCAAGTTGACGGTTTCTGGATGCAACTGAGTTTAGAGTTGGTGATGACAATACTTGTTGATATTGCCTAGCATCAGTTTCGTACAATGATGGATACTCTGTTATTGGATCTGACGACGGAATTGTATTGATGTTTGCTCGTCTTTCTTCGTTAATTGGCTCTCGGATATCCTTTTGATCTGTTTTGCCATCTCTATATAATGGTCCCTTTTCAGAATGATTAGAAGAAGCGGGTATCAATTGTAGGTCATTGAAATATGATCTTTGATGTTTCAGGTTGGATTTATCACTTAAAATACTGTCTCCAGACGTGGCAGAGTTAATTGAGGACTGTTGATTGTTGTATCTAGAAGATGATTCTATGTTCGAGCTAAATTCAGGTGTAATAGTTGTCTGTATATTGATCAAATCATAGTTATTCGAGACGTCAAGTTTATCCATGTCAAACATTGGAAACACGGAAAATGTTGAAGGAGTATAGCTATTATAATTTTCGTAGTTAACTAATTTGACTATTCTTGGTGTCGTGCTACCTGGCGTGTATGGGCGAGGAGAATCGTACATCTGATAAAGCGAGTCGTGGTAATTGGGGGTAGCTGGAGCATTTAAAATATTTTCAGTTATTGGCATAGTACCAGGTTGAGATAATGGTAATATAGATGATGATGAATTCATGCCTTGTTTTTTTGTTTATTGGATAGTAAAATTTTCAATTGTGTAGGAGTAACAGAAAAGGAAAAGAAACACAGGTATGAAGAGATATGGAATAAAAGAGCACAGTCGACTAACTTTTATAAGCGGTTCAGAAGAAGAAATGAAGTAATAATAGTAATGGGGTAACTAGCTGGTAGTTATATAGTAAAATAGGCAGCCAAAAAGAAGGCAAAAATAAGTTTAGTCATTTTCAAATATAGATAAATTAACAATATAATTAGAATTAAATTAAAATAGACGCCAGATCAGCTTCTGAACTGTAATGAGAGGCATCTCTGCAATGCTCACAGCACAGGCCGACGATGCTTCCAACTGATCAAGATCCAAATAGGAGCGGTGTCGGCATGGTGGTGATGTGGGGAGGGTGGACCAGATCTTTACAGTGTGTCAGTTACTCGGGGTCTGGTGCTAGGTAGCAGGTTTTGTCAATTTTCCACCAGCATGGCTCTCTAAAGGTGCAGTCAATTAGTGTATTTATGGACAAAACGTGGTCTTTGAGCAAAAGCTCTGCAGCATCCCTATTTTTTGCGGAGGAGCTGTAATCTGTGGGTGCTGATATTTAGAGTTGGAACTTGGAAGTTGGGGTTTGTCATATATACCGTGTTATCAGCTTAGAAGGTTTTTGGTCTGTCTGACCTTATCAATTGGATATTCACCGATGAACTGGGATTTTCTAAAAAGTTTCTTTGAAGTCATTGCAACTTTCAGTTATCAATCAGTAGTATTCAAAGTTGTAGAGCTCGGCTTCCACTGCCACTATTAGGCCAAAGCTTAACACCCATATCTCCCTCGGGCGACCACAGAATCAAAGAGCCCACTGGCAGTCTAACTTAACTTAGAGTCACGCGCACTGCCAAGGAGGAATTATCGCTTCCAAACAATAGGTTATGCGGCTCAGTATGCAAAATTGACTTCTGCATCTGCATAATCGATTTTTAGATGGGAGATTGAAAGTTGAGACTATTATCCTAAAGGTATCGATGATCGGGCAGCATTATTAATGCAATTTCCTTCTATGAGCCTGGCAATTGGGTTACCAATTTCATAAGAATGAGGAAATTTTAAAGAGCATTAGTATTAGAAGATATCATGATTCATATCATTTTCAGGAGCGTTTTACGTTCAATTAAATAATGAAGAGCTGCTATTCTTTCTTATCTCCATCTTTCACTCGAAATATTTAACAGAAATTTCCAGTAATTACTATTATATAAATCTAAGTCATTCTGGAGTGTTTCCTTCTTTTAATTGGGCTGGGCTTTTCATCTTAAATCCGCATTGAAAGTCCACAATACATACAGCAATGTGTCTGCATCAAACCATAATGAAAGAGAAGTTTTTTCAGATTTGCAAACATATATTTTTATTTTATGATTATAATTCTCGTAAATCGAAAAATCTAGAGGGTTATTACTTAGGGTTGAAGTGCCCGGAATACCTGTTTCAGAAAGCTTGCTATCTAAGCTCGTTAAACCTATTTATACCTCTAAGTGGTTAAAAAGAGAATTCGGTGGGTCAACAGGGGTTACATTAGATTCTGTTTTGAAGGGATATTCCGTTAATATCTATTAATGTGATGAACAAACTTGCAGCCTAATGTAAAATTCCTTTTCAGTAGCAAAAGCTAAGTTTAATTTCACATATTAATTCGTTTGTTTTTTAAATTCCTATTTGCTGATAAGAAAACTGTAGAGGAAGGGTTGAGGAGTTTAATAATTAAGGAAATTCGAGATACACTTGGCTGTTTGATTTGCACATAGAAAATATTTTGAAGGACATATTTTTAATACCTTACTGTTGGATTAATTATTAGTGGTTGTATATACTAGTATGCTTCCTGGTATTCCCAAAAAAGGCATAGATGTGGTCCCTTTTCTCCTAAAGTAAACTCACATCTAATCCTGGAGGCCGATGCTAAAAAAGTATCATAAATCCAATTATATATATTTCAGTGCATCCAGTCTCTCTCGGAATTACTGTAAACTAAAATTTGTGGTGAATTACATGAGTGGCGGATTTATTGTCCAGAAGTGTAGAAATTAGCGGTATTAAAAGAGAAAAGCCGGATGACAGGTTTGGCTGCCTTGCTGCTATCAAGCCTCAAAAAGGGTACAAAGAAAGTTGTACAACCTTAGATTATATATAACCAAGGTAACAAAAGAGGGTCATCTTATATTGTAATACTGCATTGGTTTTTTACTCTGTATAGCCAATTTCCTGGAAGATTTTCGTTTTGCTCTCTACAGGATATCAAGCTTTAAAAATATTGTGTGTACTGTGTTTTTTTTTGTAGTCATCTATACGTTTGTGCATTTACGGTCACTGGGGAAAAATTTAACGCCGTCATTTACGGCGCATGACATTTGACTGTATATAAAGTTTCCAGATTATAATTTTTGATCCCTCTCAACAGGAATTGCAGGAAGTGTGGTAGTATTGATTCAAACTGCCACACTTTCAGGAAACCTAAGAACATGATTGCACAAGACTTCTCCCCGCTTATGCAAAGTGCATGTGATATTAATAAGTGTCTTTTTGGTAAATATTATTTGCAATCTGTTACAGTTTTCCTTCAGAGAAGGGCTGCTAAAAAGTTATTCAAAAGGGGCACCGCCTGCAGTTTGTCTCTACAAGTTGCAGCTTCTACAAGTGGGATCTTTGAAGTTTGGAGGCTACCATCGACGCAAAAATTAAAGCAAAGAAAAACAGCAATGCGACGCGTCTGTAGACTACATTTTTCAGAATGGCATAAGTCTCGCACATATGTGCGCATTTAATATGCGAATCTCCCATCCAATAGAAAATTTCCACATTTTTGGCTGGCGAGTGTGGTGGGATCCTTGATGTGCGAAACAGCTGTACCAAGGAACGAGAGAGACACACACAACTAGATATAGGTTAAATCTGTTTTGTATTTCATTGAATTGAGCTTATTGTCCTTTCTGAATTATTCAAATAACAAATAAAACTTCGAAAATGTCATTTGTTTTAAGAAGAAACTTATCCACCTTGATTCCACCTAAGGTTGCTTCTGCAGCTGTATGTGATAGACACGTTTAGATTGAATGGATAACTGGAAATGTTCAATGTAATTGATGGCTCCACTGGAAAATGAATTGGATTAACAGCAAGATTCTCATCAATTGGACTGTTCAATAGTTTTAAAGAAAGTTAGAGAAATTTTTTACTGATAGAAACATCTTTTTACAGTCGACAGTGACCTTTCAATTGATTTAATAGTTATGGACATAGTGGAGATTACAGATTTAAATGGCTTCTTTGACTTGTCTCTCCATCAATTGAATTCAATTGACTTGCAATGTTTAGTAAATGTCCCAAAATTATTGTTTAAATTGACTTTTTCATTTATTGTTGCCACTGCATTTTGGAATCATCAATATTTGTTTCATTTCTGGTGTCTATTGTCTTATATTTTAATTTTCCAAATCTTCGGATCTTGAGATACTAACATATTCGAACGACATTTTGTTCATTTATTTTATAGAACTTAGGCTCGAACCCAGCTGCTAAGAGAATGCAACACATTGTCTCATTCTACTCAAAGTTACCAAGAGGTAATGCTTCTTTCCCAAAGGCATCTACTCCATTTGGTAAGTACAAGGAAAAGTACTTCGACTCTGGTTCCGGTAAGCCATTGTTACACGTTTCCTTGTTGTTCTTAGGTTTAGGTTACGGTTTGGAATACTACTTCCACTTGTCTCACCACAAGGAACATTAAATAATCTGAAAAGAATGATTTGAAAAAAGGTGATGTTGTAACAATTTTTTGTTTTTACTTGTTATTGTCGTCAATTTCACGAAATCGTTAGTTATACTATTCAATGTCACATTTTATTTATCAACCTGAATGGTTTGATGCCATTTGCTTCTTCTATTTTTTTTTATCTTCCAATATTCTTTTTATATATAAAAAAAAGATTTTTTATGAAACTCATTTAAATTTTGTTTTTATGTTTTTTTGTCCTTTTATCCTAGAATCTTACAATTTTACATTTATGAATTACAAAATTTGAATCTTAAACCTAAAGGGTAGTAATTGGTCTTTATCACAATGCATTACAAAAGCTATCATAACTTCCAATTAGGTAATTATCTATTATCAATATATACTATTAGGAATGTTGTTTGAATAAAAATCTATGAACTTTCGGTAATAGCCAGCATTTCATCATAATCCACGATTTTCTCAGCAGGTTTACCACTTTTCTCGCCTCGTTCCTTTTCCACTTGTTCAATCTTCAGCCAATCGTTCCAACCAACGGTGGCAATATCTCTTTCCTGAAGTAATCTTTCTATCTTACTTCTACCTTCTCTATCGCCAAGTAGTGCCCCATCGACCTTTAAATCATCAGTAATAGTAGCTGCAACCACTGCACTGGCTTGAACCGAAGAATTTATATTTCCCTTGGATCCATTTGCTATCCACCCCACACAGTATGAGCCAGGTATGAAAGTCCCGTCTTCACGCATAATCTTACCATCAATATTGGGTATTCCCCCTTTCCTTGAATCAAATGGGACACCCAGTTCCTTGAACTCTTCTAATGGTTCACCTTTGTAGCCAATTGACAAAATGACTAGTTCATTTGAATTTGTTATAAATTTATCAGTTGGTCTAATTTCAACTTGCATGTTTTCATTCAAATGAGCCTCATTGACTTTGAAAACAGTTTCCTTCAATAACTCGGGATCATTATCATCACCGATAAACTCAACTGGCGTTTTTAAATAATCTAGCTTCCAAGATTTACCTGAGTTGACACCTTTACCAGAATATTTTTCTGCCAATTGTAGCCTTCTCTTTTCAATTCTTGGTAATTTCATTTTGGAGACTGTGCTTTCAAATAGCTCTGCGCCCCAACCTTCGAAAGCAACCCCATGCTCTGTTAACTCCAACAACTCTTTGAATTCCTTGTTTGTGAACTTACTCTCTAAGAATCCTCTTCTTGCACTGACACAGACATGTTGAACGGTTGATTTTTTCAATACTTCAAATGCATCTGATGTGATATCAGTCTTCGACCAATGTTCCTCTGGAGAAGCTAAAAGGATTCTCACAATATCAATCGCCACGTTACCATTTCCAATTATAGTAACTTTTTTTGCTTTATCTAGAGGAAGTTTAATATCTTTGTATTTAGGATCACCATTATACCATCCAACAAAATCCATAGAATTTATCACAGCAGGATGATCCTCACCTGGAATCCCTAGTTTATTCTCAGAATTGGAACCATATGCATACACAATAATATTATAGTTATCAATCAATTCTTTCAATTTAACATCAGTTCCAATATTGACATTACCATAAAACTTGAATCTATTATCATCGGCTGCATCTTGAAATCTTTCTTGACATATCTTAACTTCAGGGTGATCAGGAGCAACACCAAATCGAACAAGACCAAATGGGCATGGCTTTCTTTCAAACATATCAACCTCTAATGTTGGATCTGTAGATTTCAATAGATCTAATGCTGTATAGAAGGCGGATGGGCCAGATCCAACAATGGCTATCTTAGGTGCAGATTGTACTAATAATGGTGTTGTAAATGATAGTGTACGAGTACTACCATAATTCGAAAGTAAATACGTCTTTGACCTGATTGCTGTGTTTCTCAATGGTTTCAATATCATAGTTTATAGTTACAGCTTCAATTTATAGTTAAAACATTTATATCTTTCGAAGACTTATTTTTCAAAAGTGGTGATGTTCCAGTGGCCCGCTGAAAAAAAAAGGAGGCCTGGTGATTGATTCACATCTCGCATACATCTGTTTTTTTTTCGTCTCCGGGCCTGGGACCTGGGGCTGGGTCACTCTTTTAAATAGGGTAACGATATATAAAGAAGTGCTTTGAGCCTTAATTGCTAAGTTCGTCAATCATATTGGGAAAGTGATACATAATACATACATTATACAGTATTTTTCTTTTTGTATTTTTCGCTATATATTCCTATATCAAGGGGAAAAAGGAAAATATTTAGATAATATTAAGCCTCAGTATGGAGTTTCTTCTATACATTACACAGCGTCAATGAAGTCAGCATCTACACGTTCATATATTCTCTGTAGACGTCGATAACAGGTAGTTTGGAAGAGCACCAATTTATATCTCTCATGTAACTTCTAGGGTCGTTTCCTGTGCATAATTTCACCAAACTATTGTAATCCAGTTCCTGTCGTTTAAATTCTCTCACAATCAAATTTGATTCAAAATCAATATATAATCTAGTATCATAAATTCTAATCAATACATTGTCAACTCTAATAAAAAGTCGCTGTAGTAATAACAAACATGAATGCATAACTCTAATTTTGATGTTCATGATCGAAATACCGTTATCTCCCAACTCATCCTCGTATAGAATCATATCATCAAAAAATAATATTTGGTCTTGACGTTTCAATTTCTCTAATGGGATTGTCATTTCATCATCCCTTATAAATTCGCCTTTCACTAACGTTCCTTTGTAAGTTGTAGAATAAGTCCAGTCATAAGGTTTATACATCTCTAAAATAACTTCGTCATTACTGGCATGCTTCTCCTGTCTGCTCTGGAACCACTCATTTGCGTATGAAACCTGTATGAGGTTCGACGGATTGAGATCGACCAATTTCAAGGCCTCTAAAGCATTAAAATTGATGTGAAATTTATCTTGATAAACGATCTCCATTTTGTTATTACCAAAAATCATCTCTGGTACTGGGATTTGTAAAATCGATTCATAATTTTCTATTTCCGTTGCATTTAATATGGGATTACGTGCAGTATATATTTCCCAATCGCTTACAGATATACTGGGAGTATCTCGTAATGGGAAAGTAGCAGTTGGTGATGGAATTATTACTGCTCCGCAGTCAGCACACTGTGGATTGTGGCAGTTCCCTGTATGACCTTTAGCTGGTACCTGAACTTTTGGAATCTTTTTTGGCTTGGAAAATTTATCGTCTGATTTAGATTGGAAAGTTGGTATAGTTGCAGTTGGAGGATTGGACGATCGAATGTTTAATGACCTGTTGGCAGATGAAGTAGATAGAAACGACGGTGACACTATCGATTGTGTCGGCTTTATATTTGGGAATCTTGCACTGGTTGTTAGCTGGTGCATTTCTCTTGCAGCATTAATATGAAATGAGTCAATGTGACTAGGAATAGGGTTAGATGGTCCTTTTGGAGGTTGTTTGGATGATGCTCCAGATAGACTAGATATTTCTGGATCCGGGGTATTCTTCTTCACCGAAGCACGTTTGGGATTTTCATTAGACATTGATAAAAGACAAATAATTCCCCAGTATTCAAATATGCGTACCTATATATCTATGAAATGCAATTGGTATATATTGTAAAAGGAATGAAGCCCGATGAAGGTGAGCCAAGTGTTCATTATCTTTCATGTAGGTAGGTGTGTAACCCAAATAAAGTAGTAAAACAATATCCATCAATTCTATAATGTTTGACATGGGCGGAAACGTACGTGTGCAAATTAATTAATTTTCAGGTACAGAAAACCCTTGCACATTTTTCAGACATGTGCCCTGGTTGATCCCTTGCAAAATGCAGCGCTGGCTGGTTTGCTTATGTAAGATTTGCTCTATTTTGTAATCTTTCCAGGCACGTCGCGCAAGTCGCGTGTGGCACGGTGCACGCATACCGGCCTGTTCTTTATTTTTGAGCAGCAGACGAAGTAAGAGATCGAATGATAATTCTATCAGCATACAAGTTGGGTTCAATTGGTTTTCTTCTGTATATTTTTTTCTATATATTAAGGCTGGTTTATAACCAATAGTCCAATTTTGATGAGATTAAAGGCCCGTGATAAATCACTAATGGTGACAAGAATGCTACGAAGATCAACGGGGATATCCCTCACTACTCTTTTACTAATAGTATTATTTATTGTGATGATAACAAACAAGTCGTTTGGATCCAATCAACTCGATGCGCCAACACCCCTTTCTGAAGAAAATTTGCATAAATCTGGTATTAAGACCGCAGATGTTTTAAATACTGATGTCAAAGGAAAATCCCCTGAACTTGTTAAAGACTCAAATGTTGCATCTCAGCTAACTCAAAAAATGCAAGATCTAGAGGCAGATTCTATTCCTTTCATGCCAAAGATGGCTAACGAAACTTTGAAAGCAGAACTAGGAAATGCAGCATGGAAACTTTTCCATACCATCTTAGCACGTTATCCTGATGAACCTACAGAAGCTCAAAGAGGTCACTTAATGACTTACATCAACTCTTTTGCTCAAGTCTATCCCTGTGGTGATTGTGCTAGACATTTCATCAAGTTGTTGAAAAAATATCCACCTCAGTTGAGTACCAGAATGACGGCTGCTGTTTGGGGCTGCCATATTCACAACCAGGTTAATGCAAGATTGGGAAAACCAGAGTACGATTGTACTACCATATTAGAGGACTATGACTGTGGGTGTGGCAATGATGAGGAAGCTGAGGACTACACGTTAGGTGGTAAATCTATAAATCAATTACACAGCCAAGGCAAACCTTCTAAAAAGAAAGAGGCCAAATCTGCTGATGAAGCAGAAGATGAAACCTCTTCACATTTGAAGAGTATCGAAGTGGAGAACACAGAGGAGAATGTTATGGGTTGATTCCTGTTTTTTCAAATCAATGATTACATATATAGATAATCGTTCTTTCTTGCATCAGGGCATTTAACAAATCATTTCATAGGTCTCACAACGGGAGTTGGAGTAGATTTTTTTCGTTTGTTCTTGTGATTAACTGGAATAGCTGGTCAAGGTATATTGAATCAATAAATTAGTATTTACATGGACTATAATATAATGAAACAATGGAATTATAATATCTCCGTAAAGTAGTATAAGACTGCATAATTATCCTATTCAAGCATTGTAAATTGTAATTCTGGTGAACTTATCGTTAGTTACACTCAACTTGATTAAAAAAAAAGCAAATCCTAAAGTTTGCTATAAATAGAATTAATTCCTTAGAGCAATATATACAAGGAATATCGGTAATATTATCAATTCGGAGTTGTTGAAATTCGCAAAAAAAGAAACCGACCTCGGTGAGGATCGAACTCACGATCTTGCGATTAACAGTCGCATGCCTTAACCAGCTTGGCCACGAAGTCCAATTCTGGATAAGAAAAATATTTGTTTTCCCACCCAGTTGTAAACCGTTTTAAACAACCCCAAAAGTTTTACATAACTCCTTATTTAGAGACGTTTAAGTCAGAAAAATTGCTCAATTAGAATCAAAGAGTTTGGTTTGTTTTTTATTAATGTTTTTCTTCCTAAAATAACAAGACAAAAGATATTACCAATTCAAAATCTTTTTTCTTTTCAATTTTCTCCAGTTTTCGAAAACATCGCTATACGGTGTATTTTTTTTTAATTGGCTTATATTCAGAAAGTCAGATTTAATCAATCAATTAATTATGACATATAATTAACTGTTATTTACATGGAGTAGAAAACTTAATCTAGGGATCTAAATGGAATAAATTCACCGAAAATGGAGATTCAAGTAATAAATAAAACGCATCCCAATTCCTTTCCAAAATCCCGACAGTAATAGACTCACGGTAAAAGGGATCTATATAGGAAGTGTAGTATATGACAGGATATAGCAATGATGTAGCAGCTGCGATGCATTTTGTTATACCAATACAAACAAACAAACAAAACTGAGAGGTGACTCGCATGTTTATAGATAAACACCAAAAGGCAGCGGAGACACAGTTTCTTCCATTCACCATACCATAACCTTGGTGCTAAATACACTAGAAAACAGAACCTAGTTTGTAGCGCTATAGGTTTGCGTGCTATGTCTTGGATAATATTTTTCTTGTTCGAAATCTAAGTAGAGTTAGTTGTCTTTTAGTTTGTCAGGGTACTCTCTTTGGCCTTGGTTCTAGATTGTAATTGGCTTCTTGTGACATTTGTTGATGTTACAAAGTTGAAACTAGCATCTGTATATACAGCTTGATATACCATAGCTTGCAATACCGTCATAAATGAAGCTACAAGACTTACAAAAAGGATGCTGAGAACGGTGCTAACTTGGTTAAGGATAAGATTACATTCAAAACTATAGAAGGATCCGTTTATTTAATACGGTTACATTATTCACAGTGATTTGAATTCATGCTAATGATGCACTAATTTACGAGCAGTTGAAACATTATCCTTTGTACGATATCGTTCGTTGTCTTAATATACTTCCGTTGCCTTAAAGCCTAAAAATAATTTTTAAATCGGAGCCTGCTTATGATCCCTAGAAATTAATATTACACTTATGACCGTTACGCAGTATCACACTACTCTTTCTTATTTATAAGTACACTGGATCCAAGATTGAAAGAAAAAGAATATTGATCTAGTTATATATTATGTTTTACCTCTTAAAGGTCTAATACTAATATAGTGGAAGTTTCATTTCATTTAAGTTGTGCAGAATTATGTCCTGCATTATTATAAAACTTTGACAAATCTGACAGAAGCATAAAAAACTCTAAAATTATATGTATGCCAATGAGCTTTGCGCAGCTTCTTAGTTTGCACTTTTTGAAACACTTTCGATGAACCCTGAAATGATTATTTGCAAAACATACACAACGGCCATATATATTCTTTACAGGACAATCCTAAGGGATGGAGCAAGCACTTACAATTCGTGCTTTTTGTTGAGCCTTATTCTGATTTGGTCATTAGCTACCTTTAGTTACGAAAATGTATTATGGTTATAGTTTTCATTGCGTTATGCTTGGTTTCCTAGTGATTAATACGACACTTCATAACTCGCAATTGCTAAGTTGTCTAACATCGGGGGAAAATTCTGCAAACAAGACTGATGATCTTTCTTGATGCTGTCCTCTAGAAGGGGCTAAGAACCTTAAAACAAGTTTGTAGTCGCCGTTGTTGCAAGTAGATCAGCGTCTCTCCCCAGAATCCAGAAGAAGAAGAAAAGATGCGGCAGAGAAAACCACAGATGGAAGCCGCACAATCCCATGCGGCTATTGTTAACCCAAAATCTGAGACAGTTATGGTTTCCAAAGTTTTATCTTAAGCTCAATTCGGGATTTCTCTCCTGGCAATCGAGCCAACGTTGTTAGCAATCCGCCTTGGTGGAGCATTCTTCTTTTTGCCTGTTTTGAAAAATCAACCACAATGAAAAAGGTTTGTAATGCTAGATCGAGAGATTGACACAAGAGAACCCATAAGTATAAGCTTATCTATACAAGCCTGATATTTCGAGGTTTATATTGAATTGCATGGCATATAGATTCCAATTTGTTTCTGTTTAAGGAAATTTTTAACAAACGGTTTTTTGACTGCAATCTCACTGTTGCTTTATTATAGGAGGTTGATTGGTTTTAGAATATCAACACCGCAAATGAATACTGCTGCAGATTCAGAAATACGACAAGAAGCAGAGAAAGGAAAGATGCTAAGGGTACTACAAATAAATAAGATGAAATCTATGAAACTAGAAAGACTGACTCAGTATAACTCCAGGCTTAGAGCTGAACTTGGGAGAGAAAGAGTGAATGCTTCAAACAGTTCGTTAATGTAAGTGATCATATAATAATCTGTAACTGCTACTTTTTGTGATATAATACTAACATGGTGTTTTTTTTTTTTAATTAGGATTATAAAATATACGGAAAAAACACGAGATTTCTTAGTTCCCACAATTTGGGGTTCTCTACCCGCCGAAAGAAACAGATATTATCAAGGGCAGTTAAAGAGTCAACAAAAATCTGAATCAAATTCGGAAAACGGTTGTTGTGTTATCATGTGATAACCTTAATCAACAAGAGTTAACTTTGAAATTTGCTACGGTCTTAAGTTTTATACCCCTGTTTGTCCCATTCACTTTCCTTATTTGTCCCACTTACTAATTTTAGCTTTCCTGGCATTTTTATAATTCTTTTATATTTTTTTCTCGTAGTTTCTTTTCAGCTTTTTTCAATTCTTCTTGATTCTTATTAACAATAATTTCAAACTATCATATAAACGTACTTACAGTTGATTCCATAGTCTAATTTAAAGTAAATATTCATTAAATTAGTAAGTTAACGAAGAGCGAATCATTCCTAGTTTTCATATTTCTGCAAAACATACTTGATTTTTTCAATGTCCGAAGCATTTGTCATCTCTTTTTCAACAATTTCTTTCAATTTATCTTGGCATACTCTGTAAATCTTTTGATACTTGACAGTTTCTTCAGGTGTTAGAAAAGCGTCCTTCTTCTTATTTGGTTTCTCCTTTGCAATTTCCTTTAAGCCTAATAGAAACACCAAAGCCGTAAATGCACCACACCAGGATCTAGAGTACATTTCACATAATTCTAACGCCTTTAAATGATGTTTCACAGAATTCTTCAAAACATCTTTCGACAAATCACCACTGTTCAACCACATTGTATATTCAATTTCACCAATCTTACTCCAGATATTATATGCAAATGGACTCCCAACGACAACGTCCATCAAACAATGATGCGCTTTTTCAATCTCACCTAGTTTAATGTACTCATCAGCCAATTCCACCCAGCATTCCAAATCTAAAGGCCTATAATCTAAATACTCTAGTAATCTCTCTATGTACCATTTCCCACCTTTTTCGCCTCTGTATAAAGATAGTTTTCTTTTTTCAATTAATCCAAAATCTCTCTTGTCCACTGATGATGTGCCCGCCCTCAAACTAGTTACCGAAGCAGTCTTAGCACTCTTCACATTCAATTCTTGGGTTCCATTCAAAAATGATAGCACCTGTTCATTAGTCGTATCTCTATTCACTGTACTTGTTGCTTCTAAGTAATAACTTTTCAAGACTATTAACTTTTCGGAGAACTTTTGGTCAAATTGATCTGATAATTTGTCCAACACAACTTTTGCCTCGATATCGTGCATTGTCATCAACGCCAAAAAGAAATGAAGCTCTAGTAGAGTATAAAACTGCAGTGGAGTCAAGGAAGACTCATGTGCTTCAATATATTTCCCATTTAAGTTGTAAAACTTCAACAGTTGTGGTGGTGTCAATGTAGCATATTTTCCCGTTCTGTGAAGTGTTAGAAGTCTATCTCTTGTCTCTGTTGCCATGTTATCGGTTCCAATTAATCAATCTATTTCAATTTTACTATGATTCAATAAATGACTCAAGAATTAAAATGATATATCCAATTTTAATTAGTTTTGCCTTCTCTACTCCCCCTTGTAAATGTCATATATTGGAGTAGTTGACCTTGGCTTAATCTTTTTAAGGGAGCGATCCGAGTTCTTGCAGATTCTGCACGCTCGATCGTTGCAAAGATACCGGTGTAAAGATTAAGTGCGCTTCAAAATACTTATTGATCTTTTTTGTATTTTATAATGTGTGTTCCAATTAGGATTCAGTTTAAAACCCAATTTTAAAGCCTTTTGAAATTTTTAGTTTTTATCATCTTCTTGAAGGCTGTTCGTTTATCCAATATACCCAATTGTTCTTACAAATAATAGTAATTAGCTTATAATTAAGAAATGGAACATATCAGGCTTTTTTTTGATGTATAGTCTTGCGTTGCTTACATCACTACATCGATCCCACCAAAAAGAATCATGACTCGTAGTTCAGTCTCCGGACCTTATTATATAATCTGCTATAAATATTAGTTGTATGGACCGGATCAGAGATCAAAAGGTTGTACAGATTAGAACACTGCTTCTCTCGCTACATTTTTGTTTAATTGTAGGCATTAGAACTAACAATAAAAAAAACCATATCATAATATTAACAAAAGGAATGAGGAGGATATATAAATAAATAGAACCTAAACCATGAAACTATAAGCAAATGGACATGCCAACAATCAAATGTCGAAAAGAAGTTTGTTGTAGCTATTAACTGCTTCCTTTGCTCCTTTAGAATATTCTTCTTTACATTCAATAGCTTCCAAAGCAAAGTTACGTAGAGCTTCTAATCCACCAGCTTCTTGGACATCCGTAGGGTCAGCACATCCTTCGTGTTTAGATTCACCAACACCAAGAGGAAAACCAGGAAAGTCAGGTGCAACTAGTTTTCTTAAGAATGCTTCTCTTTGGATAAACGAGTAATCAGTATTATTCTTACAAACTGGAGTTGCAGGAATGTACATAACAGAGGAGTCCATGGTTTTAGAACATTCTGGATCAACAGCATGAATCAAATCACAATGCCAGAAAACCATATCACCAGGGTTAACCGTTGGAACAGGGGTCATCAGTTTTTGTAGTTGTAAACCTGGATGCATCGTAGGGTTATATTCTTGAGCTTTACCAGGAACAGCTCCTTGGAACATTGAAGAATCAAAATCAAATTCATCTTGGTCGTTAAAGAAAGGCTTCATTAAAAAGTATGCAGTGACTTCTTTAACTAAAGGAGCAAACTGAATTGTTCCTTCTCCAGGATGAATGTTACTCATTGAAATCCAACCTTGGAATGTTCTGAACATGGTACAATTACCCTGAGACTCATACAAGCTACTCTTGGCATCAACTCTGTGAGTTGCATCATATGCGTCATAGTCTTCCCATTTTCCATCCCAGATTGATTGATAGCATTTTGCATAATTAATATCTTCCCATCTCTCTATGCTACCTGCATCTGAATGTGGACCCAACGTGAACAAGTTATCCCCTGGATTTCTGATACGTAATCTATCAGCGTAGCTTACATTCTGATCAAGACAAATTTTGGTTTCTTCGTCAGCATGCCATAAATGGTTAACAAAGTTTGTAGCTTTAATTAATCTTGGATGCGATCTTGCTTTTATTTGAGGCTTTGACCAATACAATTCGTAGACAACTTTAGCATGGTTAGGAAATCCGACTGTATGCGGATTTTTCTTGATATAGTCTTCTAGCTCAAATTTGAATGCTCTAGCTTCATCTTTTGGAATAACGTTTCTGACCACGATACAACCTCTCTTCAGAATTTCATTCCTCTTTTCAGCAGACAATGAAGCCAGTTCAGAAAAGTCAACAGATGGGATAATATCTGGTCCTGCAGCAGAAATCTTTTCAATCTCGATAGCTAATTTTTTTTTCAATCTTAGCCAACTTTCCTTGAGACCCTCTTTGTCATGAACTAATCTTTTTTTGATTTCAGCATAGCTTTGTGGTAAGGTATCAGTGTTAATCTCTCCTTCCTTCAAAGAACTAAAAACAGAAGATATGTCACCATCAGCGTTGACTGTAACTTTACTCAAATCCGCACGAGGGAAAGTTCTTAATTTCAAAACTGGATTGGTGGAAGATAGTTCATTGAAAGGCGTATTGGTGGTAGCAATAGAAGCGGACATCATTTTTTTGTGGTTCCTAACTTGAGAAGTTGCCAGGAGAAGCTCTAAAGTACAACAAGATGAAGTGATTCTTCAAGACGACGGAAACCCTTTCAATTTATACGGAAATCTCGAGCATCGGTAATCTGAGATCGAATGTTGGCGGCGGATTTACGGAGAAGGGGCAGGAGAAACTCCTACATTGTTCAACCGTGGAGGAAAACAACTATGCTATTTTCTGGGGTAATTGACGACAGAAACGGGACCTAAATATCCTTATAAGGAAATATATATTCCGCTTCCCGCGCACGCCCACGATTCAAGAACAATATCCCGGTTGATACTCTTAGAAGCGAGTAGGTTGAGTCCTGCTAACAGCCTGAGTCTTGAATCTGACGATATGCTGGATCTTCTGTTTAAACCTGTCACCTGTCACGATCTTTCTTTTTACTCTTCTATTCAAGTTATTATATTTTAAGAGAATGTATTCCCGACAGCGGACCCCTCTCTCAGAGTGTCTAGCATTTTCATAAATTAGAGTTGGAACCTGCATAGTGCAAGGCCGTTGGCTGCTCGACGGCGGAAGAAGTTTATCCCACTTGGGAAGCCTGCTTTCCGTCCCCGCACTCCCGCTCCCAGTTCAGGAAAGAGCCGGAGAAATTTCCGATCGATCGATTGATCGAACGGTGCAAGGTGCACCTCTGCATCCCTGGTTTCAGGCTGTGCGTGTAATTGAGACGGGAACTGTCTCTGCTAGCGCTATCTAAGCTATAGGGAGGCGCAAACTGCAAGCCTTCACGGTTGCCTAAATACGATCTATAATGATTCTAGAGTTAGGCTTTGCTTAACTGCCTAATTCCTTTGTGTATTAGTTTTTGTGATTTTGATATGTCGTCTTCGTTGAAAGTGAGAGCAGCAACGCACGCTGGATCTTGGTACAGTGGCTCACAAGCAAGATTAAATCGTCAGTTGGATGACTTTTTGAGTGAGGCTCCACCTGGGGTAGTTGGAGCAAGAATTCTAGTTGGCCCTCATGCTGGTTATTCGTATGCTGGCTCAACTTTGGCTCAGACATATAAAGCATTTGACGGAAGAAATATCAAACGTGTCTTTATCTTAGGACCATCTCATCATATCTACTTCCAAAACATAGTTATGACTACAGCATGCGACGTTTATGAAACTCCTTTAGGAAACATCGAAGTTGACACAGAGACTGTCGAGGACTTACTCGATAGCAATCCTAAACTTTATAGGCCAATGACATTATCAGAGGATGAAGATGAACATAGTTTTGAAATGCATTTGCCATTTTTATACAAGGTAACTCACATGTTGCCTCAAGGAGTTCCTAAAATTATTCCAATAATGGTTGGTTCAACGAATGAAGCCTTTGAAAAACGGGTCGCAGAATCCCTAAAGAAATATTTTGAAGATTCCGAGAATGCTTTTGTTATTAGCACTGATTTTTGTCATTGGGGTTCTAGATTTGGATATACTTCGTATACGCCAAATGGTGATATTTCGACTTTGAAAAGCCTCAATAGTAGCTCAAGCTTATCGAGTGAAAAGGGTCACATACCCATTTTCAAAAGTATCGAATTTCTAGATAAGAAAGCGATGGAGATTGCATCTACAGGTTCATACGATTTGTTTAAGAAATATCTACGTGAAACTGATAATACCATTTGTGGAGCAAAACCATTAAGTATATTACTATCGCTTATGGAAACAACAGCTGAAGGAAAGGCGAATACCGGAAAGTTCAAGTGGATTGGTTACGCTCAAAGTTCACACGTTTTCTCACCACGTGACAGCAGTGTTAGCTATGCCAGTGGCTATGCCGTTGCTTAACTGGAATGTCACCGAGGTTCATTTTTTTTCTACGATGTGATTCAACATCCATCTACACAAATTTAATTTGTTTTAAGGTTTAGCGGTTTTGGAATTTTTAATTACAGAGAGCTTATAGGCACGATTTCACGGGTTTCATGGGTATTATTTTTACGATTATTTTATGGTTTTTTCTTTTATCTTCATATTTTACCCCCAATTACATAGATTTGAATCAACATTTCGATTTTTATCTTCTGCACATTTTTTTCGACTTTTCTAACCAGTGCCTGGTAAAATGGAGACAACTCATTATTTTCGCTTGTTTTACTGAGTAATAGTTACAATCATCACTCTCTTTTCTACGGGAATTGGCTATAGCATATAACATGTTTTATTGTCTAGCTAAACTATAGAATTTTCAAAATATGGGCATTAAAAAGATGCCAGCTTTTTAAAAAAATATCACAAAGCGTGAACATGAATATAAGTCATATTTCGAGTATTTAAGCGGTAGCAGTTGCAGCTGGAGCAGTGGTGGAGCTAGCACAGTCTGTTCCAGTTGGTTCAGTGCTCAATGAACAAGCAGCTAATGGACTGGTCAAGTACTTACCATAGTCTGACCATAAACACCAACCACAATCTAAACAGCTATCGACATAGGAGGAGAAGGTTGAATCAGAAGCACACATTGAGTCGGTGTCGTAACCGGAACTGCTAGAGCTGTCCTCGAAGTCTCTTGAAGCCAAAATCAAGTATCCACAGGCAGCATGGCAGGCATAAGTAGCTTCAGCAGAAGGCAATGGTAGAGCATTGGCAATAGCAAAAGCATAAGGATCAGCTTCAGCATAAGCAATTGGGGAAGCAATAGCAGCAGAAGTGAAGGCAATAATAGCAGCAACGGAGAATCTCATTGTATAAGTAATTGTGTCTGGTAAAAGAAAAGATGAAGGTGATACAGAAAGGAGAAATCAAATTCTCCAATTGAGTCTTAGTTAGAAGAATAGGAGAAAAACCATCCATATTTATAGACTTTGGAATTGGTGTGCTCTCCTAAACCTATTAATGAAAATGTATCAAAAATTTCAATACCGGCTCCATAAATCCAATGGTAGCTGGATCGACTTGAGAAGGGGAAATCACAACTAATACGCAATAGCGGCAGATCCTTATTGTTGTACGGTTAACTGTGCAAATGAATCCCCTCCAGGCTCTTAGGAAAACGGAATTTGCATGGACGGATTTTGAAATTTAAGCATGCTGAATTTAGGAACTCAGTGTCTGTTTAATTTCTCCCCACTCAAATGGCGAAAAGCGATAAGATATTGAACAGATATTGAACGCCGATCTGACGTCAAATATAGTTTTTTTCTTTTTTTGTTTTTGCACTTGGGTAGGAATCACAAAATGCACCAGGAGTTGGTAGACAAAATTAAATATTTCTCACGTCATAAATACAAACTAAGGAAAAGATGATGATTCTACCTGATCGATGCTTTGCAAGCCCGATATGTCTCTTAATTTTATAACCATTGATTTTGCTTTAAAACATGAGGGTCCAGTAATCGCTGCACTAATTAACAGAAACGACGATCTCTCAAAATCAGCTTCGTTTGATGTACTGCACTCAAATATTGTCTTGAGAACTTTTCAACGATGATTTAAAATAAAACCAATCAGCACAGAGTTCAGATTATCTTTTTCATTCCCAACTGGTTTTTTTTTTCTACTTTCAGTAAATTGACTATTCCCTCCTAAAAACTCACAGCACTGCATCAAGGCTGCCTGATAAATTAAAAATCCGATAAATTTCTCGAGGAACGACTATCTCTATTATTATATTTATTGTAGAGGGAATGAGAGCAGTAATTGATATATTGACCAACAGAAAACGAGTATGGGTTTTAGGCATCTCTCACTAAAAATTCAAAAGGGATGCTGGGCAACCAAACTGGATCATCTAAATAATCAGTTGTCTACTCAAACAACTTTGATGCTAATACGTCACACCTCTGTTTTATGTTTTCTCACGCAATATATTTAAATATAGAGAATTTTACTAGTCATCAATCTTTTTCAAAACTTCTCGAAGGTACAAAAAAGATAACGAGAGGGAGCCAAATTGCAACCGAAGCTCCGTAATTTCAATGACATGTACGTTATTGTAAGCTGCAATTTATATGCAATATGTTCGACAAGATAATAAACATCTGACTTTTTGTTCTACAAAACTCAGAACTGATCAAAAATAAGGGATAATTAAACCCAACAAAAAAACTTGTATTATCATTATCTAATTGGAAAGTATTGGCTATTCTATTATTGTTCTCGTGTCTACTGCATTTTATAAAATATATCTATTAATTTTAACACATGCAACTAACATCTCCCCAACTAAACCATCTCCCTCTTCACTGTTTGACAATATGCAAATACGCTAAGGTTTTAGTTAAGTACTTAAAGGGAGGTGCTATCTACCTTAAATAAGCCCGATATTACCAGATGGCTCCAACAAACGTTGTTTTTTAATTAAAGAAACAAACAAATCGTATTAAAAGGCGCAGAAGTATACGGGCTAATATTTTAAGATATCTTCGAAGGTATGAGTATGTCAAATAATTAGGTTTAATCAACTATCTATATCGCCTAAAAACTTTTGATTCAAACCCGCTGTCAAGCGTTCACTTATACCGAACCTTGAGGTCTGCACTTGATTTGGTCATTTTCTTTTATTCAAACTAATTATAGCAATCTTAGAATTGGAGGCAGCATAAGCAAAGAAAACAATAGGCCAGACTCCTCCTAATACTGATCGTTTAGATAACCTCAAGTGAACTGAGACGGAGAGGGGGATGGATCATGAAGTTGGAGCTAGGGACGACGCACATGCACCGGTGCATGTGCCATTTTGGCTTTTAGCTTTTGGCTTTTGGCTAAATGCAAGCCTCGAGCGGGAATCTCACCGTCAGCCAAACCCTGACATTGGCGGCGGCTGGCTGCTGCAGGTGCGTCGAGGACAATTCTAAGCTGACAGCTGCATAAACACAGGCCGTGATTATGCCTTATAAGCCGAAAGGGGTCGCAAATGAATTTAGGCTTGCCGCTTGATAGATTGAGTTGATAATTAGTATGCTGTTTGCTGCCGTCTTAATTTCTTGGGGTAATCGCCAAGAACAAACAATTCTACAGCGGTAAATACAATTTATGATTTAGCGGAAATAACGAATGAAACCCATAGAAATTAAATACTTATCGTCCAATTATCAGGTTGGCCGAATTGGTAAACTTTAATACTTTCGGATATTGCGGTACCGAAAATTTATTGATAGTTTTAACTCAGAGATGTAGTGCAGTTAATATAAAAATACAGAAGCATCTGCAATTTTTCTTGATCTGTCTTGTACTCTTTGTTCCTGATCTTGTCAATTATTATTAAAGGATGTTACGGCATATACGTGGTCATTCAAGAGCTTGAATTGAATCCCATTAATACACCCATAGTTTTATGCATATAATTACTCTATATAGATGAACAACTCTTTCAGCAAAGTAGCATTTGGCTCAAAATTACTGCCTCAAAAAAAACACAAGGACAAAAGGGACCATTTAGAGCAGTTTTTATAATAGCGAATGAATAAAAGTCTTAACACCAGAGTTCTTGTGAATTATATAATTATAATTATTATTGATGAGGGTGCTTGATAGATTTATAGTTAGCGGTGATTTCAATTAGACTTGTGAAATAAAACTTTAAACCGGGAAGGTTTTATACACTAATAGGCAATAGTTTTAACTTTAAAAGCGAACACAAATAATAGTCAAAAGACCGAATGAATACCATCTCCAGTTAACCTTCTTTTGCTCATATACCTTTTTGGAAAGTTCACCAATGATAAATGACTGAAAAACCTTGACAAGTCAGATAAAATAATCATCTAAATGGCTTATGTCACATTTAAATCATTAGTAAGGAACCGCAGAAGGATACGATTTTTGGCTAGAAAATGATGTGCCCGTCAATCATGGCTGACACGATAGAACCGACTGCTGCTTGAAACTAGACCAATCCAAAGTAATCAAGGTTACAAGTTATCCCTTCATCTGCTTTCTTGTTTTTTTTTAAAATTTCTAAAATCTGATTAACAATGTAGTAACGTTGTAGACTTGCAAACTCAACAGCTTGCATGCCCAGTCTAAAACTATTTGAGTTTTAGATTCTTCGCAACTGCAGCTACACTTGAGTTCGTCAGGCTTCAACCGTAAGTGATGCAAGCTGGGCAGAAATCTCAAATTTTCAGACAGATCTAAGGTACCATATATGAGCAGTGCAATTGTGCTATAGTTTGTCTTCTAATAAAAATCTTAATAACGAAAAGAGTAACAAGAGCTACACATAATCAAAAAATCCTAACTCGGATACTGATTACCTAAACCAATAGTGAAGAAAGCACACAGAAAATAGCAACTTATTTGAATAGCTGGCGCCACCTTAAGTAGTCCAATTACAGAATTAGAGTTTCTAATGACCAGAAAATAATATCTGGTTGTCTATAACATTTAATTGAGTGGTAATATCTCCAACGTTTCCTCTATACTCTTTTTTGAATTCTTGCTACAGCGACGAAAACCTATTCAAGGTCTATGAAGTTCTTTACTAACTTAAGTTAAAAAGTCAAGTCACATAAAAGTCTGTATAAAAAACAAAAAACAAAAAAAAATTGAAAAAAAACAAAAATAAATTGAAAGTGACGACAAAAAATAAGCTGAATAATAAAATTATTTCAGAAAAGTAGTTATATAGTGATTCCCTAGGGTACTTATATCAATAAACCAGCTAATAATGCTAAGAAACCTAAAGCGGATGCTCTTAAAGCACTTGCACCAGCCACATAGGTAGACACCTGAGCAGAACTAGCATGATTTAATCCATTTTCAGCATTTCCATTGTTTGGGGATTTTGCAGTACTAGTAACTAGTGAAGTAATTGTGGTAGTGATATCGGTAACCTTTGCATGAGTACTATATGATGAGGAGCATGGTTCCGTGACAGTAACCGTTTCGTCCTTAACCACAGTTTGGTATGTTGTGTAAAAAGTAGAACAGTCCGTAACTGTGACAGTCACATCACTCAAGATAGTTGTATAAGTGGTATAGTATAAGGAGGAATTAGAATTTGAAAGTGAACTGTGAGGATCATAAGTGACAACAGGTGGAGGAGTTGGAGATGTGTAATATGAAGAGTAGTGAGAATTTGTATCTGCTTTAACAATTGAAGCAGATGATGCAGATGGATTCACTGATGATGATTGTGCCTTTGGGATTGCATTCACTGACGAAGAAGCTTTCACTGGTGATGAGGATGCAAAAGCTCTTGCTGATGATGTAGCTGCAACTGACGAGGATTCGGCGGATGATGAAGAAGGAACCAAAGAAGAAACTGTAGTTGATGATGATTGGGCTGACGATAATACGGATGATGAAGAGGATGGTTGAGATAATGAAGAAGAAGATGGTAGCAAGGAGGAGGAGGAAGAGGCTGAAGAAGAAGAAGGTGGTGCGGACGATGATAGAGAAGAAGAAGAGGAGGCAGAAGAAGAAGATGGTGGTGCGGACGATGATGGGGAAGAAGAAGAGGAGGCGGAGGAAGAAGATGGTGATGGGGATGATGAAGGGGAAGATGAGGATTGATCAGCGGATGACGACGAAGCTGGTGCAGATGATGTAGTTGCAACTCCCACCGAGTCAGGGGCAACTGCTGCGGTAGCAGAGGATGATGTGGAAGATGAGGAAGAAGAAGATGATGAGGAGCTAGACGAACTACTGACTGGGGCAGTGGTTGCAGTAACTGGTGATGAAGAAGTTTTTGATGATGAATGAGCAGAACTTGTTGGGGCACAACTGGTTCCTGTTGGATTTGTTGGTAAACCACAAGCCTCTAATGGAGCAGTTAAAAAGCTACCATAATCGTTCCACAAACACCAACCACAATCTAAACAAGGACCAACCAAGTTTTCAAAACCGGAACCAGGAGCACACATAGCAGAGGTATTGAAACCACCTAAACAATTATAAAGAAAAGTGTTAGTATATCAGAAGCATTTCTTCAAGAAGTGCGTGATAGCATATACTTACTACCTTGTTGGAAATTTCTTGATTGAATGATCAAGAAACCACAATTGGCATGACATTGGAAAGGTGCGTTATCTGCTGGGTATGGTAAACCATTAGCCATAGCAAAAGCAATAGGCTCTGCAAAAGCATCTGCTAAACCTAACGGAGCAGATGAGACAACTGTTAATAATAAAGTAACTGGAAAGATTATATTAGCGAAGGACTTCATTTTTACTTTGTTTATCTGGCTAAGAAAAAAAAAATCTCTTCAATGTTACAGGTCTTGGTATGCATTGAACAGGATAATGCACCCCTTTTATTACCGGTGCTGAATATTGAAAAGAAAGAAAAAAGAAGGTGTTTACAAGAAGCTTTTTAAAAAACTGTGCAGACTTGGCCTTATGACAAATTAAAGAAAATGAAGAATGCCCTCTTTTGTGGCAAAAGAAACCCAAATTGGGTCAAAGATAGTGAGCATTGAGCAATCGCCAAACAGTGGTATGATGGAAGTGGGTCCCTTATTTGGAGCACGACAGAATGTTATTACTGAAGCAACTCTTAGGCTTTCTTGGAAATGTCCTGCTTTTAACCTCAAAAATCGAAATGCTTATCTACTAAAATGACCGCTATAATTTGTGGGCCATAGCTACAACCCCCCCGCGGCACCTGAGGATACCAAAGACGTACGTCATATAAACATAGATAATACCGCACTTGCCATGGCTTATAAGCTACATTGAGTCTAAAAGGATGAAACAAACAAGCTTTAATTTAAAAATAGTGAATTAAGTGTAATCTATTATTGAAGAGAGAAATCTTTTCTGTTGCTTTTTTTGGAAACACCCTGAAATCAAGCCGTTGCGCAACCTCCCGCTGGTGCAGTTCACTCGGGAAACCCTAGCAACAAAACCGTTTCTGGTAAATCAAGGCAGTGGTGATTTCCACAGCCGCACCCATAATTAAACAATAGAAGCCCACGCAGTTCCGAAATCTTGGCCGTTAAAAGCGATCTCATGATTCACGAATCTGCTCCTTGCTATAAGCCTATAACCGAGCTACCAACAATTTCTGTTCTTATCGGATTTTACACTTGTTTTCTCTTTTTCTTTCTTAATGAGCAATACATGTTACTACTAGTTCTACAAAAAAATAAGTGCTCCTCATAACTTATGATATTTATGTATTAAGATAACGGGTTAGGAAATGGAATAATTTGATCATTTTATAAGGCTTAAGACTAACCCATCTAGTTGTGTTCCAAGCATGGACGTCAAATTATTCCGTGATTCCTACATGACAATAAACGCTCTTGATGAAGCGGCTTTTCGAAGCTGCAAAGCTATATTATTCTTTTATTCAAGAGAATGGGTCACAATTTTGATTTATCTCAACCTGTTCTCTAACTTCATATTTTTCATCATTCTTTCTTGGATAGCCACCGCTGTGAGCCATCACCGCTATAAGCCCCAATCTCAGTAGATCCCAGTCCAGCCTATTAATAGTACTAAGAAACATTATATAGTGAAAGGAAGTTCCAAATTCAAATGTCTTCACCTCTATAATAGGTAATGGAAGTAGCGTAAAGATTCTGTTTAAGGCAGAATTGAGCTAAGAAAAGTAAAATCAGGATTTTAAATTTGCGATAATTTGTGATTCTATATGGTGGCAGTGTTGCAAGACCTTAGCAAATTGAGTGGTTGGGTAGGCAGATCTCGGTTACTTTATGGCACTCTCCACTTGTTGCAATTGTACTAATGTGGATTTCTGTTGAGAAAAAAGTCTCTTTTAAAAAACGGCCAGCTCGGGACTCTGTGATATTGATTTTCTGTAAGTTATTTTGGATTTCACCGACTCTTTCGCTTCAATTTGAGGGATCAAAATTGACTTCCCTTTAACCCCAATTTCTCTATTGTTTTGTTTTTCCATTACGCAGATGCACTGCTAGGCGGCAAAATCTAATAACTGCATTTCATAGTTTCTGTCTCACTTTGAAAGAATTATTAACAAGATCAAGATCACGCTTCACAAAACTTTTCTTTCTCAGCTTTAGAAACGAGAACTGCTGAATCGGGTTACTCTTTAACGTAGATCATTGTTTACTACAAGAAGAGGTGTCTGCAAGAAAGATAGAAGATTCTGAATCTAAATGAACTCTTGTTTCATTATTAAAAAAAGGGCTTATTGGTTGGGAGGTATTAAGCATCGGACTTACTTGAGTATTAATCATGGGTGAAGACGGATAAATTAAGACATGTTGGTCATTATTGATAAAAGCTTCTGTCATCTCATTTTGAAACGCCACCTCCTCTTTTAGGCACTTTTTGTTTATATCTTTTTCATTTTCCGCGACATAATCTTTTTTAGTGGTTTCCTGAGTTTTAGGACCAAATTGAAGCCCAGTAGTAATAGCATCCCATTGACTATTCGTTGAGCTGGTGAACAGATCATAAGCAACATTGAACGCAGACTTCTCGAGAAGCATTTCTAAATCTAATGAGGCATTGGATTTGGCTTTAGGCTCTTTTGATATTTGTTGATTCTGCTCATGCGTATCAGTTTCTCCCTCCAGATAGCAATTAAAATCTATGTATTCACTTTGGCTACCATTGGTATTGAATAACTCAACTGTACTTAAGGGTATGCGATTATTGTTTACAAGCTTTGCAAAATCCATTTTTCCCCTTCAAACTACGCAAAGCTAATGATGATTTGTGATTAAAGAGAGGCTGAAAAGAAAAAGCGGTCAGTTTTTCAAAAAAACCTGATTCTAAAATTGATTAATTTCTACCTACAAACCCCTCTCAGTTTCAATTAATGGAAGGAAGTATATGCTATTGAAAGCTAGTAGATGGACAGCCTTGATTTCTTCGAGCTTGTATTAGTTCAGTAAATTTTCCACGGGCAGCTTCAAAAGCTCTACTCCATCAAAAAAATCCTTTTTGCAACTCTGAGAAAAAGGGCAGGGTTTACATTCTCTTATGTCATGTTGTCGTTTGCCATTCTTTTACCGTTCTTTTGCCTTTCGTTTGCCCTCTTATTGCAAGTTCTGTATGCACCTGTTGTGCTAAAGACGTAGATGGTGTAGCGTTGCCCTTCCCGAATCTGCTCGCTTAGCGTATGCAAGTATATGGTGCAGAGAAGTTTGAGACTGTGGAGTTAGCTGGCTCGCACGTCTTCCTTTTTTAAAGTTGCAGTCACGTGCGATTTCCCAATTTTTGGAGATGCTGTGTGATAAATAAGGACAAGTCTGGTAGTAACTATTGTTCTATCAGTCATTTAACCAAAAAGCAAGGTCATATCTGAAAAAAAACCCCATAGCTGCAAAATGTGTTTTGAAATTGTTTTATTTTTTCCATTCCTTATTATTGAAGTGTCAAAATAAGTTTGTTACTCCTATTTTTCTCTCCTTTTTGTCGTAGCATTTTTTCATATCACAGGTAGCAAGCCTGATTACAGAAGCCAACTTTATTTTCACCGAAGCAACTAAGATAAAAAAATAATAATTTGGATAAGTTTCAGGAATGATTAAAAGAAATTCACTTGGTATCTTCAAGCATGCAAGAGTTCAAATCCGAACTTTTGGTAGCTCTGTTGTTTTATTAAATCCAAGTCCAACAATATCAAGAAATGCTTCTGTAACAACGAACGGCACCAATACAAGATCTTCCAATCCCCCAATGTCATTCCCTTGTTTAGAAAAACTTGAAAAGAGATCACAGTCTTTGATTGAGAACGGCCCTGAGCCAGCATACTCTAAGATTACAAAGGATAATGTTGAAATATATCGTTCAGCAGAACCGATCTTTTTGGATTACGGTGGATATTTACCTGAATTTCAAGTTGCTTACGAATCATGGGGTGAGTTGAATTCCGACAGATCAAATGCAATTTTAATTCATACAGGATTATCTGCTTCTTCTCATGCACATTCAACCATCAAAAATCCAAAGAAAGGATGGTGGGAAAACTTTATAGGACCTGGTTTATACCTAGATACAAACAAATATTTTGTGATATGTACAAATGTCATTGGTGGCTGTTATGGTTCCACTGGACCGTCATCTACTGATCCATCCGATGGTATGAAATATGCAACCAGATTTCCTATCTTATCTGTGAATGATATGGTGAGAGCTCAACATCGTTTAATTAAAGAACATTTAAAAATTGATAAGTTGTATGCATCAATGGGATCATCAATGGGAGGAATGCAGTGCTTAGCTTATGCTCATGAATTTACAGATGAGGTTGAAAAAATAATATCAATTTCAGGATGTGCAAAATCGCATCCTTATTCAATTGCAATGAGACATTGCCAAAGACAAGTCTTGATGACCGATAAAAACTGGGCTAAAGGGTTCTATTACGATGGAATCCCACCTCATACTGGTATGAAGTTAGCCAGAGAAATTGCCACTATCACATACAGATCTGGTCCTGAATGGGAAATGAGATTTGGTACCGAAAGAGCTGATCCTGAAAAGCAACCAGCTTTATGTCCCGATTTCTTAATTGAAACTTATTTGGATCATGCCGGTGAAAAATGGTGTCTTGAATACGATCCAAACTCATTTTTGTATATTTCTAAAGCCATGGACTTGTTTGACCTAAGTGCTAATAACAGAACCAGAGCATTGAAAAGTAGACTCCAATCAGAGAAAGCATATAATGGAAGTTCTTTAATTTCAGATGATGAACTGGTCTACAAGCGCTTTGATTCTTGTAAATTTACAGAGCCAATGAAGGAAAACAACAGATCAAGAAGATTATCCGCTGAAGAATCCAAAAATGATTTGATGGAAGGACTGTCTAAGTTTGCTCACAAAGATGTTTTGGTTATTGGTGTTGAATCAGATATTTTGTTCCCAGCATGGCAACAAAGAGAGATCTCTGAATTGTTGACGAAGGGATCTATAGCTAAGGGAGGTGATGGTTCAAACATCAAACATCATGAATTGAATGAAAAGGATAGTTTTTATGGTCACGACACATTTTTACTAGCATTGAGTCATATTGGTGAACCTGTTAAGTCTTTCTTGGGTTGAAAGCTTCTATTTTGAAGATTTTTTTTTCCATTCAATTTTCCTTTTTCCGCCATTTTTTGATTTTCTTTTAACTGGGTATTTTATTTTTTCATTTTTTTTCTTTAGGCACTGATTTTAAAAATTTTAACGAACTGACATATATATAATAAAAAACAATAAAATTTAATGTTTTGTTTTATTCAACATTTCTCGGTAATTTATAATTTACATATGAAACCAAGCTCGAACGCTCTATATTAAAAAAATATATTGCTATTCTATTCAATTCGGTGAATATATATATCTATTTACAGTAATCATATAGGATGCTTTCATTCGGAGTTTGATTGATCTAAATGTAATCTTTGGCTTAATGCTCTTCTGAAAGATCTCTTTTCCGCTCTCTTTTGTTTTTGTTTCTCCTCTCTTTCAAGTTTAGTCAATTTAACCATCTTTCTACCTGGCCATATCTCGAATTCATCCATGTAACGCTTATCAAAGTTAAATTCCATATGAACACATTCATCGGTTAATCCTAATTTTTCAATACTCCAGAAATATCTTTGTGGGTTGTCTAATTTTAAATATCTTAGGATTCTTTGTCTGTGTTGTGTCAACATTCTTGCTCTTCTGATTTGGTGAACGTCTTGTGGATTTTGTTTTATATGATCCATTAATGTATGCAATTTTACAGTCATAACAGCTGCTTGAACATCACTTGAACCAGTATCACCTTCGAAACGTGCAAATTCTTCGGTAGCAAGTTTAATTAATTGCTTACGTTTATCATAATAGGATGAGTTTTTGATACTCAAAATACGCATAATAATATCCTTCTTTTCTTCTTCTTCGGCAGTGATTCTCTTGATAGCTTCCTCATTGTAACCCAATAATGAATTAGACCTTAAGATCTTTGCTTCTTTTGCACCATGTAATAGTTTTTCAACTTCATGAACTTGGAAACCTTTAATGAGAACACCAGGTTCTTGTGTTTCAAGTTGAATTCTATTTAAAAATGGATTGTTTGGTCTCCCTAACACAGGGTCAACATTTTCTCTTTCTGTCTTTTTGGTGAGTTGTAAAGCAACATTTTTCTCTCTTCTCTGTCTTGCTAAACCCTTCTTTGTAGGTTTTGCTGGGGCTTGAAAGCTAGCAGATGTATGGAATTGGTTGACTTTAGGTAAAGAGGCGGCAATTTTGCTGGAAGTTTTTCCCCTCGCTATATTTGTAAATAGCTGAAACATTGAATATGTGTAGTTCTACTGATGAGAGTGTATATCTTTAATCTTTCTTACAAATAGCCTTCTCCCCTCTGTCATCCATATATTTAATCGTCTGAAGATCACCCATCAATTTCCAAACGAGAACACAACTTCGAAAAATTTGGATGGTTCCGGTCGGGTAACTAATGACTGTAAATTGTAGACGTTAATTGAGCTTTTTTGAAGATTATTTACGTCGATCGGCGTTATCCCAGTAGCCAATCATGACAAAATAAATAATCGTATGCACACTACCCACACTTTTTGAAAAATTTTTCATTTTCCGCTTCGTCCACTCTTCACCTCCTCTCGCTTTCCTCCCTTCTATTTATTAGTTAGTTTAGCTCCTTCTCTTTTTTCCTTTTTAACTTTGATTTGTATTTTTCTTATAGTTATTCTCTAATAGACAACAAATATACACGTTAAGCAATGAAGTACGTTCAATCCACCGAAACTTTAGAAATCCCAGAAGGCGTCAATGTTCAAATCAAGGCCAGAAACGTTATTGTTACTGGCCCAAGAGGTCAATTGTCAAAGAACTTGAGACACATTGACGTTACCTTCTCAAAGGTCTCTGACAAACAAATCAAGATTATCGTTCACAATGGTGACAGAAAGCACGTTGCTACTTTGAGAACTGTCAAATCTTTGATCTCTAATTTGATCAAAGGTGTCACCATCGGTTTCAAATACAAGATGAAGTTCGTGTATGCGCATTTCCCAATCAATGTCAACATCATTGAAAAGGATGGTTCTAAATTCGTTGAAATTAGAAACTTCTTAGGTGAGAAGAGAGTTAGAAACGTTAAGGTTTTAGAAGGTTGCGCTGCTGAATTATCAACTAATGCTAAGGATGAATTAGTTGTTTCTGGTAACTCCTTAGAAAACGTTTCTCAAACTTGTGCTGATGTTCAACAAATCTGTAGAGTTAGAAACAAGGATATCAGAAAGTTCTTGGATGGTATCTATGTCTCTGAAAAAGGTCACATTGTTGAAGAAGCTTAAGCTATTATATTTCTTGGGATTACAAAATTTTTTTATCTTAATTTTTTTTCTTTTAACTGTTTAATGCTTTTATAGGTTTTCTTCTTTTTGTGTTTTTTCATGTTATTTTACTGGTTATGTTTCACAATTTTTGCGATTTGTGTGCCGAGTGCCATATTTCGCTGGCGAATCGTTATCAGCTCCGTTTAATGGTGAGCTATCTACGATTGCGCTATTGTAGTCTCTTTGAATTCATTGGTTTTTAATTGATGAATTAACGAGATGTAGCTAAGAGCGTTCCCTTCTCAATCCTGTAGTCCTAGAACCATTGTTACATTCTACAATATTCTTTCCTATAATCTTGCCTTGATGTATTCCCGTCAACACTCACGATTCTTGTCGCAAAGTACTAGTTCAACCCCCGAAGGAAGCCACGTTGCCCTACTACGTTCCAAAATCTATTCTCTGCCTAGTATGCTTCGGACTATTTCTATGAAGTACTTCTTACAGGTGTTTATTAAAGTAGCTGTCTGAAAAGGGGGTCCCTTATTTTCGCTGTTTATTCTGAAAAACAACAGACGTTATATGATCAGCCTTATGGATTACCCCTTGTTTCTTTACATCTATTCGTGAGAGATATGACAAGCCGAGGAAATTTATCCGATGGGGGTGTTCCAGGGTGGATGTATGGAGACGAGACGGCTAGCTCTACAATAGAACCATATGGCCTATATATATATATCTAGATAAATACTTTGTTGACCACTGACCAGCCAGCCACTGTAAACGCCATAGAGTATACAAGACGAATTAGGCTAAAGCATAGCCGCCAGTACCTCAGATTCTAATAGAGGGGCTCGATGACAACAACTTACACTAAACTGATTATTTGGAGTTTCCAATTTCCAACTTTCTGCTAAATCAGGCGGTGTGACATTATATTCCGATGCTCAACGGCTTAACTCCATTTAATAGAACCAAGTGGCAGGTGAGCCCACTTAGTGCTGACCCCCGTCTTTCAGGTATCAAGATTCACGTAATGGATTTGCTCAAACTATGAAGATTTTTGGGGGCTCTCTTTTAGACTTTTTCGCAATTGTCTTCTGAAATGACTAACTTATTTTGCTGAGCATGTACCATTTGATAATTTCCAGATGCCTTCATTATCTCTGCATTCAGACATATATATGTCCGATCCCGATCGAGATCCAGCTGCTGCTCACTAATACAACGATAGCAATAGTCAATATATACAGCTGCTAATATCTAAGTCCCACAACGCCGTCCGGCACTGGCAGCATGACGGAGTCTGAGAAATGAGCCGCTTATTGTGGGCTGACGAATTCTCTCGCTGTGATTGGTGTCTAGCCTGCTTTTGGAGCTGGGAGCCAGTCTCACTCCCCCACAGCCTACAAGGTGACGCCAGACAGGCCCCGTCCTGTATCTGCTGGTGCCTGTACGTTCGGCGGGCGTTTCACTGTTTCTTTCACGTTTCAGGGCGCGCAATACGCTGTACGTACGCACACCGTCCGTGTGTGATGCCCGTGTCAAAATTCGGTTGTTCACAGATAAATTACTAAAAGGTGATGAAGATTAGGGCCCCACCACGGTTGGTGGAGCCTGGAACATGGTCTCTTCTGACTGATCTGCTACTCCGCTATGTTGTCTGGTCTCCACACCGTCTATCTAAAGTTTCATCAACAGCGAAACTAAATTAAGATTGTGGCCTGTTTGCAGCCTATAAATATTCTACTTTTCCCCTCTTCTTACTTTAATTTTAGTTCAGCTGGTTCTTCCACTTCAATTAAACTGTTACATTAGTTTCAACTTACTTATTGAAATTGATTCTGTCATGTCTGCTACAATTGCTCCAAGCTTCAGAAACGTTTACAAAGCAGCTTTTAGAAGTCAATCTAGAAGATCATCAAATTCAAAATTTGTGTTTGGAGCTGCCACTGCTCTAGCTACGGCTGCTTATCTTTACAGCAATAGTGACAATAATAAGAATAACAACAACAGTAATCGCAATAATAATAACAACAACAACAACAACAATCCAAGTAAAGCACTATTTGGGTTTGGTGCTGCATCTGCTGCATCAGAAGTTGCTGCCAATACAAGAGATGCTGCTGTGGACATTAAAACAATTAACGATTATCAAAAGATTTACAATGAAATTGCTTTGAAAATAAGAGAGGAAGACGAGTATGATGATGGATCATATGGTCCAATCTTAGTTCGTTTAGCATGGCATTCATCCGGTTCATACAACAAAAGTGACAAGACCAAAACTAAAGGTGGTTCGTATGGTGGTACTATGAGATTCACTGGTGAACAAAAGGATCCAGAAAATGCAGGCTTACAAATTGCACGTAACTTTTTGGAATCAATCAAACAAAAGCACCCAGAATTATCCTATGGTGATTTATGGACATTAGGTGGTGTCACTGCTATTCAAGAATTAAATGGTCCAAAGATTCCTTGGAGACCAGGCCGTGAGGATTTGTCAGAAGATTGTGTCCCACCTTACCATAGACTACCAGATGCATCTCAAGAAACGGGTGAATATGTTAGATCTGTCTTTGCAAATCGTATGGGATTTACTGATAAAGAAATGGTTTGTTTAATTGGTGTCGGTCATGCAATTGGTAGATGTCATACAACTGCTTCCGGTTTTGATGGTCCTTGGACATTTTCTCCAACAATGGTTACAAATGAATTCTTCAAGTTATTATTGAGTGAAGATTGGCAAATTAGAAAATGGAATGGTAAAAGACAATATGAAGATCAAAGAACAAAAAGTTTAATGATGCTACCAACTGATATGGTTTTAAAAGAAGATTCCAAATTCAGAAAATATGTTGAAGAATACGCAAATGACGAAGCAAAATGTATGAGTGATTTCGCTAACGTCTTTAGTAGATTACTTGAATTAGGTGTCAAGTTCCCAGACTCTACAAAGAAAATCGAATTTAAAACTCTAGATGAGCAAGACATTTGAGCATTGAACGATTATTGATCCATTGATCAAATCCTATTTATAATCTATATATTTTATTTATTTCAAACAATGTCCTTATAATAACTTTTGTAGAAAATCATAATATCAGATGTTAAAATTCATAATTCATATTTTATAATTCATAATTGTTTAAGTAGCAAAAAAAACATGTAGCACCTCCTAATTAGTTTTGTCAACATCTTGATGTTTTTAGGCTATGCATGTAGCATCGGTTTTCAGCGAAGTGCATTCTATTTTTTTTTTAAGGTTAGAATCTATGCACCGAATTTGGTTATCAGTCGGAATTTTATTTCCGCTTATATCATATATTATCTAATTAAATTGAACATTTTTTTCTCCCTAAGCCGCTTCGGCCGCAAGAATCCCACGCTGTGAGGTCAGGAAGAGGATGGGAATCTCTGACTTTTTCATGCTGTTGTGTGTGCAACTTAATTTGTCCAATTGTCTCTTTCTGATCTATATATATAATAATTTTAGGAGTTATACCCACAATAACGATTAAAGGGAAATAATAAAATAAAAAATGGTTAAACCAATTATTGCTCCATCAGTGTTAGCTGGTGATTTCGCCCAGCTAGGTTGCGAATGCCACCGTATGTTTCAATCCCGTGCTGACTGGGTTCACTTAGACGTTATGGATGGCCATTTCGTTCCTAACATTACTATGGGCCCACCTATCATTTCATCTTTACGTAAAGCTGTTCCACGTGATGCAGCTGAGCCAGGTAAATATTTCTTTGATTGTCATATGATGGTTAGCGATCCAGAAACTTGGGTTCCTGAAATTGCTAAAGCTGGGGGAGATCAATACACTTTCCATTACGAGGCTACAAAAAACCCAGTGGCTTTAGTTAAGTTGATAAACCGTTGCGGTATGAAAGCTGCATGTGCTATTAAGCCAGGCACATCTGTCGATGTCTTATTTCCTTTAGCTCCATACTTAGATATGGCCTTAGTCATGACCGTTGAGCCTGGTTTCGGAGGTCAAAGTTTCATGCCTGAAATGATGCCTAAAGTTGAAGAATTGAGAGCTAAGTTCCCAAATTTAAATATTCAAGTTGATGGAGGTTTAGGTGCTGATACTATCCCTGTTGCTGCTAAAGCTGGTGCGAACGTTATTGTTGCAGGCACTTCCGTTTTTAAAGCTCAAGACCCTGCTGAAATGATTCAATTCTTAAGAGATCATGTTAGCGTAGAATTGCAGGCTAGAGGTTTACTTGATGAAGACAAATAAACTATCAGCTTGTAATTTTAATGTTAGCTAATAGATTAACTATAGAGGATTATATTCCAAATGAAGCTTTTTATATTCATAAGTATTTTTAAATCAAATATTATTAACGGGAAAACGAAAAATGTTAACGATATATATTAGTAGTGACTGTAGAGAAAGAAAAGTAAAAGAGAACAAATAAAAGCGATAAGAGGCATGTCGAAGTAATATAAAGTGTACACTGGCATGCCAATAATTGCCCAGTTTAAAGCAGGCTTTTTCAGACCCAGTAAGTATTAACCGAACAGGAAATCAAAATTTTAGATAAAGTCTAACGATTATAAAAGATGACTTAAAAAACAGGTCCACCTAATGTAGTACCTTCTCCACTAACAGAGACATTGAAAGATCCAGCTGCTGCATCTTCCACAACAGCCCAAAGAGCATTTCTCACAACACCTTGATGTGATTTTTCCTTCTTGTTGTTTTCACTCTGCGTTTCAACATCTAAATCCATGTCTTCTTCTTGTTTAGCAGCTAAATCAACCAATAACTGATCCGTGTTTAATTTTCTGGCACTTGCATATTTCTTATTTCTTTCAATCTTTTTGGCTCTCTTGTTGGATAATGTATGTTGAACTAAGTTTTTACTAGATCTTAAGGTAGTACCTGAATACGCAGCTAAAGCAGTAGACTTGACAGGTTTTTCAGTAGATTCCACACGATCTTTAGAGATAGGTCTAGCTGAGCTTCTTCTTTGGGATTTTCTTTGACGGATCATATTGTCCTTAGGTTTATTAATCGAGTTCTTTGATGGCATCTTTGCTAACTATCCGTATTATATTGATCACTAAGTGTTGTGTGTCTTTAGGGATTTCTATAAACCAAATCAATATTTATTAAAAAAAAATTTTTTTTAAAAAAAAAAAAAATTAGTTAAAAAGGTTGCGTAAGCAAGGGTGCGCGTATCAAATGAATTTTACGTACTTAAGATTATCTTTAATTCTACGTATCTTTTTATCATTACGTCGTTATAAATGAAAAATGAAAAGTGCGAATAATAATTTAAATATACGATCCATCTAAAACTATAACTTGGATGCAATATTTTTGTCAACTTCAGATCTTAAAGCTTTAATAGTTTCTGCTTGATTCTTTGCTTTGAAAACCGACGTTCCTGCAACGATAACATTAGCACCAGCTTCAGCAGCAACTTTCACAGTTTCTTCCGTTAAACCACCATCAACTTGGATATTCAGCTTTGGGAATTCTTCTCTAAGCTTTTTAACTTTTGGCATCATATCCTTCATAAACTTTTGGCCTCCAAATCCAGGTTCAACAGTCATGATCAAAACCATATCCACCGAATCAACAATTTCCAAAAAGGCAGAATCTATAACCGATTTAGGCTTTAGTGCACATCCCACGTTCATTCCATTCCTCTTGATCAATTCGATTAGTTCCTTAGGATTAGAGGTAGATTCATAATGGAAGGTGAATTGAGAACCACCAAATTGTGCAACTTGTTCAACCCATTTTTCAGGTTCTGCTACCATCATATGACAATCGAAGAAAAATCTCTTAGGATCAGTCAATAGATCACGTAATTGTTGAATCACTGGCAAACCAATCGAAATGTTTGGCACAAAATGGCCATCCATTATATCGATATGAATCCAGTCAGAGTTATTAAGAAACAATTTAGAAACATCTTGACCCAAAGTTGTGAAGTTTGCAGAAAGAATTGAAGGAGCAATAATTGAATTTAGCTGACTTGTACTGTTGTTGCAACCGTAGCACATTATTAAAGGTATTTTCTTGTATTGTAAAAGATTTACTAGTTATTGTAGGAGGAGAGAAATCTTGAAAGGATTAGATGAGTTGTAGACAAATTTATGCATATGAACACATGATGAAGGTGAACAGATCTTGATATTTACCAATAACTTTAATCTCTCCTTATAACTTTCGAGTTCCTATGATAATATGGAATATATGCGGAAAGATTTGACGGCAAAGAGTAATTCTTCGGCAAAATTAATGACTGTTGAAACCGTAGGCTATTATCTTTTGAATGCTTATCAAGTATCTTATGTAACATTATGACTGCTAAGTTGTCGCGACAAGATTCTTTTTGGCTTTCTTTCCTTTTTTTGTTCAAGCTTCTCTTAAACGCATAATTCTAATAGCTATTGCGCACATCTACTGAAAGTTATTCGCGATTTTTTAATAAATTGCCAAACAAATCAAAAAAAGTTTAGTGTTGCATTTGAAAAGAAAGAAACTACAGTGTCAAGGCCAATAAACGATTGCTCTGACTATTTTTATGTAGAGCTCTTTGGGGACAATTATACACACTCAGATAAAGCCTTTATTTTTCAATCATATCCAAAACGCCTATCAGAAACTCTCATGTAAATCAAACAATAGTTTCCCTCTTCTTAAAATTATACACGGAAAAAAAAGTTTATGGAATTAGTTTGAGGGACGTTGCTTTCTCAACTACCTACCATGACCAAATATTTGAAGGGTTAGAGAATGCAGTTCTCCTTCGAGTAGGACACACACATAAAAAGTAATTTCTCTAAGAAGAACACAGTATTTTTGATTGTCGGAGTCAAGTTATAAATTAGTATAAATTAATTACAGTGCAAGTGCCAGGCACTTACTGCTGGCCAGTTGATGGTCTTCCCCCGCCCAAAAAAGGAAGCTTAGAAAGTGCCCGACATATCACATGCTATCATCTCCAATCTTGGAAACCGGGATTTGATTAACCATTTATGTTTCTTATTCTATATTTCTGTACAAGCACGCTTTATAATGTCATAAAAGATGAAAATGAGAATCAATATCTTTTGCTATTCTTATTGCTGAAGGACTTACCATATCAATAAAGTGCCCCAAAAAGATAAAACGAGGAATGCGATACCAGATTTAAAGTGGAAGCCCCTAAATAATAAGCTGCATTTGGTTATGTCTTTCAAAACTTACTTCCGCTTTATAAGACATGCCGAGGATAGAACTCAGAAATATGCTAGAGAACACAAAGCATGTGCTTGAAAAAATTGTCTACTTCCTTCAAATAGAGATTAGCATGAAGTTACGAGTCTTCCCGCTGCGCTCGTGTACAAACAATGCCAGTATTGAAATTGACTTTCACATAGATAATAAATGGTAATATATATTTACAATACATACAACCTATTTAGATATATATACTTGTACACAATGATTGTATCTGCATACCTATATTAGCAACATTTACTAGCTAGGTTGCAACCACAAATCATTTATGGGTATCAGATTCCCCTTTCCTGTTTTGCGGCTCAAAGATAGTTTAACGTGCATGCAGCCAAGTCTATCCTCGGCGCAAAACCTTTTAGACTTGTAGATTCTTACCTTTTTCGTTGCTCGACCCAAATTATGCACTTATCTAAATTACATATAGATTTTGCAAATGCACTATATTAAGTGGACATCTATGAAAATTAAAACTATACATTTAAACAACACATGCTACTACTAAGGCAGCCTAAAGACATTTCTTGAAGTCTACTAAATGATGAATCAATTATAGGAGCATAGAATATTTTGTTGAAACCATAAAGCAGCCTTTTTCTTTAACAAGTTGCAAAAGCGAACGTCTGCAACACAGTTACTCATAATCACCAAAAGCATCTTCAGCAATGCGGGCAGGGAACGCCGTTCAAATAAGATAAATGCAGGTAGTAAGCGCAATTGCCAGTAACCTTGAAACGTGAAGCAGAAGTCACATCAGCGGAATTCTATTCAGAGAAATACCTAAGGCTGTAAAGGGATTGGGCAGGCATAACAATGCAGTAATAAATTGGGCACATCTCTAATACCTACTTTGGAAACATAAATCTACTGAACTCCTTACCAACTTTAGCAATATAAATACTAATTCTAATACCTTTACTGCTGTTTAAGGGCTCTGAAGCTACCTATTGGAACCGAACACTTCTCTTTGTTATAGAGCAAATATTAACAAAATGATTAGTATTTTCAAAACAAATAATCTTTTTAGCATTATCTTATTGTTATCGTTTGCATTACCTTCCATTAATGCACTTGGCGAACCAACACTGGAGGAGTTGAGAAAGAAGTATCAATTTAATTTCAATTTGGACAACATTGAAATTCTGGATCATCCATATTTGGAGGATCTACCAGTGTTCACTTCTAAAAACAAGAACAAGAATCAGATGTACAAAAGAGATTCAGATTCAGATTCAGACTGCTCTACATCAACAGCTGTTACAAGACCAACATCATTCGATACAAGCCAGAAGGCATATCAATTCATTGATTACTTTTGGTCTCAAGCTATGTACCCAACAGATGAATCACAAGCCGATGCTATCAACTCAACCCTATTCACCAATAATTCTAGAGGAAGAGTTTCGGTGACAAGAAACTTCGACGGAGTGGAGCTAAACACAGAGTACATTTTTGGTTTGTTTGCTAGAGTTCCAGAAGTTGAATTTTCGATGTTGGGCTATCCAACTTCATACATCATCACAGAATTTGCAGGTAACGGTGATGGATTCTTTGCCTCTTCAGCCATTTTAAACTTCACGTTCCCTCAATTAGACGGATTTGTCATTCCATCTCAAGCTGACTTTTGGGTGAAATTAAAAATGGAAGATGGCTTAGTGAAAATGGATGAATATGATGCCGTTTTCCGTAACTTTGCATGGACCTATAACGTGGTTGCTGAAGTGTCTGGTGCCGCATTAGTTTCTGCTGCAGTCAACACCACCTATTCATCTTACACCGGTGAGGAATTGATCAAGTTAAATGCTGTTAAATCTATCTGTGATGCAGCTATTGAGTACTGCACTGGGGACAACTTACAATATAGTTCATTTGAAGAATGTTTTGAGTATTTGTACGAAGACGTTAGAATTGGTGAAGGATACGAAGGTGGACAGGATACGGTGTTCTGCAGAAACGTCCATCAAGCTATGCTTCCTTACAGACCTTCAGTTCATTGCCCCCATGTTGGACCATCGGGCGGTGATATGTGCCGTGATTCGGATATGAACTATTGGGATGTTGTTTGGAGATACGTCGATTATTTTGATAACATGGTTTACTACTCCAGCTATTAAATGATTTATTCACTACCACAATCTGATTGATTCATCGATTGAACGATCAGTTTTGAGATAAACTCTACCGATGCTGTTCGATGCAGCCGCTACTTATTATTATTTTGATTTCCCATCCGTTCAAAGCTTGAAGAAGCTTAAATTTATTATTATGTATCCACTTTTTGAAAACTAGTTATAACAAATTTCAACCAATTTCGCTCGCTCTGAGTAAACAAGACGAAACGAAGTAAGAATCTCGAAATTTATCATACACCGAAATATAAAAACTGTAAGGCCGTGCCATCTTAAACTGGGACGAGTAAAGATACAAGGTCAGTGGCAATAGTTTAAACAAGTTTAAAATCAATTAATAACGCGCTGGTATCAACCTTATTAAAAATAAAAGAAACAGAGTTGAGAGAATAATACCAGCCACAATTCTGATGTAGAACCAAATGCTTAGTTTTCCCTCTCTGTGGTATTTTGTAAGTAATTTATTAACGTTATTGAATTTACCACTTGAACTTTCAAAATTCCCTGTGGCTTCCTTTAAAATAACTGCATCATGCTTAATCATTTCCTGGAACTGGAATGCTTGTTGTTTCAAATTGGATACCATTGAGGGTAGCACGTCTATCAATTCCTGTTGGAAGGTATCTTGATAATTGTTTTGGTCTTCCATAGTTTGAATTGAGTCCAATTGTGATGGCGTATTGGTCGTGGTTAGTAATCTTTTCCTTAGAGTGTCTATTGATTCATCTTCAATCTCTTTCACTTGTAGCTCTGTAGTTGATGGATTTGAAACACTATTATTACGTTGGCTCAACTCCCTTTCTTTTTGAGCTGCGATCTCTTGTTCTCGCTCGTATTTTGCGTGTTTGGCCTCTAATCTATGGCCTATTTCGAAAATCAAATTATTCAATAACTTGTCCGTAGAATGAAGCTCCTCTGTTATTGCCTTATATTTAGGTTCCTTGTACGTATCTTTTCTCAAGACGTCTAAATTCTTAGATAATTTATTTATGGTTATAAAATTAGACACTAACTTTGAATCATCTTTACTTAAAATGGCTATATTTTCAAGGGCGGAGTTTATCTGACCAATCGCATGTGTGAACGATAATGAAGTTGTCATTTTCACAAACCAAACTTTTATTCAAAAATTATTCAGAGAGTATGTGAAAACAGGAGACCATCAACATAGTAATTTCCATTGGCTTGAAACGTACATAATTCACTTTTCTCATCCGCCAATGTTTCAACTCTCTACAAAAGCCAACGAGGATGGGAGTAATCAATTACATAATCAAAATACATTTCCAGTTTTGACACAGTTTTTAGTTTTCGGGGACGCAAATTAATTCTTGTATGATACTGATTATCAGATGATTAACATGCCCAGCTATCTCAAAATGTGAAACAATATCATATAGGGAAGAAACAAAAGACACGAAGACTTTCATTGGGAGTTCTATTAATGGTGATTTGATTCACTACACGTGATCGACTCATTGGATTACAGAATACTTATGGGCACAGCACTCTTTAAGGAAGACATTTCGTTAGTAGAACATGCACAAAATAATCAAATGATCTGGAAAATAAGATATGATTTGTATGTCTATCAGATTCAGTATGTGAAAATATGGCCAACTGCGTCTCAAAAACAAGAGATCAACCAGCATAAAAGTTCTGCCTTACTAACCACTTAGATATATGCTAGACTGGGACCTATGGGACCTATGTCGATGACACTAAAATGTAATGCGATTTAGATTAACTCAACTACATGTACATGACCGCTACAGCAAGGGCTCACCATGCCAATAGGATTGATACCTGATGATAACTGAAGAGGTGGATGACAATATAGCCAGATTCACATACGAAGTCTAGGAATGGAGATCACTTGACACCTCTCTCGTAAAAAAGTAAAAAACACTGCCTGCTAGTATGAACTAAAAGAAATCAACTGAAAACTTTCAGTAAAGAGACTCTTTAATTGAAAACGTAGTATATATGGTGTCTAATACTAGAATGATTAGAGGTCTCCCCACAATTGTACATGAACATTCTATTCCTGGGAAATATAACGATAGGTTGAAAATAACTGTGAGATATATGTATAATCCTGCACTATTGCACTGTATAGCCATGGTTAACATGACACATGAAACATAATAGCATGACAAAGATTTGTTTACATTAACAGGATACAAAATGGTGCCATTGCGTTCCATTCAAATCATTCTTTTCAACCTTACAGGCACCGACAGCCCAACCCAATGCACACTTGGAAGTAAATTCAGAACGGCGAGTTATTATATAATCACAGGCTGTAAAAATAGTTCACCGCTGCTCAAAATCTGTAGGCCCATCGGACTCGGGGTAAATAGCAAGATCCGAAACGAAATCTGGAGTAATGGAAAATTGGAAATGTTATATAAAGCATGTGTGCGGCTCAAAATTATACACCACTGCACCAGAAAAAAAAGAATTTTGCTAGCTTAAAAGAGCTTAAGTATGCAAACCCGAATTCGGGATAGAACCAACCCCGGCGATGCACTTGCCAATAAGAGAGGGGGAAAAGTTGATTACTAGTGTGAAGCAAGGGACCTTGAATGAGTCCTGCTGAGCGGCAATAATAGTAATTAACAATGTGCGATTAGTGAGCCATTCGATAAATCTTCAATAAATTGTATTAATAGCACTGAATTACAAGAAGTAAGAGAGCAATATCCAACTTCAAATTATAATTAGCATAGGATTACAACTTTACCAAATTTCAAAGGGATTCCAAAGCTGATCAAATGAAGATGGATTAAGAAAGCAAGTTATCAAGAGTGAATTCGCTGTCATACAACCGATCGATCTCCAATTGTTGTGTCTCCATCAGCCGACCGATCTCATCAGCCGTCGCTGAAATCAAAAGTTTAAGGCTGTGTAAGGCAGAGCCAACCGTCACGTCCCCCGCATAACTGGGACAAGGATAACACACTACGTAATTCCCAATCAGTGAGCAGCTCCGTTCTCCGTACACGCTTTTCCTTTCCTTGCGGGCGAGATGACGAGGGATGAACAGCAAGAGGAACTGTTGTGAAATTCAATTGATTCTTGAATAATGAGTGTCAATTAGGTAATTGGTAGAGCTTTAAATATAAACAGTGTATATGTAAACTTGAATTCTTGCTGTAGATCCAGTCAATGACAAACTGAACACAGTAAAGTACTCAATTAATCAAGTTCAAGAAGAGAGCCCAGTTGAATTGCATTGCACCTTTTAATTGCTACTTAGTACTAACCTCCCTTGGCCGCTGGCCAGCCGAGCGGCACCCAGAGGTCAAAAAGCAGTGTCCCCTATAAAAGATGATTACAATGACAAATTATCATGTTCTAATTGGCCCAATCTGCAGATAGTTTCGGCCGCGCGCCTGGTTTATATCCAGGACTCCTAAACACCTCCACGGCTGCCCGGCCGCCGCCCGGTACCAGGAGGGGCAGCCTGGGCACTTGGGCACCTTCATATCTCATTACCTGACGCTGCAGGCTGGCAACTGGCACCCGGCCCCCGTCCCCCGCGAATCCAACCTCACATTTCCCCCAGAGCAGTACCCATCTCAGCTGACAGGACCAGCCGTCTGCCCCCAAACCCAAATTCCCCCAATCGCTCTCACGGGGCCGATTTGCGAACTGGAGATGATTGTCATCTCTTTTTGTTTTTTTTTTATCTACTATTTAGGATGCTTGTCCATCGATCAATCACATCGTATTATATATAATCAATCAAATCCCTTTTTTTGCTTGTGCTGCCTTTCAACATACTTTTCAAATTTTTCTTTTTTTGTTTTAGTTTTTTTTTCTTTTCTTTCTCCATCGAGATTCAATTTATAATATCGACTCAATATTATAAATTATTTATATCTAATATATAATACACACATTATGTTATCTGTGTCAAGATCAGCTAGAGTGCCACGTTTCTCTCGTGGTCTAGCAACCGTTTCGAGTCTGACCAAAGACTCAAAGGTTCACATGAATTTGTTAGAATCATACACATACATCAACTACAAGAAACAACTTGAAAACGTGAATATTGTTAAGGAAAGATTAGCAAGACCATTAACATACGCAGAAAAGCTTTTATACGGTCACTTAGATGATCCTCATGGACAAGATATTCAAAGAGGTATCTCTTATTTAAAATTGAGACCAGATAGAGTTGCCTGTCAAGATGCTACCGCTCAAATGGCTATTTTGCAATTCATGTCTGCTGGTATGGATTCTGTTGCTACTCCAACCACCGTCCACTGTGATCACTTGATTCAAGCTCAAAAAGATGGTCCAGCTGATTTAGCTAGAGCTATCGCTTTAAACAAGGAAGTTTATGATTTCTTAGCTTCCGCTTGTGCTAAGTACAACATTGGTTTCTGGAAACCAGGTTCCGGTATTATCCATCAAATCGTTTTAGAAAACTATGCCTTCCCAGGTGAATTATTAATCGGTACAGATTCCCACACTCCAAATGCTGGTGGTTTAGGTCAATTGGCTATTGGTGTCGGTGGTGCTGATGCTGTTGATGTTATGGCTGGTCTTCCATGGGAATTGAAGGCTCCAAAGATTATTGGTGTTAAGTTAACTGGTAAGATGAGTGGTTGGACTTCTCCAAAGGATATTATCTTGAAGTTAGCTGGTATTACTACCGTTAAGGGTGGTACTGGTGCCATTGTTGAATATTTCGGTGAAGGTGTCGACACTTTCTCTTGTACTGGTATGGCTACTATCTGTAATATGGGTGCCGAAATTGGTGCTACTACCTCTGTCTTCCCTTACAACGGTTCCATGAAGGCTTACTTGGATGCCACTGGAAGATCTGACATCGGTGAATTCGCTGACTTATACCAAAAGGAATACTTATCCGCTGATGAAGGTTGTGAATATGATCAAATTATCGAAATTGACTTAAACACTTTAGAACCACATGTTAACGGTCCATTTACTCCAGATTTAGCTACTCCAGTTTCAAAGATGAAGGAAGTTGCTGTTGCTAACGACTGGCCATTAGAAGTTAAGGTTGGTTTAATTGGTTCCTGTACCAACTCTTCTTATGAAGATATGTCAAGAGCTGCTTCTATCATTAAGGATGCTGCTGCTCACGGTTTGAAATCTAAGTCTATTTTCACTGTTACTCCAGGTTCTGAACAAGTTAGAGCTACTATTGCCAGAGATGGTCAATTAGCTACTTTCCAAGAATTCGGTGGTAAGGTCTTAGCTAATGCTTGTGGTCCTTGTATTGGTCAATGGGATAGACAAGATATCAAGAAGGGTGACAAGAACACCATTGTCTCATCATTCAACAGAAATTTCACTGCCAGAAATGATGGTAACACCGCTACTCACGCCTTTGTTGCTTCCCCAGAAATGGTTGTTGCCTATGCTATTGCCGGTGACTTAAGATTCAACCCATTAACTGATAAATTAAAGGATGCTGATGGTAATGAATTCATGCTAGCTGCTCCACATGGTGATGGTTTACCATCAAGAGGTTACGACCCAGGTGAAAACACTTACCAAGCTCCACCAGAAGAAAGAGCTTCAGTTGAAGTTGTTATCGCTCCAACTTCCGACAGATTACAAAAGTTGACCCCATTCAAGCCATGGGATGGTAAGGATGCATACAGCATGCCAATTTTGATTAAGTCATTAGGTAAGACCACTACCGATCATATTTCGATGGCTGGTCCATGGTTGAAGTACCGTGGTCACTTGCAAAACATTTCTAACAACTATATGATTGGTGCCATCAATGCTGAAAACGGTAAGGCTAACCACGTTAAGCACCACTACGATGGTACTTACGATGGTGTTCCAGAAACTGCTGCTAAATACAGAGATGCTGGTATTAAATGGGTTGTTATTGGTGGTGAGAACTTTGGTGAAGGTTCATCAAGAGAACATGCTGCTTTAGAACCAAGATACTTAGGTGGTTTTGCTATCATTACTAAGTCATTTGCCAGAATTCACGAAACTAACTTGAAGAAGCAAGGTCTATTACCATTGAACTTTGTTGAACCAGAAGCTTACGATAAGATTAACCCAGATGATGAAATTGATTTAGTTGGTATAACTGAATTAGCTCCAGGTAAGAACTTAACTATGGTTGTTCATCCAAAGGACGGTGAAGCTTGGTCTACTCCATTATCCCACACATACAATAGCGAACAAATTGAATGGTTCAAATACGGTTCTGCTTTGAACAAGATGGGTGCCTCCAAGAAATAAGTTTGTCTTGATAATTTTTAATTCATTGGAAAGCAAAAGAAAGAAAATGAAAAATAGGAGGAAAATTGAAAATAGATAATTATAAGTGTTTTGATTATTTGCAAGTAGTTTTCTCTTTTGGTTTTTAAACTTTTTTGAATTTTTTTTTTGATTGGACAAAGACTTTAGGAGTTTTTCTTGCGTTGTTAATAGAGATGAGTTTTTTAATCCAATAAGATTGCTGAAAGCTATTTTCATAATATAATATTTATTTATTGACACATATTTATATTTCATTCATTTTTTTTGTCTTTTTAATTTTTAATTTTTTTACTGCTTTTTAACTATGCCTTTTGATTTTCATTTGTTTTTTTGTTTTTCGATTCACATTCTTGATCATCAGTATTTTATTTATAGTTTATAGTGTTTGATTCCTTTTAGTTCAAATTCTCTATTATATATTGTTATATATATCATATATTTATATTATATTCCTTTTAAGTTTCTACTTTACTGAATTTTTAGCGTAAAAGAGATTATAAAATAATAGACTATATACGAAGAAAATAAATAGTTTGGACAACAAGCGTACAACTAGCGTACAAGCAACCTGTCCAGAATCGATTTTATCTAAGACTCATTCATAAAAACAGGAATCAATAGAAAGGAAATAGACCATATCTTCTGTCCGTTGGGGTTCTACTTTTCCTCCATTGTTTTTCCAATTTTCAATGTTGTCCACTTTAAAGCCAGAAAATCCTAGTGGTCCTCGATCGCAATCTGCACAGGTCAAAAATCTACTGAACTGAATATAAACTGTTTGACTCGCACCATTGATGCTTGTATTAGATAATGAGATTAATGAATTATTAAACATATCATTGGCAGGTCTACTTACACCTATGTTGTCAAAATCCCACATTGATGGAAACATGTAAAAGTTTTGACACGACATGTTAGATTTTTCCCCTTGCTCACTCTCTTTTGCTGTTGTCTTTTCATAATGATAACCTATTTGATTCTGGGAATCATCATTGCCTGTTCTAATACTTAAAAATTTGAATTCAGATTCACTACTTAAATCTATTGGACTCTCGTATTTGGGTAAGGTCTGCGGTGATTTGAGTTCTATTATTCGACATTGACATTTATCTTGAATCTTGAATGGACATCGAAGAACGTACTTGGAATCTGAAACTTCACTTTCTGATTTCGGAAGATCGGTGTATAGCATTGTGATCTATAAACTGTGGCCAATATTAAACACTCTTCTAATTTAGTGTTGAGATTTCCCTTTTACACACGGGATACTAAAGTCTTGATCTCAGGTCTGAAAGAGATTTAGAGACTTGTAATCGATTCTGCAAGTGCATAACGTTTATTGAGCCATGAACTGTGTTCTCTCAGTAGGATAATGTGATTATCTTATTACTTACATAATCCAATCCCCAAAGTAGATTTCCTCAGGCAATAGTCTCAACGTCATAACTATGAATCTGGATATGCTATCATATCAGTTAGTCACGTGCACTCAAAAGTACTCGCTATCCATGAAATATTTCAATGCTATTTATCTACCCGTTTCCCTTTTTTTCTTCCTTCAATAATTGTTATTCCTATAGTTTTCCTTTGTACCTTGTTTACAACTTTATGAAAGGTTTCTCTGCTTCTAGTATTCCTTTTTCCTTTCTTTGCCAAGAGTTACAAAGCTACATGTTTATCTTTGGCTGTATTTTGTTATTTCATTTTCTATATATGTAAAAATAGCTAATTTGTATCTAAGATCGTATTGTTATTCACCTTCAGAACAATGATCTCACAGAAAACTCTACACGTAATTGGGTATGGAAGACAGAAAGCAGGTTGAATAGATCAGTTCCAAAGAAATGGAATTTATATTCTGATAAACAGTTAAATTACGATTAAGTCTATGATGGTGGCAGGAATTGAGCAAACTAAGTTCTTTATCTTCAGGAATATATACTACAATTGGAATTACTATTTCTTTCAATAAATATCTGCTTATAATGGTGATATATATGTATTCCAGTTACTATAGCGTGGCTGGTGTTTAATATGGTTTTTCTTGCTGATCATTACATCAAAGCCTCCATTTTTTAGGTTCACAAAAAATCGATTTTGGGTTTTAAGATGCTAAATATGCTGTTTCTGGCTACCAAGGAATAAGAAAACAAATAAGAAGAAAGAAAATCGCTTAACGCTAATGTGGCTTTCATGCTTGTTAACGTACGCCAATACTTGTCAAATCTTAATGCTCTACAAATTCACTTGAGTTCCAAATTAACAACATAACTTGTACACAACAAGGTGTTGGGAAAGTTTTCCTGTGACTTATATTTCTAGTAGCGAAGATAGAACAGACATATGAAATTGATCATCAGTGATAACGCAACCTAGCCAAAACGCTTTGTCTATCGTTTGCAAAACAAACAAATTACAGATAATTAAACCAATGAATAACCAATCAGAGAACTGTAGATATGAGATTCGAAAGTAAGAAATATGCACGCATGAGATGCACACAATTGTTGCAAGTTATAAGTTAGAACTGGAGCTACAAACAACCAGCCAAAAATCTCGGGCAGGACAACAACAATGTGCCCACGAGGTGCATGTGGGGTAATCTCCCAGTGGCAGAGAGCTGACTGCTGCCTGGCCCTACCCATGTGCCCACGAGTCTACTATCCAGTGAGTGTCCACTGTTCCACTGATCCAGTGACTGCTCTGACCGTCTGATAGGCTGACCGTATTTTCCGTGGATACTGAAATTTGAGATTCCCCCTGTTTTTTGTTTACCTCAAGCCTCTCCGGCCGTCTGGAGGACTGGAACAGGAAGCTTGTAGCTTCCAGCAGTAAGCTGCAAGTCGTGCATGCCCCTGGTAACTACAGACCGCCCCTGGTGACCTTCCCATTGGAGTTTGTCCCTTGAGCGCCTCTCGCCTACTGGAGGAGCGGCTGACGGCTGATTTCCTCGTGCGCCCTGCAGTAACCCGGGCAAAGTCTCCCACACAGTCACCGCTACCCAATTGTATGACGCTTTTCCATGCGTGCATCAAGCGGTGGTGTGCCTTATTTTAGCCGGTAGCAATTGACCTCGAGTTTCACAACGCTTGGGCAGTATGTTGGGAGCTATATTTATATACCCTGCTATTAGCAATGTTATGATAATTTGTGGAGATTTCAGCAACCGCCTCAAACTTTTTCTCAAACTATCTTTATTTCTCTTATTCCATTTTTTTACTTCTTTAGAATTAATAGATATCTTATACCAATAGCATATCATAGATATATGTTTAATTTCTAAAAAGCATGCCATTTATATCTGTTGACAAAATGTTTGGATTCAGTGATGATCCTGGGGAGACTTTCATTCAGTCTTCAAGCCCTTTGAACCTTGGTCCAACGTTACTGGAGAAACGATACTATAGTCGTAACCATTCAAGGTACGGTTGGATTGCATTTATTGCTCTTGTCTTTGTTATTCTCCTAGCTATTTGGTTAGTCAACTGCTGCAGAATGAGAAGAGGGAACAAGGCCATGCAATACACTACATTTCTTGCTCCACCGCAAAACTCGCACCTTTTGAATAACAACCAACATCCAATACAACCACAACAACCGTATTATCCAGGTAACGGCTACGGTTATAATAGTGAGTCTTACAATAATTTTCAGGCCAATAACGATTACAACCAACAAGGGTACAACAATGCCAATGGTAATTCAGGGGGGCTAGAATATCCGTCTCCTACTTACCAGAATCAAGGTTCTGAAAAGACTGACTCTAACACATATTCAAATTACAATACCAATACAAGAAATGAGCAAGGCGCTGCTCAAGAGTATTATCAACAGCCTGCTACGGATAACAGAAATTACCAAAGGTATTGATTGATTTAATTAAAAAAAAAACTATATATACGATTCTCTTTTTTCTTTCGAAGTTTTTTTATTTCATGTGTTCACGATACTTTTTAATTTCCTTCTTTCTTGCTTCCTTTCTTTCTTTCTTTCGTTCTTGTTCGTTATTTTGTAATGTGTGTGTTTTAATTATTTGCTAGTTTAATATATGATAACTGCTTTTTTTTTGAATGTTTATATTTTTGGCATTGTAAAATTTCAAATTGAAAAATAAAACGGCTTTCAAAAGCAGGGTAATCAAAACGGGGCATTGGAATGTGAGCACAAAGTAGAAAGTGGTAGCGTGTAAGTGTAAATACCAAATCCATTCTTATGCAGCTGTGGCCCACGGGGTAGAACGAAATCGAGGATTATCTCGATATCGATCTACGAAAAGCTAGAACCCGTACTGTCAGAGCATCGATTGAAACTGGTTCCTCCTCTGAATTGTCTAATAGACAAAATATCAACTCATTCATCAAATATATCTAATTATACTGTTTTGAGTAAGATCTAAATTGCTTCCTAGCAGGTATATATTAAGACTGCCAGAAGCCTTTAATTCGAGCATTCCAAATTGCACCTGATCATAAATTCAAAATAACATGCTTCTCTGAATCGCACGCAATTTCACTCTCTCTGATTATATAATCACCACCAGCTTTCTTGACCGAGGGCAAAGCGCCGAAGGCTGTTAGTGTTAGCTCATGATATTTCGATAATATATCCGATATCATTGAACTCCTTTCTCCACTGTAATTGGAATTTAGACCCATCACAATTTGTTTGAAATCACAAATTATTAAAATAACTGCTTATAACAACATGGTCAACTTCCCACCAAAGTACAATTCCTCGCATATCTATAAATCATCGACCTCAGGACAAACTACTCCTGCTTCAAGACACACCGTTCAATTCTTCCTAGACTACGATTGTCCCTTCTCTGGTAAGATATTTAAGAAATTAAATGATGAGATTATTCCATTGTTGAAGTCCAAGAAAATCTTGGATCAGTTTAATCTAACTATAATGAATGTGATTCAGCCATGGCATCATACAAATTCAGGAATTATGCATGAAGTGGCCTTGGCCGTTGCTAATGAATATCCTTCCCAATTCTGGAAATTCTCCTATATTTTATTTGAAAACATTGATAGTTTTTATGATACAGAAACTTATGATCTTTCAAGAAGACAAATTACCCAAAAATTAATTGATTTGGCAGTCGCTACTTTAAATGGCGTCGATCGTTCTCTCTTATGGAAGTGGTTGGAAATCGCTAGAAATACAGATGGATCTCCATCTAATGCAGGTAATAAGCTTGCTAAGGATGTGAAGTATTTCACAAGATACCATAGAACTGTGGGTGTTCATGTTACGCCAACAGTATTTGTTGATGGAATTGTGGCTGGGTCCATTGAATCTTCCACTCCTGCAGAAACTATCGTGAAAATTTTATCGGATGCTTTATAAATTTAAAGAATATACTTTAATTTCAATTTTTGATCAGTGATTTATTTTAAGCCACTGAGGTTTTATTCCCATTCTATGATAGTAATACGTGCCCTTCCGTATTGGTAGCTATAACAATTCTGTACGTGACTTTTACAAATACTGGACAAAGCCAGAATGAATGTCCCATCTGGTCATATGATATTTTCAGAATTGCAAGTTATACAGAATAAAAAAAAGAAAATCGAAATGGCTTTGTAAGTAGATAATTTGTAAAACAGGAAAGCATAGAAAAGTGCCTCTTGATTTCCAACCGATTGACCGAATATTCTTCTCTAAGTTCGAACAGTTTGCCATCTAATCTGTGAATATGCTTCAAGCCTACAGTGTTTCGTATTGTATTTCTGCCTATCCCCATCCCCATTGTAAGAATACGTGTGGCGAAGTGATAAGTTCAAAACAACTTCAGTCCCATGGAGGGCAATATCATAACTGGCAATATCATAACTGCCAATGTCTGACTCATCCTATGAGCATGAACTATAGTACAACACTTCATATAATCTGTTAAAGATTGATATTAGCAATAATAACTCCAACTGGCATCTTTTTGATCATTTTCTTTAGTGCAAATCATTAATTCTGATGGTTTTAATTTGTTGCGATGTAGGTTGATTGAACAATCAGTCCGAAGTTTCAACTCACAAGTCACAGAGTATTAGAAAGACACGGATCTCTGACTTGCCACTGCGCCGCAAATGAGATAACAGCAGAACCTGGGAAGTGGGGCCGACGTGGGGCTTCAAACTGAGCGTCGTTGTAGAAAGCCGGTAATCGGAGGTTTCTTTATTCAATTTTTTATATATTTTTAAGCATGTGAATAAACCAATTATTAAAAACTAATTACCGATAGACTTTAATAATCACAGGGTTTTTGGGGACTGAATACATATCCCATCTTATTAGAACGGATGAACGAGAGGAAAAGGCCGACGCAGATACCAAGCCGCGCCGCGCGCGCGCGACGAAAGCTGACCAAGAATAAAGGAGCTTTATTTATTTACAATTGAGAACACCGCCTCTTCTGTGTCTTCTGTGACTTCAGATCGGATCTTGGCTGATTTCGATACCCTGCTATCGCATCGGCTACAGTATATTTCATTTGCCCGTTTTTGATCTTGTTTGATTTGCTGATCTTGTTTGATTCATGCATTGCATTTCCATGTCAAGTACACACTGGCAGGGTAGGGTCACTCGATGCACACATTCGGGCTGGCTGATATGACCAGATTGGTTTGTACGCCTTGAGCGATTTAAATTTTTCAACTATCCCAAAACCTGTACAGTAAACCATACAGTTGGATTTGGTGAAAATTTTCTAAAATTAGGTTACTACTATTCCGGCATTGAAATAACTACTTTCCTTGCCCATAGATGCATCTGCTCAAATATAGCGATGTGAGAACAACTTGATGTATAAAAGGGCAAGAAATCCTCCTAATTCAAAAGTTTCTTTGAAGAAGTTACGTGATTATCTCATACTATATCCTTCCAATCAAACATTGCTGATAATAATTTTTACTCAACCATACTTAGATCACATAAATAGAACTAATGGTGCTTAACAACAAATTGACCTGCTTACTATCGACACTCGCTGCTACGAGTTTCGTTGCTGCTGTTGCATCTCCAGCTGACTTTTACTATGGAGAAGAATTCCGTTCAAACCAGGATATTCAGCCCTTGAACGATCATGCAAAATTCAAAGATTTGCCTGTTTTCTCTAAAAGAGATATTGAGGATTTCCTTGATGAACTTTACGAGAGCTTGGAATACTCTTCATCTACAACTAGTTCAAGCGACAGCACTGCTACATCTACTGGTGATGTGGAAAGACCAACTTCATTTGATACCGCAGAAGATGCCTATGATTTTATGACATACTTCTGGACAAAAGCTTCGTACCCAAACGATATTGCTGAGGCTGCTACAATCAACTCCACTCTATTTGCTGACAGCTGCAAAGGTAGAGTCACACTAACTAGAGATTTCGAAACAAACGAATTGAACACTGAGTATATATTTGGTCTATTTTCGAGAGTCAAGGAAGTTGACTTCTCGATGATTGGATATCCTACAGAGTTTGTAATTACGGAATTCACAGCTACTGACTCCGGGTTCCTATCTTCTTCAACTATCTTGAACTTCACATTTCCTCAACTAAACAATTTCACAATCCCAATCCAAGTTGACCTATGGGCCAAGCTTATCATGGAAGATGAGATGGTTAAGATGAGTGAATACGATGCTATTTTCCGTAACTTTGCATGGGCATACGATGAAGTTCTTGCTATCTCAGGCGCTGCCTTAGTCGACGCAGCAAAAGGTACGACTTATGCAAATTACACTGGTGATTCGTTAATCAAATTAAATGCGGTGAAGTCCATCTGTGACACAGCAATGACTTACTGTAATGGTACTAATCTCCAATACGACTCATACGATGAATGTGTTGATTACTTGTACAATGACGTGAGATTAGGTGAAGGATGGGAAGGAGGTATGAACACAGTTTTCTGCAGAAACATTCACCAGGCTATGCTTCCTTACAGACCAACAGTTCATTGTCCACACGTTGGACCAACTGGTGGAGATATGTGCACAGATGCTGACATGAACTACTGGGATGTCGTTTGGAGATACAGTGGTTACTTCGATAACATGGTTTACATCTAATTTTTTCCATGTCTTTTTTTTAATTTTTATCATCTGTTCCTATTTCACTATTACTAATTTTTTACATTTTCCTGATGCGTTCATTCCCTTTTATTAATAATCCTCTCTTTACAATATTTGCATTATTTCTTTAAACACCTTTATGTCTACTTTTTTGGACGGACTTTATAAACTTTTTTTTGTACTATTTACATACATTTATTATAACTAATTAACAAGTAAGACGTAACAAATTTAAACACCTCATTGATAATGGGCTTAATTCTGGCTGAAGATGAAAATGAAATCGATAGCTTTTTAGAGATCGCTGGAAAATCTATTGTTAAAGATAAATTTCTTTTTAATGGTAAGTTTCTTTTTAATGATAAGTTTCCTTTTAACGATACTTTTTTTTTAATGATAAGTATCCGAAGTGCCAGTATATCTTAAATAGTTGGGTAATGTAATAAGGAATAATGAGCGTGGTTATCTTAGTCTAGTATAGAAAATGAAGAAAATGAGGCTTTAGATCAGCGAAGCCGGAGCTTAAGAGTTGGGAGTGGGCGCGCGCGTATGCATAAATAGTGCCCCAAAAGTCAAAGCTCCACACCGTTGCTGAGTGCTAAGTTCTAAGTTCTAACAGCTTTCTTATTCCAACGGTAATAATTAGAATAAGCTTTCACAAATTCTTGAGTGAATTTATATGACTTCAAGAATAATGGGCCATTGAGAGCAGCAAAAATTGAGTTGCATGCATAGATCAGTATTACAACTTAGTGCTCACTATAAAGAGCTTCGCCCGTTTGAGATATGAGCCAAGATCGGGGCGGTGACCCCGGCTAGATATAGCTGTGTAGATGTATGAATTTTATGCATGTGCACATTTAGAAACCTCGCCTCCTCGGTGATCAAATCTCATCAGGATATTCTTTCAGTTACAATCTTTTTATCGCTCGAACTATAAAAGGGTGAGAAATCCTGATAATTGAAATTTTTTTTTCAGACTTTATATAAATATCATATACTATACTCTTCCAATTAAACACAACTGATAATAGTTTTATAATTGGCCATACTTAGATCATTGAAAAGCAATCCAAGATGGTTAACAACAACAAACTGATCTGCTTACTATCAACACTCGCTGCCACGAGTTTCGTTGCTGCTATTGAATCCCCAGCTGAATTTTACTATGGAGAAGAATTCCGTTCAAACCAGGATATTCAAACCTTGAAAGACCATCCAACATTCAAAGATTTGCCTGTTTTCTCTAAAAGAGATATTGACGAGTTCCATATTAATCTTTACGACAGCTTTGATTACTCTTCTTTTACAACGAGCTCAAGCGACAGCACTGCTACATCTACTGGTGATGTGGAAAGACCAACTTCATTTGATACTCCAAAAGATGCCTATGATTTCATGAAATACTTCTGGACAAAAGCTTCGTACCCAAACGATATTGCTGAGGCTGCTACAATCAACTCCACTCTATTTGCTGACAGCTGCAAAGGTAGAGTCACATTAACTAGAGATTTCGAAACAAACGAATTGAACACTGAGTATATATTTGGCCTATTTTCGAGAGTCAAGGAAGTTGACTTCTCGATGATTGGATATCCTACAGAGTTTATAATTACGGAATTCACAGCTACTGACTCCGGGTTCCTATCTTCTTCAACTATCTTGAACTTCACATTTCCTCAACTAAACAATTTCACAATCCCAATCCAAGTTGACCTATGGGCCAAGCTTATCATGGAAGATGAGATGGTTAAGATGAGTGAATACGATGCTATTTTCCGTAACTTTGCATGGGCATACGATGAAGTTCTTGCTATCTCAGGCGCTGCCTTAGTCGACGCAGCAAAAGGTACGACTTATGCAAATTACACTGGTGATTCGTTAATCAAATTAAATGCGGTGAAGTCCATCTGTGACACAGCAATGACTTACTGTAATGGTACTAATCTCCAATACAACTCATACGATGAATGCTTTGCTTACTTGTACAATGACGTGAGATTAGGCCAGGGATGGGAAGGAGGTATGAACACAGTTTTCTGCAGAAACATTCACCAGGCTATGCTTCCTTACAGACCAACAGTTCATTGTCCGCACGTTGGACCAACTGGTGGAGATATGTGCACAGATGCTGACATGAACTACTGGGATGTCGTTTGGAGATACAGCGGTTACTTCGATAACATGGTTTACATCTAATATGTCTAATATTGTCTCCCCCCTTTTATTGTTTATTTATACTCTACACTTCTTTTTTTAGACGTTTTTGGGTCGTTGTTTTTTGATCCTTTTCTTCTCTTTTTGTGCATTGATACTGTGACATTATATTTTTGGAAATCCTTGATTTTGGATGATTCTATTTGGTATTTATCTTCTGCTCATTTACATATTCTTAGTGTATTAATATATTTGTGATTCTTTTTTCGGACTTTTTGTTAAGGATTATACAGCAATCTACTAACTAGTAACTATTGTGCATCGAATCCCTAACAATGCCCATGCCAAGCAAGCGAAACAAAAAAAAACAAATATATTTCTGTTAAGGCCCGTTGTACAATTCCTGGCTTAACTAACTCTATATTACTAGCTTATGTAATTAGAATTCGATCGAGCTACAGATATTTTACTAAATAATAGGCTGTGCAGGAATCACCGTTTAATTACCGCCGCAGACACATCCCAGATTTCATTTGCATTGGAGTATTGAACGGTACGAATGAATTATAAGGCTCGCAAGAGCGTACAAATTGCCTGGGGATCCAATCATTGGTGGGAGCAACCCAACCATCACATAGGTGTCCATACATCATCAGTCTTTGACTGACCCTTATAGATTGGAGTGCAAACAGTGAACACAGTACTATTAAAAACAAACAACAAAATTGTTGTTTAGCAACATTTGCTGTCAGATTTGGTGGGCTGCTGTGGCTGTTTACTGGTCTAATTGCTGTGCAACGTGAACACCAGCAACCGACTAGACTTGCCACTGGCCAGCCGTTACCAGCACGTTCCAGCAGGTGCTCGCAGGCGCTATCAGGTACTAGCACAAACCATGGCTACTCCAGGCACCGCCTGGAATCCCGTAGAACCTTCCAGCATCTTCGCGACTCCTCGAGGACTTTACCCGTGAAGTGAAAATTATCCAGTGCGGCGTCTGTGGAGGTGACCTTTGATACTGGTTTGAAGCAGACCACCAGTTGCAACTTACATGATATAACCTGATCCTGTATGGCTTGAGCTTTATATAAAGATCCTCAAGATTCCGTTACACTCCAATTTTTGTCATTGATTAATTTTGTTTCCTTTTCCTCAATTAATAGTCAAAGCTTAACAGCATATTAGCTATATTTTACATTTAAATTAGTTTTATAAATATGGATTCAACACAATTCACAGATAGAGCATTGGAAATTGTTACCGGTGCTCAAGAAATATGCAAGCAAAATAGCAATTCACAACTAGTTCCATTGCATTTTCTTGCTGCTATGACACCATCATTGTCAGAGCAAAAAGATGAAGCAGTTTATCTTAAGACGCTTATAGAAAGATCAAGATTTGATTGGACTGTCTTCTTAAGAACTGTCAATAAGCATTTGGTTCGTTTACCAAGTGTGGAAGGATCTAACACTGAGCCTTCCTTCTCATCAGCTGCTGCAGATATTGTTAAGAAAGCTGATAAGATCAAAGTTCAACAAAAGGATTCATTCATTGGTCAAGATCACATATTGCTAGCTCTACTTGAAGATTCAACCATCAAGAATTTAATGAAAGAAGCTGGTGTTAAAGTTGATACATTGAAGCAAGAAGTTAGCAAATTAAGAGGCAGTCAAAGAATAGATTCAAGAAAGGCTGATTCCTCAGAGGAAATGGAGTTCCTTTCCAAATATGCTATAGATATGACCGACCTTGCAGCTTCAGGTAAAATTGATCCTGTCATTGGTAGAGAAGAAGAGATCAGAAGAACCATTAGAGTGTTATCAAGAAGAGCAAAGTCAAACCCATGTTTAATTGGTGATCCTGGTGTTGGTAAGACCAGTATTGTTGAGGGTGTTGCTCAAAGAATTGTCGACAATGATGTTCCAACTGTTTTACAAGGTTCAAGATTATACTCATTGGATCTTGGTGCCTTGAAAGCTGGTGCTAAATACCAAGGTGATTTTGAAGAAAGATTAAAAGGTGTTTTGAATGATATCGAAAACTCCAAAGAAATGATTATTTTATTTATTGATGAGATTCATATGTTGATGGGTGATGGTAAAGGTGATACCGCAAACTTGTTAAAACCAGCTTTAGCAAGAGGTCAAATTCATTGTATTGGTGCAACTACTGTTTCCGAATATAGAAAGTATATCGCTCAAGATGGTGCTTTCGAAAGAAGATTCCAAAGAATTGATGTTCGTGAGCCAACTGTCAGAGAGACCGTTGCCATTTTAAGAGGATTACAGCCAAAATACGAAATTCATCATGGTGTCAGAATTCTAGATAGTGCTCTTGTCACTGCTGCTCAATTAGCCTCCAGATACTTGACTTACAGAAAGTTACCAGATTCTGCTGTCGATTTAATTGATGAAGCTGCTGCTGCAGTCGCTGTTGCAAGAGATTCAAAACCAGAAGAGTTAGATTCAAAGGAAAGACAATTGCAATTATTGGAAGTTGAAATTAACGCATTAGAGAGAGATCAGGATGCTGATGCTTCAACGAAAGAAAGATTAGAACATACCAGATTAGCTAAACAAAACCTAGAAGAAGAATTGAGACCTTTGAGGGAAAAGTTTAACCAAGAAAGGGCTGGTCATGAGGAGTTAACGGCTGCAAAGAAGAAGTTAGATGAGTTAGAAATTAAAGCTCAAGATGCTGAAAGAAGACATGATTCACAGACTATTGCAGATCTAAGAATGTTCGCAATTCCTGATGTGAAAAAGAGAATCGAGGAATTGGAAGCTAAGGTTATGGAAGAAGAGGCTAAATCTGAGGAATTCATGGTTAGAAATGTGGTTGGTTCAGAGGAAGTTTCCGAAACTGCTGCTAAGTTGACTGGTATTCCAGTTACTAAATTGACACAAGCCGAAAACACCAAGTTGATCAACATGGAAAGAGAGCTCTCATCTGCTGTTGTAGGTCAAGGTGAGGCTGTTAAAGCTGTCTCTAATGCAATTAGATTATCAAGATCTGGCTTGGCTAATCCTAATCAACCTGCTTCATTTATGTTCTTAGGTTTATCTGGTTCTGGTAAGACCGAGTTAGCCAAAAAGGTTGCTGGTTTCCTATTTGCCGATGAAAAGGCAATGATCAGAATTGATTGTTCTGAGTTGATGGAAAAGTATTCAGTTTCAAAATTGATTGGTACTACAGCTGGTTATATCGGTTACGAAGATGGTGGTTTGTTAACTAATCAATTGCTAAGAAAACCTTATAGTGTCGTTTTATTCGATGAAATTGAGAAGGCTGCTCCGGAAGTTTTAAACATCTTATTACAAGTTTTAGATGACGGTAGAATTACCGCTTCTGACGGTACTTTGGTTAACTGTTCCAATGCTATTATTATCATGACTTCTAACTTGGGTGCTGAATTTATCAATGCATCCAAAGGATCTAAGATAACAGAGGAGACAAGAAACTTAGTTATGACTGCTGTTAGATCCCACTTCAGACCAGAGTTCTTAAACAGAATTTCAGCTACAGTTGTTTTCAACAGATTATCAAGACACGCCATTGCTAAGATTGTTAAGATCAGATTAGCTGAAATAGAATCAAGATTTGAAGAAAACGCCAAATCCATTAAACTTAAGGTTGATGATGGTGCTCTGGAATATTTGTGCAAGAATGGTTATTCTCCAAACTTAGGTGCTAGACCATTAAACAGATTGATTCAAAACTCTATATTAAACCATCTAGCCGTTATGATGTTGAATGGACAAGTCAAAGATAAGGAAGAGGTTACAATTACCACTAACGCTAGTGGTCTAGTGGTTGTTCCAAATCATCCTATTGATGATGAGTCTATGGATGTGGATGTGGAGGATTGGACTGATGATGCTGATGCTGATTCTGATGGATACGGCCAAGATTTGGATTGAACGTTTGAATGAACGAAAAAAAAATTGTTTATAGTCATTATATTTGAATTTAATGTTTGTTTGATTTTCTGTTTGTTTATATATTTTTATTTTTATTTCTTATTTCGCCTTTTTTTAATATATTAATTGTTTTTGAATAAACTGTATTATAATCTCTTAGCCTGAATCCATTTGTGGTAAAAAATTATTATGAGAGCGACTCCAAAATTTGTGACGTAATTTATTAGGTAATAATGGGGGACTGATCACTTGTTTGTGCAATCTTCTTTACGCTTCAGAAAATTTTTTTTGATATAGAAATTATACAAAAATATATTTTTTTGAAATATATATATGATAAAGGCTACGTCTCATATTTTTCCATTTCTTCCCTGGTTAATTAAAAGTTGTTAAAATAACTTTTATATTAATTAAGTTTTATTATTCGAATAATACAAGTGGAGTATTTATTGACCGTTGAAAAATTAATCTAAGTACAAGATGGCTTCAAGAACACAAGTAAGTATTCATATATCAGATACATGCTCTCTCCTTGAGTTTAGCAACAATATCTTTTTTCTTTCTATGCCTATATTTATGGAAATAGTAGGAATACTAACACTTTAAATTTTTGATATCTTACAGTTTGAAAATTCCAATGAAGTTGGTGTCTTTGCTAAACTAACTAACTCATACTGTTTGGTTGCTGTGGGTGGTTCTGAAAACTTCTACTCAGCTTTCGAAGCTGAATTAGGCGATGTCATTCCTATTGTTCACACAACTATTGCCGGAACCAGAATTGTTGGAAGAATGACTGCTGGTAACAGACGTGGACTTTTGGTTCCAACACAGACCACTGATCAAGAATTAATGCATTTGAGAAACAGTTTACCAGATTCTGTCAAGATTCAAAGAGTTGAAGAGAGACTATCTGCTCTAGGTAATGTAATCTGCTGTAATGATTATGTTGCTTTAGTTCATCCAGATATCGAAAGAGAAACAGAAGAACTTATTGCTGATGTTCTTGGTGTGGAAGTTTTCAGACAAACTATTGCAGGTAATGTTCTTGTAGGATCCTACTGTTCATTGTCAAACCAAGGTGGTTTAGTTCACCCTCAAACCTCAATTCAAGATCAAGAGGAATTATCTTCCTTGTTACAAGTTCCATTGGTTGCAGGTACTGTTAACCGTGGTTCCTCTGTTGTTGGTGCTGGAATGGTTGTGAATGATTGGCTAGCCGTGTCTGGTCTAGATACTACTGCTCCAGAACTATCTGTTATTGAAAGTATATTCAGATTACAAGATGCTCAACCAGAATCTATTGGTGGTAACCTTCGTGACACTCTTATTGAAACTTACTCATAAGTTTGCTGACTTGGTTAGCTTTTGTTATATGCATATCTATGCCATTTGTTAGTATTTTTTGGTAGTTCTTTCGGGTCTTTCTATGTGTAGATTAGTTTAATAATATCGTTCATGAAGTCATTATCTTCAATATCCCAAGTTGCAATCGTAGTTAATATAAATCATTGTAGAGAAGGAGAATTCGACTAATTAATTATCTAATCGACTTGAAGTAATGAAAGCTGAACTGTTCAGTGTAGAAGCGTCCACCGACGAATCTCGGTTTTCGACGCGTCGATATCTCTTTTACGATCGAGATCCGAGATTCGATATGCATTTTAGTACGAGGAACGTGTTTTCAACACCGTCATGGTAAGGAACGATTACATTTCACAATTTTTTTCTCACTCCAATTCCTGTATTTATAGGTTTCTCGGAAGCAGAAATCATTTTAAAGGAATATCCAACATATTCAGAAGAAATGGAATTTACTGGGTAAGCACACACTAATTTTTTGAAGTCCAACTTTACACATTCTTTACTAACATGGGAGCTTTCCTTTAGCATACCGAGAGGTTCAATTCGTGGCAAAGCTTTGGAGAAATTGGCTTATCTTTCTGCCAAAAAGGCTAATAGTACCTCTACTTTGGAACAAGCGGTCTCTCCAACTTTGAAACGTTTATTAGCTGGTGTTAAGGATACAAACCTATCTTCAGCGCCAATCAACCATAATGAAGTTGAAACTCTACTTGCCTTATGTAAGAGTTCAGGGTCATTGACCAATCAAACTCAAGCTGAAATCTTACTCTCAAGATTTGAAAGTTATTTAATTGAATCTGCAAATCAACAATTCTCTTCCAAAAGCACATTTAGAAGTTTATTTCCAACACCGTGGACTAAGTTGACATTCGAGTTAACTGTCGCAATTTCCAATATTGCCGGTTTGTTTCCTTCGATTTCTAGTAAAGCCAATGCAGCTCTAGAGAATGCTATCCACTTCTTTAGTTCCAGTGATCAAATTAGTCTTACTGGATACTTCTCCTTAGGTGGATTGCTACAAGGATTGATTAAAAATGCCAGTCTCGTTACCCCACAGACATTAGGTAAACTAATTGCCATTTTTTCTGAAGACTTCTATGCAGGCATCGAGTCAGCGATTTTATCAATTGAAGAAGGTGATGTTGACTTGGTCACTAACTTTGAAGAATATGGATATGAGTTTTCGTCTCTATACTTTATGCTATTACTCCAAAAAGTTTCCATTGAAGGCTTGAAGAATATTTCAGACATCCCTAAAGAAACGACACTAATTGATTTCATTCTGACCAACTATTCTGAGGACTATAAATCTACTTTATCTAGTAAAGAACTAACCTTGGTTAAGGAAGTCGTGGATGTGGCAATTACCAACAGTAGATATGTGAATGAGGGCTCGGATAGATTGATTTCTTCCACTTTTGGTCGTAGAAATTCCTGCTACTCAATAAAGGGCTCTGCATTGATTATTATCTTGTTTGGATATATTACATCGACTTTTGACTCTGAATTGCTTGTTTCGCTGGTCAACGATTATTTGGAACAAATATACAAGGTTGCCGAATCAAATGTAGATGAGACAATTGAAATGATTAATTCAGAACTCCTTCCATCTATTTTTTCAGCTGCAGCTCTCCTGTCAAAGAAGGACAGTGTTGTTGGATTGCGTCTCAATAGAGCCTTTCCTTCCGTTTTATCATTACCTTTATTGAACTCCGAATCTGTTAAACAATTGGCAGAATATTTATCTTATAGTCTAAAGGGCCTGTCTTCCGATGAAGTGGTTTCCTCAATATATGGTTTGACAAACATCTTATTCGAATCTAATGATAGAAGAAATCAAACTAATGGCTTGCATGTTGAGTTGAAACCTTTCTATTCTATTTCTGAGGCGAACTTTAACTACGCTTCTACTGTCTACACTGATGCAGGATCAATTGCTGTAGAGGCACAGCCCATTGTGTACAAGAATGTTATTACTGCTGTGGTTGAAATTGCGAAGAGTTTTGACGATGAGTCCATCAATATCTTAGTTGTTACCATTTTGTCCCAAAAGATTAAAAGACAGCAGACTGAGCTGAACTTTTTCCTTTTAGATGGTGTAATTGGTCTTGTTGATATTATGGAAAAACGTGAGTTTTTAGTTGTGGTCAGATATTTCTTTGATATGGCAAATTCACCTACCACCAAAGATTCATCTACGACAGAGCGCTTGAGTTCAATTTGGATTAAATTCTCTGAGGCTATTGCTAGAAAGCCTGGTAGCGAATTATACAATGTTTACTTGTCTGAACTTTTGGCGGCAATTGTTGCAAAAGGAGATCTAGATGATTTAGAGCATCATAGATCAAATAATGATGTGAGCTTGTCTGCGTCTCAGATTGCACTCTACTTGAAACCTTTGGCTCATTTATTACCTGCTATTGAAGAGGAATCAAATATGCCAACCAACAAAGAGATTATTAGTCTATTTAAGGATGCGTGGTTCAACTTATGTATTCACGGTTTTGCGTATCAATCAGAACTGACCCTCAAAAATGAGGAAAGTTTACTAAGAATCGCTCATAGTTCTCCTCCACTAGCTTCAGAATCATCTTGGAACAGAACCGAAACATCCATTGAGATGAATACTGTTTTGAGACGTGGAACTTCAAAGCATACTGAAAAGCTTCACAAAGACACTCTTAGCTCCATAATTACTTCAAAATCCTTAGATGCAAGAGTTTTTGAAACTCAGATTTCCAGACCGAAACTGATGTTCCTAGCATCAAATTTATTAGTTGAAACCTTGCGTGTAGAATCAGGTGATTGTTCAACTTCGTTAGAGTACTTATCTGATCCGTCTGTTGCTATTGCAGGTCTTCAAGACTACATGGGCTCTATATCCTTCTTTTCTACCTCTCAATATGTTAGACGTGTTCAAAGAGGAGGCTCATCTTGCTTTTCAATTGGTAGGGTTACAGAGCAGTTGAAGAATGTTTTTATTGCTTGTTGCCATCGTGATTACAGTTATCAGAATACAGCATTTCAAGCTGCTGAATTATTAATCTCCCGTTGCCCATCAATATTATGTCATGAAACGAGTCTATTTGCACTTCTTGAAATATTAAGTCTGTTATTCCAAAGTGTGGTGGATGCAGATGCTAATCAGTATGATCCAATGATTGAATTCAGATCAGACGTTTCTGACTTCACCTTACATTTATCAGACTCTTACCAGTGGCGTCATTCAACTCTTGATAGATTTATTTCAAATGCTAGAAAATGGGTGTTGCAATGCTTAATGAAGAGTAACCAAGATTTAAAGTCTTTATTACAATCTTACATTTCAAGGGTCGAATTTGGAATTTCAACAGCATCTGTGAACTATGGTGTTTCTTTTGCTTTAGAGATGGGTGGTCAAATTTTGCCTGTCGATAGAGAACTATATACATTAGAAAGTTCCGCATCAAATAAGATCAATACTACTTCTGACTTTTTAGCTAACTTTCCATGGAGAAACAGTATGAGAGTGGAAGTTGTTGGCAAACTTGCTGAATATAAAATGACTGACCCTAATTCCATATATGATATTTCAGTAGCCAAAGCCGAAAATTTAATAGTTTCATTGAAGAATCGTGAAAAGGTTAGTGTTTCCGAGTTTTCTTCAATGCTTAAAGATATCAGTAGTTTGATCATTATGTCAGATCAGCCACTTGGTAGACTAGTCAGTGCAATCACAGAAATACCATTTATTCGTTTTAATGCCCATGATATCCGTTTAGGTATCCATCTTTGGTTGGCCATCATGAAGGAGAGACCTGAATTATCGGGTTTAGTTCTTTCTGAAATTGTTTCCAGATTCGAAGATACTGCTAAGTCTAAAATGGGTCTATTTTCAAGAAAATTCGATATAAAGGACTCTAGATATAATGCAATGGAATACTTGCCAACCAGCAAGGAAAAGATTGATCATGCAGGGTTGGTTGCTTCAAATAGTATCAAGCCACACTTACTTTTAGTTCGTTTCTTCTCTTCACATTTTGAAGCTACAAAATACCAAAGTGATCATATTTTAAAGATGTTCACCAGATGTTTACTGATTGCATTGAAAAGTCTCCCTCATGCTAGTCTGCATCCATTTGCCAGATTGGCGAGATTTGAAATAATTCAATTTTCACTAAATATGTTAAAGCTACATACTAGCTTAAAAACTAGAGATGTCCCTAGCTTATTATCTTCTATGCTTGATGGTGCGCTATCGTGGTTTACCTCTAAACATAAGACACCATATGGTAGTAATAAATTGAAAATGAAGGCAGATTTCAATGTTTTGAGCAGTGTTGCTAAGCAGCTCAACGAATCAAAGTATGCAGCTGGTTCCCTATACGAGAAGAAGAGAATCATTTTGTTACTCTTGTTGGATCATGAAATAAGTTTCCTGGTTTCGTGGCTAAATCCACTAAATCCAAGGGATACCACTGGCGCTTATTGCGCATACAAACTGGATGAGCACATTCTAAAAGATGCATTTTCAATTGATGGAAGATTGGCTGTTAATCTTGTTAGCCGTTACAAAAGCTCATCTCTAGAGAAAACACTCGGCTCCTTAGTGAAATCTAATCCATTTGGGGTCATTGATGACTTTGATTCTCTAAAGTATGTAATCTCAGGAAAGTCAGGTGTTTCTTCAGAAGTAACTGTTTTATGGAGCACTGCTCCTCCTGTGGATTCTATCAATTTGTTCCTCCCTCCATTCAATACAGATCCTTACATTTTACAATATACTATGAGATCACTTGAAAGTTTTGATGCACATTTGACGTTCTTTTATGTTCCTCAGATTGTTCAGGCATTGAGATATGATAGCCATCTTGGATATGTCAAGCGTTTCATTTTAGAAACTGCCAAGGTGTCCCAACTATTTGCTCACCAGATTATCTGGAATATGTCGGCGAACTCGTTCAAAGATGAGGACTCTACAATTCCTGATAATATTAAACCTGTCTTAGATGAGATTCGTGATACAATGGTCAATGAATTTTCTGAAGAAGATCGTGAATACTATGAAAAAGAATTTTCATTTTTCAACGAAGTCACGGGTATTTCGGGTAAGTTAAAACCTTACATCAAGAAGAGCAAGCCAGAAAAGAAGGCCAAAATTGATGAAGAAATGGCAGCAATAGAGGTTGAAGAAGGGGTCTATATTCCAAGTAATCCAGATGGTACTGTTATTGATATCAATAGAAAATCTGGTAGACCATTGCAATCGCATGCTAAAGCTCCATTCATGGCTACATTTAAGATTAAAAAGGATGTGACCACAATTGTTGATGATGAGGAAGTCAAGCAGACCGTAATTCAAGATTTGAGTGCCATCTTTAAGGTTGGTGATGACTGCAGACAAGATGTCTTGGCCTTACAAATTATTTCCATTTTCAGAACCATATGGACTGATGCAGGATTAGACGTGTACGTGTTTCCTTATAAAGTCACTGCCACTGCACCAGGTTGTGGTATTATTGACGTTTTGCCAAATTCCATTTCAAGAGATATGCTAGGAAGAGAAGCCGTCAATGGATTGTACGAATACTTTATTACTCAATATGGTCCACCTAACAGTCCTGAATTCCAAAAGGCGAGAAATAACTTCATCAAATCCTTGGCTGCTTATTCCATAGTCACTTATCTACTTGAGATTAAAGACAGACATAATGGTAACATTATGTACGATAGTGATGGTCACATTCTTCATATTGATTTTGGTTTCTGCTTCGATATTGTGCCTGGTGGTGTTAAATTTGAGCAGTCTCCTTTCAAATTAACTAGAGAAATGGTGAATGTTATGGGCGGTTCGACCAACACTCAAGCTTATAAATGGTTTGAAGAGCTATGTGTCAAATCGTTCCTATCTTGTAGACCATATATGAATGCTATTATTAATGCTGTGATTCCAATGTTGGATAGTGGTTTACCATGCTTTAAACAAGCTACAATTAAACATTTGACAAGTAGATTCGTTCCGCACAAAAACGATAAAGATGCTGCAAAATATATAAGAGGTTTGATCAGAAAGTCGTTTGAAAGTCTTGCTACTGGTGTTTATGATGAGTTCCAAAGAATCACTAATGGAATACCATATTAATCTATCAAAAATGTCGATTATTAGTTCGTCTTTATATATATATATAGAATTTTTACAATGAATTAACATAAACATTATATTAAACAGTTTAAAATCGGAAACTAAACTTAAAGGCCTGTAAAGATTATTTTAAAAAGGAACAACCGATAAAAGTGCACAAATTTATTTTGAAACTTATTCCAGTAAAGCAAAAGCAGAAAAAAAAGAAAAAGAAAAAGGCGATAGTTGCTTTGTAGTTAAATATAAAAAAAAAGGTAGAAGAGATAAAAACGAGCAATGAATTAGGGCGAGAGGGATAACGAAGATCATTTAGAACATTTTGATAAGCTAAGTTACAGCATTCAATTGAAAACAAGATTAGCAAGCCAGCGATAATGTAAAGAAACGCGAGGTATTAAATGATTGGCAATTTCTGTATAATAGGGAACTAATAGTACAAGGTATAGTATAGTGAGATGATGGCGTATGAAAGAGTCTAATAGAGGAATCATTCTTACTCTTCAGAACTTCTAAGATAAGAACCCTGAAGCGTAATCATCGATGTTGAAAGAAAAGTCGGTATCGATGTTGACATTTATATTACCAACAGGCGGAGTACCACTATAACTCATATATGAATCCTTCATGTTTCCAAGATCGGAGTTTATACTGAAATTTGGTATTGTCATCATTGCGGATGTGATTGTTTTATCAGGAGCCACTGATAAAGCCATATTATCTAATGTTGTGGTTTCTATTTGTTGTCCTTGATAAATTGAGTCTTTTATGAGATTCAAATCTCTAACTACCTTTTCCTCTGTTTCAGAAGTTATCTGCTTACTTTTCTGCTTCTTGACTTTCTCTATCTTTGTTTGTGATGGTGCGGTAGGAGAGGCCTTTTGCGGTGAAACATCCTCAGATTTGCTCTTGATGGATTTTTTCTGGATTCCTTTTTCATCTGGAATAGATCCTATACAAATATTTCTAATTCTATGACGTTTTAGTGCATCTTGTCTGGGGAATTTCTTTCCACATGGACAAACATGCTTATATTCTTGATGACCTTTGTAATGTCTTCTCAAATCATGATTACGAACGAAAGCCTTATGGCAGACATCGCAAACAAATGGTCTATCAGATAGATGTGTTTGAATATGTGCTCTTATGTTGGATATTCTTGTAAATGGCTTTCCGCATCCTTCATATTTACACCAGTACATATCGTTAGCATCTGGACCAACAAAGTGATAATCCAACGCACCCGTTTCCAAGGTAGAAGTAATAGTTGGCTTCTTCTTTCTAGTTGGTGATCTAATACTCTGCTCTTTAATTATTTGCTCGGAAACTGAGTTTTTCTTTGTGATTAAAGTTGGAGTCCAACTTAATTTTGAAGGTGTATTTTGCGGTGTTGGAGTTTTCAGTTCCAAGAATGTGTTTTTCACCTTAAATGGAGTGGTTAAGATTGGATTCTTTGCCTTAGAATCCTTGGTAGGTGATGATAAGGGAGACTTGAACAGATCATTCTCTTTATTCGATGGTGGATTAGTATCATGATTCTGTCTTTTTATCTCTTCTTTCTGAAGGACTGGATAATCGCTTGTACATGACAGTGAGTCTGTCTTAGACTCTATGAAAAGATTCTCCAACTCTTCATTAGTGTACTTTTGATTAGAGTCTTGATACAGCTTTTCGTTATTTCCACTGATCTGATAGTCAATTATCCCGGTATCCTGTCTTAAGTTTTTCAACTGTTGAATGGAATAATTATTAACAATAGGTTGTGGTTGATTAGATTTTGGAAATTTGTACCCTTCATTGCTCGACCCCGTAAAATAATAGTCAGGCTGCTGCTGATTAAGTCTCTTTGGTTTTGATGATGTATTTTTCAGTTCCATATAACTAGCTTGTAACTCAGCCATCTTTTGCTGATAACTTAAGCTTTGGGTGATTGGTATTGAAGAAGCTATTCCTGTTTGAGGATCTTCCTCGTCCACAAAGACTGGTTGGTGTTGTTTTGAGAAATCAATGTTATCAAATTTATCAACATTCTGATACATTGGTTTTTTATTATTGAGTGTCACCGGAGTTGTTGGAAGACCTGGAATAGCGAGTTGAACATCAGCACCTGTTCCAACATAACCAAAGATCCCTGATCCACTTATTTTTCTTGTATGTTTTCTACTGAAACCACTAGGGTAACTTAGTTGATCGCTTGAATTTGAAAATTCAGAAGAAGATTGTTGTTGATTTTGTTGCTGTTGATATGTAGAGCCATCAGAGATACCTAGATCAAAAAGAATGGATTCTAGATCGTCATTCGATGGAGCAGTATTATAAGATTCTTGATAATTATGTTGAGTAGCAGTTGGAGCAATTGTGGTTGATGCAATTGTTCCCTGTTCAATTATGGGATCAAAACCAAAGTTGTCATCAGGAAGTGGTAATTCTTTGAACTCCGTTGTATATGATTGGTCGGCATCAATGAAAGGATTATTCATTTGCCAGGCAGACATCGTTGTTGTTGCGTCTAAAATCAATTGTAAAACTGGATTTTAAGAAGCTTAACTGTTCCCAGAATTGTCTTTCAAAAGTTCTATAATAAAATAAATGATGTATTAGGAATGAAGAGTGTTACTGAGCCAGGAAGTGAAAAAAAAAGATGGAAGTAATTAAACCTATTCAACCCAGTTTTGTTTGGATGCTTTTTTAACAAAATATAGAAGAAACTTAGATATGAAACTAGGATACAAGTGGAACTGAAAGAAGGTAACTAACGATCTTTGTGATGAATGAAGAGACGGCAGCTTACGCTTTGAGCCGTAGAAATGGTAGACAATAGATGATAAAACTAGACAAGTTGATTTACCAATATGTGAAATTAAGGAGACAATTTTGTCGAAAAGCAAGTAATTTTCCACATTAGGAAAGAGGTAAACAAATGCGTATTTTTTGTAAACTGTCCTTTTTTGTAAATTTGAAAATGCATTAGTCAGTAATCACGTCATCGAAAAGCTATTTATCTACTTAGCCACACGTGGCTCATAATCTAAAACTCAGCCGCGAAATTATCATTAAAGTACTACAGAACTGATTAAAACCTCTATATATATACATGGTGGTGATTATATTTACAATTTATAAACTAATTGAGCACCTGAAACATTCAAAACAATATCAGAGCTAATGAAACTTAGTTCTTCGAGTTCTTTATCACTAAATTGAAATTCAACATCACTAATATATTTCAAACCGTTGTTTTTCGAGTCACCACCGTACTTTTCCAAGAGCTCATTTTTTGATTTAAGAAGCACTTGGTTCATGTAGAAGAGTTCATACATACCAAATAAGTGGTTAATTTCTTTTGGATAGGAACTAGTACAGATTGCTGATGTAATATGTAATCCCTCCAAATGCTCCACTCTTTCATCAGGTTCCTCACCTAGCACAACACCCAAATCATTTTCATTTTGAAATCTGATTTCATTGAATTTAGTATATATTTTATCTAATTGAGCTCTTGTATCATCACTTATAAGTGAAACCATAAAAAATCTTGTGTAATCAACTTTTGTGAAAATTTCTATATCATTTTTCAATTTGAAATTAATAGGTTGTAAATCATTTCCGTTTTTCAATTCTTCATATGCTGCTTTGAAATTTTTACGATATGCCAAAGCCGATTCATCAGTTGAATATGATATAATTGGTGTTAGCGAGCAATGAAAATTATAACTTGATTTAGCATCGTATAATGAACGATTGTTGAACTGCGCAGGCCATCTGGTTCTTAGATTGAGCATTGGAGGTGAAATCTCTCTTCCTACTATTTCTTTAATCGAGTAACCTTGGATCAACGCATCATAGGGCACTTCATAAGGGAACATTGGTGTGTGATTAACTATTTGAAATGGTACTGTAACATTATTAAAGTAACCAGCATGAAGATCAGAGAGTCTTGCTCTAATTGAATTATTAAACTTTGCAATTTTATCACTCAATAAGAGTTTTTGAGCAGGAGTTGGATAAAGATTAAGCATCACCGAAAAATATTTATTCGACGGCTTAGGTAAGTTTCTTGTTGCATATAACATTATAATATAGTTGAAAAATACTTCCGTTGTTTGAAATAATGCAGATTATGCATAAGGGGTCTGACTGTTACGACTAAGAGCTCAGATTTAGCTCTTCAATCAAAGTGAAACAATTTTTGAAAAGCTCGCGATGGAAAGGATGTGAGGCTCGAAATATATTATATGCTGTATAACACCGACGAACATACATATAGCCTCTCTCTCTCTCCCAATACGATCGATTTAAAAGAAAATGAAGTCAACGAAGGGTTATAACAACCCGAATCAATTCAGAAGTATATAAACATAATTATAGGATAAATAATAAAGTTAAGTAAAACAAAAATGACCAAAGGCACAGAAAGCAAGTAAAAAAACAAACAAAAAAAAACACAAATCGGAACAAGAGAAGGTGGATCACAAAAGCAACCAGCGATCTATTTAAAAGGTATTGGATTCATTTATCTGTATATATAAAAAAAAGATATTCTTCCTTAAATTTTCAAATTATGATGATGGATTCAAAGCATTAAAACTAAATAAATGAATTTCCGCTTTTCTTTTCGTTTTTCTTTTCTGTCACTCTTTACATCAACAACATCTTTCTTGGATCTTCAATCAATTCCTTAACAGTCTTTAAGAAAGTGACAGCTTCTCTACCATCTAACATTCTGTGATCATAAGTTAAGGCTAAGTACATCATTGGTCTAGATTCCACTTTACCGTTAACAACGACAGCTCTCTCCTTCACACCGTGTAAACCTAACACAGCAGTTTGTGGAACGTTAATGATTGGAGTACCATATAAGGAACCAAAGACACCACCATTGGAGATAGTGAAGGTACCACCAGTCATGTCTTCTAAAGTTAATTTACCATCTCTAGCTTTCTTACCCATTTTGGCAATTTCATTTTCAATTTCTAAAACTGTTAAAGATTCAGCGTTTCTAATAATTGGAGTGACTAAACCTTTTGGAGTAGCGACAGCAACTGAAATATCCATGTAGTCTCTGAAAACCATTGTATCGTTATTTTCAATGGCACCATTAACTGCTGGAATATCTTTAGCAGCTAAAGCTGAAGCCTTTGAGAATGCACCCATGAAACCAAACTTAATACCGGTTTTCTTTAAGAATTCATCTTTGTATAATTTTCTCATTTCCATTAAAGAACTCATATCAACTTCATTGAAAGTAGTTAATGAGGCGGCAGTATTTTGAGCTTCCTTTAATCTTTCAGAGATTCTCATTCTCATTCTGTTCATCTTAATTCTTTCTTCATGTCTAGAGAAAGTACCAAATGCTGGTGCAGTTTCTTTTGGAGGTGGAGCAGCTTCTTTCTTTGGAGCTGGTGGAGCTTCTTTCTTTGGAGCTGGAGCAGCGGCTTCTTTCTTTGGAGCCTCAGCAGCTGGAGTTGGAGTTGGAGCAGCAGCAGCTGGAGCTGGTTCGGATTTTGGTGCTTCTTCTTTCTTTGGAGGAGCAGCACCACCAGCTGGAGCTTCACCAGGTTCGATTTTTAATAATTCTTGACCAACTTCAACGGTATCTTCAGGAGCAACTAAAAATTCAGTAATAGTACCTGAAATTGGTGCGTTCACTTCAACATCAATTTTATCTGTTTCAATTGTGGCAATTAATTCATCAGTGGCAACAAAATCACCAATCTGTTTAGCAAATGAAGTCAATGTACCTTCAGTGATTGATTCGGCCATTTCAGGAACTTTAACAACTTGAGCATTACCTCTAACAAAAAGGTTGAATCTATTGTTTGTTAAATGTAACTGTTGTGGTTGACTCTTCTGAGATAAGGTTGGTCTAATAGATGTTTGGATGGATCTGGTTAAAAATCTTGAAACGGTGACCTTAGAGGAGTTAACACTTAGGGCCTTGATGGTCTGTAAGCCTCTTGATTGGGATCTTAAAGATGATCTTAGCATTTTTGAACAAGTGCGTATATATGTAAGACTGAAAAACAAGTGATGACGATTCTTCTATAGAATACAGGGACGAACGACGATTAAATTGAAAAAAGAACTTATCATTAACAAATAACACTGCTCTTTAATTAAGCGAAACTGAATTAAATCAAAATATGAAAGGATGAAAGCAAAGTACATGGAAGGGTTGCAAGCAGATGATAGCTGGGTTGTCACCTAAAAGGTGTACAGCAAAGTGAGAACCGTCCATCGGTTATGTAATCAATATTGTATATAGCCCTGCGTTTCTTACTTTCAAGCGGCCCCTCATTGGTTTCCTCACGAAAATGCGAATACGGCACCACCATCGCCGGCCACCAGGCTCCTGCCCAGGGGCCAGGGCACCGTGGGTGCTGGCACCCTGCTCTCCCCGGGAGAGCTTGCCAGGCTCCAGCCGCCGCTGCCACCACTGCGGCACCGCCTCGCTCGCTCGCTCTGGTCTAGTCCTGTCGCACACTGTGTTTTCTTGAAAGAATTGATCCAGATGCCCCGGGGAACAGGAGAGTGGGGTGTCTTTCCGATATGATAGCTAATTGTGGAGCATATATGTATATATTATATTGGTTCGAACTTGGTAGTACGACTGCGGGGGGGAATGAATCACTATTCTAGCACAACTCACAGCTGGATCTGAACATCTGTTTACAAATCTCCGGCTTGCTTTAATTTCTTTCATGTCGGATTGTAGTGCTACGATTAAATAATTAATGGGAGGGCAGCCTACAGGACAGGAGACGGAGCGGCATTTTGAAGCAATGCCTGTCGGAGAGAGCCTCGGACTTGTGGAGCTTTTTTTGCAGCGTTCAGTTTTCGGAAATTGATTATGGTATGGGTTGCACAGCCGTCATTTTCACATAATGCATGCATTGAAGTTTATACATTTGATCTATGCATGGGTTTTCGGTTAGAATTTTAAATATATACCAATTTACTAGCACTAGTTTTAACTATAACCTGAGGGTGGAGTTTCAAGTCTGATACTTGATATTCTGAGCATTTAATGTTAAGATATTTTATGATGAATTGATTTCTTGAGATTTAATTATAAGCCTTATAGTAAATTTGCTTCACAAATATTGCACAGATAGCTTGGTGTCTCCAGTTTCAGGACAAAGCAAAGACGTTAAAGCATCATATGAGGATGGCGGGCAATTTTATGGCCCCCCAGTATCGCCATATACACATTGCGCAGTTAAGTGGTATGTATATGGTTCCAGTCGTCGATACTGACCCTAGCCAATAAGAAGTAAGATTCTAACTCGGTATTCTGAATACTTACTAGTTGAGTAAACTTATTGTAATGATCCTGACTGGTTCACTATATGCTAATTGATCAGTCTTAAATATAATCTATAATATAAAAGCTGTCTTCTATTAATTGAAGGGAAAAGTAGTTTAGAACAAACTATCAATAAAAATCTCCTCACCTATATAATAATACAAAGATGTATATAAAAACATATAAACGGTATAAACAATTTTCTTCAGTAAAACACATGTAACAGTCAACGCATCCGTCATGTTTTCTTAGACCAGAAACCATGTTCTCTAACTTATCTGTGAGGATTGTCTTCTTGTTGACAGAAGCAAGTAAAGACTTATGATTAATATGACCTAGTCGAACATGTAAGTTATGAACGTTTATACTGTGATCCGAAGTTGAAATTAGAATATTAAACGGTAGATACGTTAAATTTCCATTTCTGTGAAGAGAGATTTCATAATCCTTGTATTTTAATGACTTGGGTATAATTTCATCGTTTCTGTTGTATTTTAAAATGTATTTAATCTTGTTTTGAAGCAACTGCTCTTCAGCAACAATTACTTTATTTGTATTTGGAATGTGACATGCCTTTATCAGGATATCATGATCACCAAACCTTAACTTTAAGTAACCAATACCAGTAATCTTTGCGGGTTGGTCGACAAAGTCTAGAGCGTACATGTCTTGTTTGAATTTGACATAATCATGTAGCAGTGTTATATCGTGGCACACACTTACATTAGCACCTCCGTCCACAATTGCTAAGTGGGCCTTTGTCTGAGAACCTAGACGGTAGAATTGTGTCTTCATCGTCAATCTCTAAGTTGGCAAGTTGGACTTCAATAGTATTGACTTTTCTTGATTTGTTGTTATTTTTGTTGACTTTATCCTTCTTCTCATTTGAGGGATTAGTCGATTTGTCAGAATTCTCGTTCCTTTTGGAACTGTTCCCATTCTTAGAATTCTGACAAATCGACTAATCCCTCAAATGAGAAGAAGGATAAAGTCAACAAAAATAACAACAAATCAAGAAAAGTCAATACTATTGAAGCGGACGGAGGTCTCAGCATGGGTGCCATATGAGGATGGCGGGCAATTTTATACCCCCCTAGTATCGCCATATACACATTTCGCAGTTAAGTGGTATGTATATGGTTCCAGTCGTCGATACTGACCCTAGCCAATAAGAAGTAAGATTCTAACTCGGTATTCTGAATACTTACTAGTTGAGTAAACTTATTGTAATGATCCTGACTGGTTCACTATATGCTAATTGATCAGTCTTAAATATAATTTATAATATAAAAGCTGTCTTCTATTAATTGAAGGGAAAAGTAGTTTAGAACAAACTATCAATAAAAACCTCCTCACCTATATAATAATACAAAGATGTATATAAAAACATATAAACGGTATAAACAATTTTCTTCAGTAAAACACATGCTCTGAGTGAAAAGCTTTTCCCCACAGACGCACTAACACACGTAACAGTCTCTTATCAACCCTCGTACCCTCATCGTAGATCACGTGATATTAACGGCTATTAATGATAAGACACTATTGAATTAAATAGAATCAATTACCAAAGAAAACATTGATGCCATGGTGGTATAACACCCTAGAAATCAATCGGGGTTCTCACACATCAAAAATTACAAATCAAATTGGTAATATTTAAAGTTCTGATGAAATACTGTTTATCTTTCCATGATTAATTGCATAAATTACTATTTTACTGAAAAATATAAGTAAAAAACAAACAGTTATCCCGCTGTAAATTGAGTAATTTCTAGAATTTTCTACAACATTTACTCAAAAGAAGAATCAAAATATCACAGTTTTCAACGAAAATCTTTATTTATGGAAATATATCAGTGCTCTTAAGCAGTGAACATATTAAAAATATACTGAATATTGAAGCTATTCATCTCACCAAAAGAATAACCTCACAAATAATGTGCATTTGCACTTGCCATAAGTGTAAAGTTGGTTATCAAAGCAAAAGAACTCCAATAAAATCATTGATATAACAATTTAATGATTGCATCATTTAAGCTGAGTATTTACAGCTACATTTAACCCAATGCATGTGCCAGTTAATCCACATAAACCATCAAAAGATAGCATATTCCCACTTTAGATTAAGCACACGAACCTTCAGACAATAATTACATAATAGTTTTAAGACTACAATTTAAGTCCTTTAAATTGACTAACTTATAATTAGATGAAAATGACGTTTCAACATCCTTTCGTGAACTTTTGATCCGAAATCAAATTTACAAAAAATATATTTGGGGTTGTAATTTGACGAATAGCCACTATTATATCAATTTTATAGGTTAAGCTACAGATTAAGTTGCTTTTAAATACATTCCAATAATTATAATTGATATGTTGCTAAGAAAAAATGTTTGAAAAATCAAGATATTCATACTTTTTGGGGGAATATTTTAGGATATTTAAATCACATCAACATAAACCACATAAAATTTTAGAAAAAAACCAGCCTGGCTAGCTCAATCGGTAGAGCGTGTGACTCTTAATCACAAGGTTGCGGGTTCAAGCCCCGCGTTGGGCTTATTTAATTTTTTTGAGTTTTAACTCTTTTTTTTTTTACCTGAAAGGGGATGTGCAACAATAAATCAATGTTTCCATTAATCCTTATATGTTATTTTTTTTTAAATAATAAATTAAAGATTTTTGCAAAAAAAAGTTAAAAGTGTGTTATAAATAAAATGTTAAAAAAAAGTATTTTGGAAGAATACAAAGCATAAATTGTTAAAAACAAAACCAGATCCCATTACACTACAGTGAATATGAAATCTTTGGTTGGCGTGAAAATAATTAGAACAGAACAAACATAATGGAAAAAAAAGGAAGAAAAAAACGATAGAGGAATATACTTACGTAGCAAGGAATCGAATTAAAAAACAAGTAAAGAATTATTTAAAAAAAGTAAAGCAGATCTAAAAAAAGAAAGAAAGTAACAACAACAACAACAAAGTAAATTGTAAAAGAGTAAAAAACCAGACACAGACCTCAAAATTCACCAAAACCAGTAAAAAAAGAAAGATCACAAAGACATCGAAGAGTCAAATCGGAACAGATTAAAACACCACCCAAAAACAGAACAGCCAAGAGAAGACACTAAATAGAATTGAAGTGGAAATTAGAAAACAAAAACAAGAAATAAAAAAACCTTAGAAAACCTTACTTCAAATGAACCAATAAATAAATGAAAAATAAAGGGGAGTAAAAACTATGCAAACATTAATATCAAGATTGAATGAACTTTTTCACTTGATATTCGAAACTTGGAGCGTTATCAACATATAGATGATGACCAGCATTTTTAATAATTCTAAATTTTGCCTTTGTATCTTCATTTTCTTTATTGAAACGATTAATTTCCTTAACCATCTGGTAACCAGCTTCTTTGGACATCCAATCAACGGAACCATAAAGCCATAAAGATTTAATTTTAATCTTTTGTGGAATTCTATCTAACATTGGCATCTTTGCCAATGCACCAGGTGCCAAAATTCTAGTTAAACCATATTCTCCCGAACCTTTTCCAAGCAGAATTTTTGAAGTGTAGTTACTAATATCAATTAATTCATCTGGATTTTCAATTTCTCCAAATCTATTGAATGTCCATCTTGAGATATATTTAGAAGAGATTGGACCCATTATTCTTAAAATTTGAAATGGTGAACAATTTGATTCCCATAAACGGATAAAGAATTTACTCAGTTTTGGGGCACTTCTAACTTGAACCATATGTTCTTCAAATCTGTCAGTATCTAATTCCATATCAGATGCTATAGATATATTATCGTCAAATAATTGAGGTTCATCTTCAGAATTAGAAGATTCATCTTCAACCTGATTATTTGTTGGTTCTTTAATACCATCATGGTGATCATTCTCGTGATCATTCAATTCTTTTGATAAATCAACACCTTGTTCTTTAGCGATATCATAATCTTCATCTACTGTATGTTCATGATGATCAATATTCTTTTCGCTAAAGAAAGATGAATCACTTCTTTCAATTCCAACAGGTGAAACAAGAATAATTTTTTCAACAATACCTTCACCATATTTTAAATAATAAGCACAAGATAAATAACCACCTAATGAATGACCAATTAAAACAAACTTTTTAATATCTCTTTTTTTTCTCCAACTTTCAATACTATCAATAAAGAATGCTTCTGATTTTTCAACGCATTCTTTTGTATTACCTTTCAAATTTGGGAATGCAGGTCTGCTTGATAACCCAAATCCTAGCATATCAATGGCGTGAATCTTAATACCTGGAATCTTTGATAATCCATCCATGTTTTTATAGAAGAATCCTAATGCAGCACCATAACCATGAACTAAGACCACTTCAATAGGTTCACCGATTGGTGGCTGAGTATTTTCAACGTAGAATTCATGGATATAATTACCATTATCATCAATGACAGTTTCTAAAGTCTTTGATAATCTATCTTCAGAAGGTTCAGGATAAAATGGTAAATATGATAATAATTTATCTTCATAATATTTCATAGGTTTAAATGAAAAATATAATTTAATTGAATCCATATATCCATAAGCCAATTCATCTGCTGGTTTTTCGGATTCAACAGGTTGCTGTATTTGTTCTTCTTTAGTGGTTGCCATAATAATTTGAAAGAATATTTATACTTAGTGTTATAATCCAATTGAACGATTGATGAATGATATGTGATTCGTAGTAATATTAAGAACGAAGGGAAAGAGCTAGCAGAAAAATAAATATAAAAGCTAAGTAAAGGGATAGGGGGCAAAAAAATATCAAGAGGTACAATCAGTCAAATATATATATATATTTATATATATATAGATGTATACGTCAGTGCCAGCAGCTCACCTATTGTCTGCCTGTGCGCAAGGCAAACACACCTATTTGATTATCGCAGGGCGGGTGGATCAGGATTATTTCTCTTAACGTTAGCGATAGCCATCCCAGCTTGTAGCTGATGCGTAATCTATGCTTGTGCTTATTATTATTACTATACAGCTATAAATTATAATATAGACTCTAGCGAGGGCCACGGGGGAGTGCCCTGCCTGCCCCGTCACTGTCCACTATGTCCCTGCCTCCCTCTCCCTGAGTCCCTGGCCCTTTCGGGTCTTTTTTCTTTCCCTGTCACTGTCATTGCCACTGCCACAGCCTCAGTCAGCCACTCCTGGAGATAACAGCTTCGCAACGGGCGCGACGCGTAGTGCCGGTGGAGGCCCGCAGTTTTTTATATAAATAAATAAATAAATAAATATGATCTTGCCGGAGGTTTTTAAAGGGTTTAAGTATTGTTTCCAGCCTTCATAGTACATAGTGCAGGGCCGCGTGGGCCGTAGACTGCTAGTCTGAGCTCTTGTACTCTGTATGCCGCTAGTCTCTGACTCTCTGGATTATGCTAGAGCTGGAGTTGATGAAGTTGCAGATTCCGATTGGAATTAGGAGCATTATCTCCATAAGTGGTACTTTGTGTGTATTTTCAATAAATGTTAAACAATTTTAAATATACCTAAAGCTGAAATTTATATATATATGTATCCATATCCATAGACCGGTCAGCCAAGTAACTATAATTAGGGAACAGATCGGTAGAAGCTATTATCAATAGTTATTGCGCTACTCATATTGAAAAAGATAAAAGGCAAAACCGAGCAGATTTCTGATCTGACAGACAGACGGACCTCAAATGTCAATCTCTTAGTACTTTTATGCGATTATGCTTAAAGTGTCTATGTAAAGCTTGACTGTTGTGATATATATATATATATATATATAAATCGTCAATTCTTCAAAAATAGAATGATATTAAGCTGTAAACCAAAACATAAGTGGATTCTTCTCTCTTTTCATTATTATGACTGTAGTGAAATACTTCCATCATCTTATTACTTTAAATTGCTTGTATCTTTTTAGATTTACTGATTAAGACGAGTATATACTATCAATTTGATTTACTGGTTTTGAAGTGTGGCTAATTGTTAGTACGAATTTGAATATTTTCTTGACATAAATATATATGGTCCCCTAGATAACTTTGTAAATTAAGGTGGGAACCTATTAAAGAAGGTTTTGAATGTCATTAAGGAAAGACCAGGGAGTTGAGTTGCTGTATCATTTAGTTAAGACAGCAGCAAGACTTACGGTGCCATTAATGTGGTCAGTGTGAACTTAACGTTGGAAAGTGCAGTTTATCGTCAATTGCGATTTGCGTGTACTTACTTACTTACTTACTTGTAGGTTATAACTAATAGCTCGACAAGCACATTTCAAGATTCAGAGCTTATCACAATAGACGCGACGATAGTTAAATCGACGCAATATAGTCACCAAAGACAAACAAGCAGAAAAGTATAGAATAATTAATTGCAAAACAAACAAACAAACACACCACTTTATCTCGCTCTCGCTCTCGCCCTCGCGCCCTCTGCGAATCTGCGAATCTTCTTTTTCAGATCGAATCTGCAATGGGGCTCCCGCCCAACTCGCCACGCTGCCCGGCCGCTGGCTGGCTGGTAAAGCAGGTGGGACCACCATGAATATCACGATGGCCCCACTGTCAACTGCCCTCCACAAGCACTTCCCACTGCCCGCCCAGTCACACTACAATTTCGATTCCCACCGCGTTTCTTCCCCGTCTCCATCTACCCATTTCTTGCCCTGCCTGCCTGCCTGCCTGCCTGCCTCGAGGCTGTTTGCTTCTTGGCCGGTTTGCTTGTTTGTTTGAATCGTCTTGTTTCCCATTCTATTTCGATCACTATACCTATATTTTGTTGTTTAATCTATATTTATCTTCAATTCTTATGATATATTCTTATTTAACTACATTTCTGTTCTCAAGCTGACCCCTTTCCACCTTTCTGATCAACTGGCAGCATCTACAATAATAACCCACATATCTCAAGATCTCCCGCACTTTTTTTGCTACCTGATTTTTATTTATTTACATTTTTTTTTTTGACAGTCAGATCAACTTGCGATTACTGTATACTGATAAAACCGAATCTGTTATAAAGTAGCTTTTTGACCATTTTTGCTTGTACTTATCATCCTATTTTAACAATAATCATTTACCCCTGTCACTTCAATTATAATATTCACCTTCAATAGTTAATTTTCAATCTGATTATTTTAAGGGACATTGCTTTTCACTTCTTTTTTTTTCTCTCTCCTTATATCATCATATTCATTATTTTGCATATATATATATAGAATAGACAAGATTAAAAAGTTAGCATGAGCGAAATATTACCATATTCAGATCCTTTAATTGAATTACTTAAAGATCCATGTTTAAATAAAGAAAAGGAGAAAGCTCAAGAATTAATAAAATTTATAAATGATATTTGCGATTCAAAGATAAAATCTTGGTGTATTGAAGCATTTGAAATGCTAAGAGATTTAGAAAAAATTGAAGCAAAGATAAATAATTGGGAATTTCAAACACTGGATTTTAATTTATCACAATCTTTTTTATTAAATGATGAAGATGTTAAAAAGAGAAAATTTAATTCTGAATTAGCTAAAAGAGTTTCAAATAATTGTCTTGAATTACATAAGATTTTAAATGAATTAAGTATTGAAATTGATGAATTAAATTTATTTAATAAAAAATTATCACCTTTACAAAGAATTAGTGATCCTGGTACAATTCTAACTGAATTAAGTTTAAGAGTTATTAAATTACAGAATCAACTGAGTGATGAAATTTCAATTCATTATTCAAAAGCAAGATTAGTCAATATAGGTATTGATTTAGAAAATTTAATCTATGAAGATGAAAAATTAGATGATAATAATGATGATAATTTTGATGGTATAAATGCAGAAACTGTTATTAATTATAAAAATTTTATTAATAATCTATTACAACAATTAAATGATTCCGTTAGTTCCGGTGATACAATTGGTGCAATGGAATGTATTACTGTTGTTAATGATGTCGAAAAAATGTTTGAATCAATGAAGATGCAAAAACTTCAAAATAGACAAAAAAGAGAAAAAAGAATCTTATCTTCGAACTTTAATGATTTAGATGAAGATCAATTCTTTGATGATCAAATGGATACAGAATCACCTTCTTCTTCAACAATGACTTTTGATGATACTCTGTATGGAGAAGAAGATTATGATGATGAAGATGATGATGAGGATGATGATGAGGATGTTGATGATGAAGAGGAAGAAGATATCAAAGCTAATCAATCTTTATCAACTGTTAAAATCGATCAAAGAAGAAGAAGAAGATTTAATAGCAATGAAAATAATAGACTCTCTATGAATTTAGAAGATTCTGCATTACATAGAACAACCATATCTGAAAAATTACCATTCTTGATGGCTGCATTTGAAGAAGCAAAACAAACAGAAGAAGAATTAAAAGAGTTTATTTCATCTCCAATAAGGAAACAACAACCATCAACATCATCATCATCTAAAAAATCAAATTCAAAGAAATCTTCAACATCATCAACGAGGTCAAATAAATTAAAAAAGAAACCAAAATCTAAATTAAATGAACAGCTGTTAAATGAGCTTGATAAAAGCAATAATAACAACAACAACAACAACAATAATAATAATATTGAGGAATCTGAAAATCAAAATTATAAATTAAAGAAAACATCATCACGTTCTTCAATTTCAACAGATTATTCATCGTCAACTCTTGTAACATCATCAAATAAATCATCATCTTATAATTCATCACAATCAATACCTCATCTATTACCAAATTCAAATGTAACAACAACTCATATTCATCCACCACCACTGACACCTTCTGTTTCAACTTTACCAAATCCTTATTTCCAAAATTCTTTACTAAATGCACTTTTCAAACCTCAAATCAAAGAACCAATCTACGTTGATCCTCATAATCATCAACACCAACAACAACATGCAACATCTGAAGGATATTCAGAAAATTCTGGAGCTTTAGTGAGAAATACAAATGATTCCAAAAAATTACAAACATCACCTAATGTTAAAGAAAAATTACTGCTTTTCAAAAAACAAGAAGATACCAAAGATTTAACACTATCACCTAAAAAATTAACAGCCATTGAACTAGGTGCTGGTCGTGTTAAAGAAACAGTTAAAGATATTGAAGATCAATTACCTAGTGATATTAAACTTCCAACACCTGCTCAAGTTGAAGAATCTTCTACTTTTAATACTTTAAATCAAAATTCAGCTTTCCCAAGTTTCCAATTTGGAAGATTATGGGGATCAACACCGCTGTCTTCAACTGGTAGTGGTAGCGGTAGCAAACTACCAGGTGGATCCGGATTTAATAATATTCCTAATACTACTAAACCTGTTTCAATTTTACAAGATTTTAGTTTCCATGATATTGATAATTTAATAGATTGAAAAATTTAAAAAAACATTCATTTTCTCCCTGTTTGTTACTTGTACTTTTTTTCACTCTTTATTTCTATTTATTCGTCTTTCTTTTAAACCTTTATTTTATTTTATTTTATTTAATTTTTCTTGTTGTCTTTTTTTACGATCCATGACTATATATATAATTTTCCCAAAAAATACATTCTTGAATACAATGCATAATTTTACGAAATATTACAACTAAAAAAACTACTGTTACACTAGTATAATAAATTATTATATGATTTGTCTTTTTTTATTTCTCATATATACAAGTTGAATGGATAAATAAAATTAAAATTACATAAAAGCAGCGTCAAATTGGATTAATTAAGTTTAGAAATGATTGATGATTCTTTTTAATCACTTGTGCTTAACATTTTAATAGCTCTAGAAACAGATGAACCAGCATTTAAATTTGAAGAATCATCAACTTTAACTAAACTTGATCTAATTACTCTTGGATCATTTTTTAAAGATCTTAATATTTCTCTTTGAACAGCAGCTGATGTATCAAATAACATTATAAAATGTGATCCTTGAAAATGTTTTTCACTTGCCTTTTTAATTATCTTAGGTAATGGTTTGGAACCAAGTGAAATAATTTCTCTCACAACACCATTGTTTCTAATGACTAATTTACCAATAGTTGATGCAAGTCTATAAATTTTTTAAAAAAAGAAATAATAATAAATAATGTTAGTATTTTAAAAATCATTTGATTGATTCATTTTTTTCTTTTCATTGGTTATATATATATATACATACTCTTTAGCTTCAGCATGAACTGCAAGTGGTGATGTAATACGAGCAATGGCGGCAAGTTCATATAACATCTTGCTTTATTGTATGATGATTAAAAAATGAAAGTATCCTATTTGGCTAGTTATAGATGATCCTTTCATACATCAATCAGTCCAATATGTATTTCTCTCTCTCTCTCTCACTCTCACTCTTTGATCAGAAGCTCTCAACGCTGTGTGCGTGCATGTATTGAATATTTTTTCAAGCAGTCTGAACCTTATCACGTAATTGCTGACGTCTTCCTCAATTTTTTTTATTCAAACACCCATACACCAATAATTACTTTATCAATTACACAATGAAAGGCACACTGCCAGCGCGATAATCGTGCCAGCAGCGTGCCATCTAATCACAAAAATAGCAGAAGATGGAGCTCTGCTAAAATGAATAGGAATTAATGTAAGTAGTTTGTGCATCATATATTTTTATCTAAGGCGAAAACAGCTTTTCGTCTGATATCATCAGTAGAGAGATTGTTTTATTTGTTTTTTTTTTTTTAAAAAAATTTCAATAAACAGATTTCCTCTGTTTGTCTCTTTTTTTTTCTTTTCTTTTTTATTATTATAGCTGCTTCTGATATAAAATATTTTGCATTTGATTGTAATTAGATAAAACACCATCATGTATAATTGGTTGTTTGGTAAGAGGTTAACACCTCAAGAACAAATGAGAAAGAACCAAAGGCAACTTGAAAGGACACAAAGGGAGTTAGATAGAGAAAAAATTAAATTACAACAACAAGAGAAAAAAATTGTATTAGATATTAAAAAATCTGCTAAAAATAATCAATTAAAGACAATTAAAATTCAAGCTAGAGATTTAATTAGAACTAGAAAACAAGTTGAAAAATTTGATAAGATGAAGACTCAATTACAAGCAATTTCATTAAGATTACAAACAATGAGATCATCAAATCAAATGACAAATTCTATGAGAGAAGCAACTAGATTACTAAATGGATTAAATGGTAATATGAATTTACAAAATTTATCAAAGATTGCAATGGAATTCCAAAAATCTTTAGATATAATGGATCAAAAACAAGAAATGGTTGATGATGTTATGGATGATATAATGGATGATGAAATTGATGTTGAAGATGAAGAAGAAATTGATGAAGTTGTTAATAAAGTTTTAGATGAAATTGGAATTGATTTAAATTCGAAAATGGGTGATAATGTTCCTGCAGCTTTAGCAACTGCTAATTCAGGTGAAGTTGAACAAACAAAATTAAAACCTCAAATGATTGGTGCAGATGGTCAAGATGATGATTTACAAGCTAGATTAGATAGTTTGAAAAGATAGGATATTGCTTTATTTGTTTTTTTTTTGGGTTCATAATAACTATGCTTGTTTTTCACTTTTACTCTTATTTTATTTTATTTCATCTCATTTTTTTTTCAACGGTTTCTATTCTGATGGTAATTTGCTCAAACTTATGTTACTTTCTCTTTTTTTTATTTTATTTTTTTATTCTCTTTAATTTCGATGATGTCGTTCTTCTTTTTTTCTTATTCGTTTATGTTTTTTTTGTCTTAATTTATTATATACAACTGAATGCGTCTTTTGTTCATCTAATAAAACATTTTCTAATATTGCAATCTTTTAACTATTGGTTATCGGAGGATCATAAATGTTAAATGATAATGATTTACTAATCACTTTTATATAGTTTTAAAATGAACTTGAAAATTAGAACAAGTCTCTGACTAGTGACTGGAGTAATAATAGACTCACGAGGAAGATTAGTAGATAATTATACTCACAATAAAAGCTATATAGCTATATATACAGTAGAGAGAAACACCAACATGTAAACCTCTAACACATTACCATCCCGCAGGGGGTAGTTATGCAGGCGATAACCGCCGCCCGCCGCCTGCCGCCCACTTCTCCCGACTAATCCTATCGGTGGCTACCAAATTACTGGCACGGTGCTAGTTAGTAGTAGTAGGTACCTGCTCAGTGCTAGGCTGCTATCATCCGTAAGTGACTAAGGATATATGATAAACCATCGCTGAGCTCCTGAAATGAATTATGTGTGAGCACGACTACACACAAACTTAGTTTTGGCGGCCCTTAAATTCTAATCTTCTGTCTTTGGTATTGCTACTTCTTCTCATATATATATTGTACTTAATGATATATAGAACTTGTGTTCGCTACTATTAAGAGAAATATCAAATTCTTCTTTATTTGATACATTTATGTTAGATTATTTAACTTAATTCAAACTCAGAGTAAATTGTAAGTTGTAATGCTAGTGTCAGTATGTGCCTCCAATGTCCATGAGAGCAAATATTCGCCCCGCGATATTCTCCTAAATTCACCACATTCCATGCATAACTAAAGAATATTCTAAAGGTGGATCACCTGTTAAATGTTCATTTGATTGGTGTCTTTTATATGATTAATTTTTGATTGGGTTATTGATTTATTGGCGATCTACAATTGGTGATTTTACGTTCTCTAATGCTTATATTATATTTGGAGCTATAGCCAAGTTTATAAATTGTTCAACAAGAACTTCAAAAATAAGATACAGTAAAGCTTAAAAAATGATGACGTTAGCAGCCAAGAGATTTAAATAACGGGTTGCGAATTGAGGGTTCAACAAGCCAGGGCGGCGAATAATGATTAAAGAATAAAAAGTGGATGAGCTGAATCTTGTTAACAGTATGCAAATTTAACCACGTTAATTCGTTCTTTTATATATATATAATTGGTTACACCGATATTGATCTATGTTTACTATATGTATTATATACGAGAAGGATAATAGTAAATATTGCCGGTGTTAAAAGAAACAGATAAACGAGGCATTGCTGTACGACAACCAATTGATTGCTGAAGCATATGATGGCGCCATAAAAAAGTTCTGCAAATGGAAAGGGGCAGGAAAAAGAAAAAAAAAACTAAAAAATTAACTAATTTCAAATTAATTCATAGATAATGTAAATTTATACGGCAAAAGTTCTAGATACGCAAAACTCTGTTTTTAAGCAAATTAAATAAATTTGATAATTCTTCCCACATGAATTGCAATTTCGATACCTAGCAAATTGCAACAGGCCAAGTTCCAACTCCCTCCAATAGTTTTCGGATAGGAAAATCCTCGCTGGCCTCCTTGGCAACTAGAGAACTCAACAATAGGGCAAGAGATACTTGAGCCTCAGGGAGAGCGTCCCAAACAAGGGAATCGGGATAGTGGGTGGGGTCGTACCACCGCCAACCAGGGGACTCATACTAACTCAGTCTTGAGTCTTGACGTCTAAGTTGGAGCCTGGAGGCCTGCAGCGCCACCTACATGGTAAATTATAATAAAATTAAATCATTTCAAATTTCTGGAGCACGTCCGCAAGCCGAGAAGCCTACAAAGCTTACAAGATACATGCAACACACATGTTCTGTATGTAGGCTGTATAACAAATACCTCCTGTTCTATATATATCTATATTTAAGCAAACTATGAAAGCCAAGTATAATTCTAAATTCTACGAGCAAACGTCCTTGAAGCAATTTAGCAGGTACAATTTGTTTACTGAGGCACATGTTAGGGAAATCTTTCCAATAGAAGACATATAACCTATATGCTGTGACCTACTTAGCTGCTATAATTGTGAAAATCTTGGAATGTGTTAGACACTGTCGCCCAACCTGGTGCACTGGCCGGTGGTGACTTGTTGTGAGTGGTCATGCTATGCATGCGTCCTGGCGTCTCTCTCTCTCTCTCTTTCGCGCTGTGCGACGCTGTGCGAAGCAGCCAGGGAGGGGAGTGGATATCTCTAAACCCCCGTATTTTTTACCACTAGGCTGCCTGGCTGCTGGCTGCTAAGGCTGCTAGGTTACCACTAGATAATGGCTGCTTGTCTGGCTGCCTGGCTGCCTTTTTCCTTTTGCGGGCCAGTGGCCACTAGTTCTCGTATGGTTGTTCGGCCTCAACATGCTCGGCCGACTCTGATAATTGGCCGTTAAGTCTAAAACAACGCCGAATATGACATAAGACAGACGACGGCTAATTCTAATTATGCCTTTCGATAAATCATTGCTTAAAAACCTAAATGGCCACCTAGATAAACACGGAGTGCCAATTAGCCCAAATAGCACAAATAATTGCCACACACTAAGGGAGACAAGCAAAAAGTAAAGTCATGCTAACTAGGCTGACACGAATTACCACTGACCAGGGCCGGAGCTCAAGCTGCTAGGTAGTACGAAGTTTGAACTATAAGCACCACGCGCTATCAGGCCAAAGCAAACAAACAAAATACAGGACGTGGAACACGCTGTCGCACCAAGTCTATCTAACCGGGGCTCCCGCCCCGTGTACAGCACAAAAGGGGCACGCCACTCTCTCACACGCACGCACCCACGCAGCACGCACCCCCCCGGACACTGCTCAGTGTTTACTACTCAGACCGGAGTCAGAGACATAGACGGGTGCCCCAGACTCACAGTCTACATAATACGGACCCCCAGAGAGTCAGACTGTCAGAGACGAGAGTACCACGCTCACGCCGTGAGGTTGAGCCGCCTGTCTCCCTATTGTGCGGGCTCTCACTCCCGTCACGAGCTTTGAAAAAGAAACAAAATAAAACGGCCGCCTGTTTAGCAGCAGCAGCAGCGGCAGCGGCAACAGAGCAGCCCGCACTCATTCATTCCTTGATTTTGATACAGTTTTGTTTATTCCTGTTCCCCTTGTTTAAAGAAAAGGATTGGTGAAACATCTTTTTTTCTTCTCTTCTTCCTCTCCTCTTTGTCTTCTTTGGCTAAGTTGGTAATTAGATCTGCTATTCAATATCACATTCATCATCTTCAAACATATTCATTTTAACTCATCATCTCAATTAGAACTAACTGGCTATTTAATCACAGCCTCACTTTAATTCATATACTTAGATTAAATTCATCCCACGCCCTCATTTTAAAGGTGAGAGCTTAGCCAATATCATATTTCAATTTTAGCCTTTCCTATATCAGGTTATTTGATCAAATATTTTACATCAAAATACTTTGTATTGAGATTTAAAACTCGGTCTTGTCTTTATGCCAATCTATTTTTTCTTGTTTTGTGAAACGAATATATCAATTTAGAACGATAAAAGATTTTCAAGTTCTCAAAGATAATATTTTGTATACTTTTTAAGCATACATATTACTTAAACTAGACATCAAACTAGAAACACAATAAAGTTAGAATAAATCCTTATAAATTAAATTAATTTAATTTAAATTTAGAAAATTTGATACATCAAGAATCAGTATATAAGGGACAATCCGTTATCGTACAGAAGCATATGAACGTATATTTTTTTTTTACTCATTTTATATTAAAGGTAGTTATCAACATATAAACATCTATAAATGACTTCAGTTGCAACCACCGTTTCAGGGGATTCCTCTGATATTAAGAAAAAAGGCTTGTTTCACAAGATCAAAGATAAGACACATATTCATCATCACCATAGTCATAATGATCACCATAAAATACCTCCTCCCACAGCTGGTTCATCTTCTTCAAAGTCAGGAGATAAGGGTAGCGTTTCTCAGCCGATGGCTAGAAAGACTTCAAGAACATCTTCTTTTATTAGACATTTAAAACCATCTAGTTCTGACTCTGAGAGACCAAAATTTTCAAGATCGTCTACAAATACTTCATCCACTAGATCTATTGCAACAGTGCCATCATCAAGCTCAAGAACAAAATCAAAAGAGCACATTCCTTTACCGAAACAAAAAGTTATGAAATCTCATACAACTGGGCATCATATTAATGATCCAAATAAACATATGATTGATATTTTAGGAACATCTGGTAATGTTATAGCGTCTCCAAGAGAACCTCCTCATCCTAAACAACTGCTCGAATCTGCTCCAAATGGGTTACCATCAATTGATGATTATAAACCAACTAAAAAGCCAACGAAATTGGAATATAATCCTTATGGTATGAAGACAGCTAGTCAGAATTTTATTAATCAATCGAAGAGAAGTCTGATGGCTTTTGATCCAACAGATGATGAAACAAATGTTTTACCTTATCCAGTTGAAATGCCTAATGACCATTTACCTGAAGAATTTAAACAAGAACATCAACTTTTACTTGATTGTTATCAATTTCCAAAAGAAGATCTCTCCAACCTTGGTTCAGGAGCATCATCTTCTGTTAGAAAAATTCACCTAATAGGTAAACCTAAAGAATTACGTGCATTGAAAAAATTTGTGTTATTTAAAGGTGAAACAGCACCTGATTTTTATTTTAGAGCTGCAAAAGAATATATCATTCATAAAAATTTATCTAATGGGTTACATATTGTTAATTGTGAAGCTCTTGTTAAAGTTCCACATCAACAAAATTTGACTCGTGGTTGGGGTTTTATATTAGAATTATGTGTTACTGATTTATTTAGTCTGATTTCTAAACCATCATGGTTTAAGCTGCCTCCATCGGAAAAGCTTTGTATCTTCAAACAAATTGCTTATGGGATCAAATTCATGCATGAATGTGATATTGTCCATAGAGATATTAAACCTGAGAATATTTTACTGACAGCAGATGGTATTGTTAAGATTACTGATTTTGGTGTTAGTGATTATGGCCATAAAGATGCGGGTAATTTTGCAAGTGAGATTAGAATGAGTACTCAATTGGTTGGTTCTCCTCCATATCAACCTCCTGAAGTTCAATGTATGAATGGAGTGATAACTTCTAAGAGAACCCCTTATGACCCATTTAGAATGGATCATTGGGGTTTAGGTATTATGCTTTTCACCATGTTTCGTGGAACTGTTCCATTCATTGAAAGTTCGAAAAAGACTTGTGCATTATTTAGAGATTATGATCAATCTTATCAACAATATATTAACAATAATAATCCACAATTTAGAAAAGGTGATGTTACAAAAGGTCCAGGACTTGAATATAAATTTGCCAAATTTTTCCCTGATAAACATATTGCAAGAATAGCTTGGAGATTAGCAGATCCAAATATTCCTACAAGATATACATTATTTGATCTGTTCAATGATCCAGCTTTCCAATCAATTGAAATGTGTATTAATGAGAATGATTATGGATGTAATTTCTATCATCATAAAGATTGTACTTTTGATGGTAAGTTTGAATATGGACAAACTCCACCACCAACTCCAACTATTGCTGCACGTTCAAGAGCGGGTACTATTTCAAGATCATCAAGTGTATTTGAAATTCCAAAAGTTAAATCAATGACTGCATTTTTAGGTGACACTCCTAATTTACCAAAACATCCAGGACCGATTGAAACAAATGGTAATACCATTGCAAACGGCAATACTACTACCAATGGTAATGCAACCAATGGTAATCATACTGATGAACCACTATCTGCATCATCTTCATCAAGTTCTGCATCATCAGCATCTCCAGCGGCTACTGGTACAACAACAATTAAAGAAGATGAAGAATTAGAATTACCTAAAGAGCAACAAGAAATGTTCCAAGACGTCCCACCTTTATGTGATTCTACTAAATCATCATTTAGTAGTGCAAGTGGTAGTGGTGGTTCTTCACCAACTGATGCAGGTTTAAGCCATTCAAGATTACCTAGTAGTACATCTGTTATTACTTTAAATTCATTATGTACTACTGAGGGTGTTAAACCGATTAATTTGATGAATGGATGCGATTTCAAAGTGATTCCTAGTGAAGTCATTAAGAAATGTGGTTGTTGTAAGATCAAACCTCATCATCATTGTGATAAACTTCGTTAATTTGACTCTTATCAACTCTTTTTTTTAATATTTTATTTTTGTTTTTTATTTCTTTTTTTGTGTTTATTTTCCTGTTTTTGTTTGTTTGTGTTTATCTCTTCTTCTTCTAATATTCTATATTCTGGCTTTATCTTTTTAATTTTTTTATTATTTTGTTATTTGCTTTTCTTTTCTTTTGTTTTTGATTAGTATTGGGTATCGGTTCTATTATTTTTGGTTGTGTTTGAATCACAACTTTTTTTTTTCATATACATACATACATAGATATGTATATATATTATATGTATATATTCATATATACCAATTTTTTTCTTTTTTCTTTTTCCTTTTCCTTTTCCACTAGTGTCGTTTGTCAAAAAGTTTAACTTTGATTCGTATTTTTATCCTTTTAATTGTTACCATTTACATTTTACTATATTTACTTTTTTTTTGTTTCATTTTTGTCTTTTGTCTCTTTTATTATTTATATATATCTATATATTAACACCATAATGTTTCTACTCTCATTATAATATCTTTTCTCTTTTCACAAACAAGCTTACCTATTCAAACTCCTTTTTTTTTCTACTTATTTCATCTTTAATAATATTATTCTCTCACTATCTACATATACCTAAGTAGCTTTTTAAGGCCTGCTTTAAATGTTAAAGTTTTCGATCTTAAATTTTCAAATAAGTACCAGGGATGAAGTGGAACACGCTTATATGTCCTTGTATTGATTGACCGAATAGAGAAGAATAAGAGATTTACGTCTTTAGATTCTTAGATTCTTAGATTTTTAGAGTTTTTGCTGGATTATAACACTTTTTAAACCTTGTAGTTTTTTGTTGTAGTTGGAGCTTGAGTCAGGTTCTCGGTTGCTTTATGCAAATAGAAGACTGGTGATTCGTTAAACTTGTGCCGATCTGGAAAGCATAGTTAGTAGTAATAAGGAACACTATCATGTCTGCACTACCGTGAACTCATAGATAGCTCTATACCTGCACTTTTCCCGTAACGAAGCGAACGGATCAAAAATCTAAAGATGAACTGACATCCCAGACAGTTCTAGAATGGTGATGGAATAATCGTTCGACATGCTCGGTAGATACGAGTTCGACAATATGGTTGTGTCGGAAGTTGGAACGTAATCAAGAGGGTTAAAGCATAAAGTAGTTGATGAATCTATTTCAGAGTAGCATATCTCCTAATATTTAACACTACTGAAATTGGTATTCGAAACATTATAACATGCATATCATTGATTAAGAGTTAGGTTAAGCTAGGCTGAGTTAGGCTGAGGTCGGTTTAGGTGTCGTTCTTCTAGTTTAGTGTCAGAAGCTAGAATTCCCTTATGGCCTTATAGTAAAAGTATAGTTTCAGTCTTGATTAAAGAAGACACCATCCTTCATACAGTCAAGTTTGAACTATCTAACTATCGCTAATATACTGTACCTACATACAAATATAATTTCGGCAAATTAACGAACAACAAACGTGCAAATTGTAAAGAAAGAACATGACCAATTTAAGGTATATAATAAAATTAGAATTATATTATAATAAAAAGATAAAGAATGAGCCTCACACATCACCAATTAGGAAATGACTTCCGCGGAAGATGCACATTTCGCGGAATTCTTATATGAATCTAGGAGGTGCGAGTGCAAAAGGTGATGAGCCTGCCACAAAGACCTCATCGTGCATCGATAGCGACACCCAGCACAGACGTTAACGAAAGAAACACTGATTATAACATTGCAGTTTATGGGGGCCACATGTAGTGTGTGTGCTGTAGGGGTTCTTGATTGTTCCTTACATGGTTCTTTCAGATCTGAGATCTCTAAGGGTCCGCTGGGTATTATTATGTGCATGCCGTGGGGTATAATTTATAGATTAGGGCTAAATGTTTTAGATACACTGTTCCTTCCCTTTGAAAGATATAAGGGTTAATGCAATTTGAGTCAAGTGGTAAAATCAATCAAATAATTACTTATCATCTATTTGTTTCATCGTATCATAATATTTCATTGCAATACCTCCCTTTCTTATCATAAGGAATAGAATAAGGGGAAGGTTGAAGAGGACCAGATAAGGTGCGAACGTGCAACTTTTATGTTTTTTTTTTTTTTTCTTTGAGCCAAACGTCATCAATCAAACATGCTAAGAAATCAATTATACAACCGATGCAGTAGCATTATAACGGCAGATATCAATTTAAAGCCAGAAGAATATTACCGAAGTATACATATCGATAAGATCTGTATGTTTCTCAGGGGATGGGGTATTCTACAGGGGTGTATGTAATTGCCTGATAGGGGATTCAGGATAGACTTAAGGAACGAGTATCCTCGTCTACAATATCCTAAAGCAGCTTCGGTATGTCTTTTTATTTATCATAACTTATAGAGACTGCTAGTTTGGTTGATCCCAAGAAAAAAACAGGGAAAACCAGTTAGAAAACAATAATAGATAACAGATAAGAGGCAGCCATCGCCAAGTAATTTTCAGTCAATTAAATGAGATATTAACTACTCTAGCAACCATATGAACCAAGGTGTCCATCGTATCTCCACACCCGTTACGACTGTATATATCTTTACGAATGATCTTTTGATCTTCTTTCTTGGCTTTCAAGATTAGGGTCCTTTTTAAGAGAGGCGAAGTGATCACTGTAAAGTGATCCGCAAAACTCGTAATCGAGCATGCCATGGCCAATAACGAATGTAAAAACAGAAAACGGCAATTCATGCTGGGTGGAACGGCTTTCAATCATTCCTCGCGAGGGATGTAATATTAATCTCTCACGTACACTTTTCCTCTATGCAAAAGGAAGAAATTGAAAGACCCGTATGGTTGACGTAACTAACTGTCAAACGTTTAATTGTAAGGTTAAATGAATACTACTCATTTAATCACGATACAATTAAACCTAAGCATATATACTTAGAGTAAACATGTGTAAATGAATAACATGTTAAAAACCGCTCAACAAAAAAATACGTAAAAAGGATACCTGAATCACATGGGAACCTGAAATCTCACCAGGAGGACAAAATAGCTCTCTGTCCACTTCCATTCTCGGCGCCAGCAGCCCAACCACACTTTCGGTGCGCAGGTTTCGTGCCCACACGAGCTCTAGAACTATATGAATACACAGGACAGAAAAGGAAGGCAACACGACCATTGTAATGTTTCACCAAACTACTCCTATATACTACTTGCACATTAAATAATTATCCTAATGGCAAAACAATTAACAATCAAATGTAATGATCACTAGCATCGATCTTCAATATAAACAAAACAGCTAAAAAAACAACCCAACCAAAAAAGAAACTGAAAAAAAAAAAAAAAAAAAGAAAGAAAGGCGTGCACCGCACAATGCAAAAACAACATCACAATGCATATGCAGCCTCATAGCCTCATATCGAGAAGGACAAACTCCATCCTCATCGCAGGGAATTATTAAGAATTAATTAGTACTTTTTTTTTAGTATGCGTTTGGAGTTTGAATTAGTACTAGAGTTGTGCAATTTACCGCAACCGATCTGTGATGGTTTAATTTTTCTTTTGGTCTCTTCTTTAACTGTAACTTGATTTCCAACAGCTTTTTTTTTCTTGGTCTTTAGTTTTTATTTATCTCTTCTTTCTTTTAATTTATTTATTCTATCTTTTCCTGTTCGTTTCTGGCTTTCCGCTTCCGTTTCCGTTGGTCAATTATAAATAATCCGGTATAAATCCTTTCTGATTAGTTCAAATTGCTTGTATCTTTTTTTTTATTTCATAACTTCATTGATTCCGCAATACCCAATTTAATTTATAAAGTCATCCATTAAATTTACTATTCCCTTTCTTTAATACATCACTATGAATGTTATTCAATCTATAACATCAAGAAATAAGAAGAGCAGTTCTTCAGATACTGGAATCAATGTTTCTTCTGCATCCTCCACCACTTCAGATGAATTCGATCCCGTGAAACATAACAACTTGCGTAAGAATTTCTCCTTTTGGTCAATTCTAGGTGTCGGTTTTGGTTTAACAAACTCTTGGTGTGGTATATCAGCTTCTATGGTTACAGGTTTATCTTCCGGTGGTTGTATGATGATTATTTATGGTATCATTATTGTTGCTGCTGTTTCTTCATGTATAGCCATTACACTTTCCGAATTAACTTCAGCTATTCCAAACGCTGGAGGTCAATACGTTTGGACTAAGATTCTTGCACCAAAGGATAAAGCACCATTTTGGTCATTTATGTGTGGTAATTTAGCTTGGATCGGATCTGTGTTTACCTGTACTTCGGTTGGTATCTCATTAGCCTCTATGATTTGTGCTATGTGGAAAATGAATCATCCTGAATTTGAACAAAAATCATGGCATGTCTTCGTTATCTTTCAAATAATTCATTGGATTACCTTCTTATTCAATTGTTTTGAAAAATTCTTACCAGCTATTGCATCTATGGCTTTATATACCACCGTTTTATCTTGGTTTGTCATTACTATAACTGTTTTAGGTTCATCAAAGGGTGAATTTCAAAGTGCTCACTTTGTCTTTGTTCAATTTGATAACAATACAGGATGGTCATCATCTGTTATTGCTTTTATTGTTGGTTTAATTAATCCTGCTTGGTCATTCTCATGTTTAGATTCTGCTACTCATATGGCTGAAGAAGTTATGCATCCAGAACGTATCATTCCAATGGCTATCTGTTCTACTGTTCTTATTGGTTTAGTCACTTCATTAACTTACACTATCTCTTTATTCTTTTGTATTAGAGATATTGATGCTGTTTTAAATGATTCTACTGGTTTCCCAGTCATGGAGATTTATAATCAAGTGTTAAATAATAAATCAGGTGCAATCTTTTTAACATTTTTAGTTTTCGCTTCTTTGCTGGGTTGTAACATTCAATGTCATACATGGCAACAAAGATTATGTTGGTCATTTGCTAGAGATAATGGTATTCCAGGTTCTAAATATTGGTCATTAGTTAATCCAAAAACTGGTGTTCCATTGAATGCTCACATTTTCTCATCTATTTTAGTGGCATTAGTTGGATTTATCTATCTAGGTTCAACAACAGCTTATAATGCACTTGTGACAGGTTGTATTACATTCATGGTTTTATCTTATTCTATTCCTGTTACTTTCTTATTAATGAAAAAGAGAAGAATCGAAAAAGGTCCATTTTGGTTAGGTAAAATTGGATTCTTTGCAAATATTGTTGTTCTTGCATGGACGTTATTCGTGTTAGTTTTCTTTTCATTCCCAACAGTTATGCCTGCTACAAGGGAATCAATGAACTATGCTTCATGTGCTACCGTCGGTGTCATTGGTTATTGTGTTATTTATTGGTTTATTAGAGGTAAGAAGAAGTTTATTATGAGAGATGAAGAAGCTGAATTACTGGCTGTTAGATCAATTTATTCTCATGCTGAACAACTGAAAGATGTAAACACTAAAGTGTTGGATGTTGATTTAAGTTGTGAGAAAGTTTAACTCTAACCTTTTCTTTGCTTTTAGAAATTTTATTTCCACTTACAGATTTAAATTTAGATTTTTGTTTTTTTTTAATTGTTTCTATTTTCTCACCTCTAATATTGTGTTTTTTTTTCTTTTCTTTAAATATTCTTCTTCTTTGATGGCTAGCTGGCTTACCTATAATTCTTTTTTTCTCTGTTATCTTCGCTTATTAGTTATATTTCTATAAATATTTCCACTTTTCTTTTCATTAATTGAATTATTCGGTGCAACTCAAAAAGCAAAAAAACTAAATTACTATATTTTTATTGTATAATTAAACGTCGATATTTTTTATTTCGAAAATTAGTAAGAAACGTACAAATAAGAGATACAAGGGCGAGAGAAAAAAAATCCAAGAAAAAGAATTAAGTTAAGAGAGAGACAAATAATCAAACTGATATAAAATTTTAGTTTTAGTGACCCAGACCAAACAAAAAAAAAAGGATACAAAAAAATTGAAAAAGGAGAAAAGAAGACATAAAAAAAACACTCAAACACACATCATGTGAAATTTGAAGAATTGTGACTTAAAGTGGAACTCCCACCAGTACTTCCTTCACCGACTCCATCATTGGCACCTCTGCCAGCTGTTCCACGGTTTCCTGAAGTTGACCCATTACCTGCAGGACTAGATTTAGTTCCATCTATAGATTCGGATGATTCCGGTAATAGATTAAAATCAACGTTGAATGTATTAGTACCGAAAAATTGTTGGACATTTGGTAAATCATTAAACAACAATAACAATTGATCATTAGAATCGGTCTGGTTTGTACCAGGAACAGATCCACCGCCGTTCACGTTAGTTGCGGTTGAAGATGGTGTAACATTACTATCAATATATTGATTTTGATGCTTGTTTGCCGGTGACATATTGTCGTTCCCACTTAATTGTACTGGAGTAGGAATAGGCACAATTGGAGTACCAGTTGGGGGATTCATATATATTCCTGGTGATTGGCCCAAATTGTACATTATTGGAGATGGTATCATCGTTGGAAGATGCTGATGTGGATGAGGTAGAGGGTGACGATGGATAGATTGCACATCTTGTGTAAGTCGAGTGAAAGGTGGACTTTGAATACTATTGTTGAACAAAGATGTGGACGATTGATTTCCAAACTGTTGTTGGAATTGATAAAACTGTTCCAATTGCTGTTTTTGTGGTTGCAACGGCTGTTGCATTTGTTGCATTTGTTGCATTTGTTGCATTTGCTGCATTTGTTGCTGTTGTTGTTGCTGTTGTTGTTGTAGAGCAGTATCACCTTGAGGAGTTCCAAAAAATGCAGTGGCATTAAACTGCTCATCACCCATATCTGCTATGTTTAAATTGTTTGAATTCTTGATTGATGAAGTAGCAACAAACTCAAAGTTGTTCAGATTAGCGAAATTGAATAACGTCTCATCAACATCTAGCTTTCTTAAATTCATATTACCTTTCATGTGGTCAGCGGGACTTTTCAAATATGCCATGGATGCAATTCTAGGTAAGAGCATTCCGTTATTACTATTTCCAAATTGAGGCGTCGTCGCTTGACTTTGAAGTATATCCATTTCCGAAAATGCACCAGTGCTTCCTCCAGTTTTCGCATCACGACCATTACCAGATTCAGGTTCTGTAATTGCCAAGAAAGCTGGAAGAGAAGCAGAAACAGGTGTTTGAGTAACAGGTGTTTGTTCAGTCTTTTGAGCAGGAGTTGGAGCACCCACAGCTGGAACATCATGGATAGTAGAAGAAGAACCTTGCTGTTGCGGTTGCTGCTGCTGTTGCTGTTGCTGTTGCTGCTGGCCTTGTGATTGTTGCAATTGCTGCTGCTGTTGCTGCTGCAATTGTTGTTGTTGTAACTGTTGCAATTGTAGTTGTTGGAACTGTTGAAATTGCAGCAGCTGCTGCATCTGTTGCTGTTGCTGCTGTTGTTGTTGTTGCCATTGTAATTTCTGCTGATTCTCTGATTGTTCCTGTTGACTTTTCTGTTGTTGCTGATTCTGCTTCGGTTGCAGTTTCTCCTCCGTTGTGTCATTCGCCTGAGTACTCTTAGGGGCACTACCATTCTTTGAAACTTCATTAGCAGCAGCCAACTTATGAGTCGAAAATTCAACTTGTCTCTCAAACTTCTTCAAAAATTCAGAACACAACTTGTACGTGGAGTTTGCATACCAGTATTTGTAGCTTAGGCCACCCAAAAATTGTAAAACAGTTTGATAGTTCCAGTTTTTCAAAGTAGGATCAAAATTGACTCCGTTGATGAACTCATTCTTTATTGGCTTCAAATCAATTTTCAAAAATGCAGATAATGTATAAGAGATTGAATACGGAATAAAATTAATTATAGGTAAATGCTTCATGTATTGGGATGTTATGTTCAAAATTTGCAATGCAGATTTACAATAAAGTTCATCAGGAATGGATTTTTCTGTCTTATAATTTTTTGATGAAGGATCCAGAAGGTCATATCTTCTTTTTTGGGCAAACATAACAGTAATATTGACTAGTAGCCTACGCAAGCATTCGGAGCCAATATTTTTGCCTTCAGATTCTAGCATCTCTAGTGAACTAGCAGGGTTCCAGACATCAAAATCAATATCCTTTGGAACAGAACGGTTATCCCCATGAGGTTGGTAGAAACTTAAAACCTTTTCCAATCTAATAGATGCTTGAACTATACCATTTAAATCTTTATCAATTGGAAATGCCAAACTAGAATCTTTTCTATTGATAACCCAATTTCTAGAATTAATCAAAGAATTCAATCTATCCAAAACAAACAAACACCACCAGGCTTTTGAAATAGATGTGTCTCTTTTGGAGCTCTGAACTGACTGAGAGTAGTGGTTGTGTTGGATACCTAACGAGAATGCATGATGGATGGCCATATTTAAATCCATGGACGAAGTCTCTAAGACGTTACTTTTAGCTGGCTCATCAGTCATAGAGATACCAGGATTACGATGTGAATCAACTGGTACACCGCCACCACCACCATACATTGATAATAACGCATAAGTTCTTAATAAAGTCAATCTATTTTCATCCAAGTTAAACTTCAACATAGTTCTAACTTTGAGTTCCAACTTGTTATTAAATTCATTGACATCTTTAAATGATTTTTCCTCCTTTAAAATCTCATTTGCACCGTCTAAACGTGTAGATAGCAATATTAATGCATATAAGATTAAGGTTGGCATATGATTGTTTTTAAACGTGGTTAATGATGATTCCTCACTCAATAAGGGTAGGATGGAATTAAATGTTTTGAAATAGAGTTTGATCAATTTGTATTGAATAGTTTTGGATAATCCAATATTAAAACAATCACATTCATTTAAATATTGAAACAATGAAGGAGGTAATCTAAAGGGCCCATAGTTTTTCGAATTTTGAAAAAAATTGTTTCTTTCGTTGGTGGATCTGACGAAAACACCAAGCATATCTCTTAAATGCTCATTTCCCACCATTGATGAAGCAGATTTCTTACTTTCGCTATGGGAAAAACTTGCTTTTAAATTGGCAATGGTTTTATTCTGTGGAGTTTGTTGGGCAGATGGATCTTTAGAATTATTTTCATTTGAGTTACCTTTTGAAGTGGCTGAATTACTTTTTGGAGTTTGTTGCTTCTTTGACTTTGGTTTATAAGCAGCACTATGATAGTTCGGAATGTTATTATTATTGTTTTCGGCGTTGTTCCGATCATCAATAGAATCAGGGGATTCACTAATGGTGTCATCATCAATTGCTCCACCTGTAGCTTCACCAACAATTGAATTTTTTCTATCGGACGCATTAGAGTCTGTATGATCATTATGACCCGCAATCTGAATGAAAATGGCTGTTGCATCTGTTGTCCCTATATACTTGGAAGATAGTGCTTGAAAAGTTGTCACTGAATTTGACTTCTTAATTTCGGTTGAACCATTTTTCTTTGTAAATGGTAGATTCAAAATCTTGATCAATGAGTCGAAAGTTGAAACAAAATGGATCTCATCTTCTCTGAAGTGTACAAAATCTTCTTCACGTATATTTTCATCATCATCAGTAGAATTAGTTTTTTTCAAGTTGGAGAACACTACGTCACTTTTATTCTTGGCTTTATTGCTGGTAATATCGTTTGTATCACTTGTGGCTACGGATGTTGCTATTGTGTCTGAGTTTGGAAGATTACTGACCGTTGCCGTTTCAGCGTTTTGATACGTAGTAGTTGCAGCCAAACTTTGTGATTTTGTTGGAGATATCACAGAGCCGGGTGAGATATCATCTTCTTTCTTTATTATTGTGGTCGGATTCACTTTTGCTGTTCGATCGTTAGCGAGATTTTCAGACTGTGTTTTTCTTTGCAAGGCGACGCTCATAAAATTTGATCTATCAGGAGTGGAATTAGATGATAAGCTTCCAGTTTTGGATCTTTTAACCCTAAATGTCAAGCCCTCATCATCAAATTCATCATCACTATTGGCTTCAGTTTCTCGATTAGCCTCTTTGTTAGATTCTTTATTAGTTTCATGTATAAGACTGGGCGTACTTCCACTACTGAAATTTCCTGGTGTTTGATGAAATGTAGATTGTTGTTGTGATGATTGAAGCACTTGCTGCTGTCGTTGTGATTCCTCTGTAGTCGAAGGAGCAGGTTTAATTTGTACAAGATCCACATCAGTTGAATCTACCTTTTTCACACCTGAAAGATTCACCAAGTTGCACTCCAGGCTCATTTGGTTGCAGTTATTGCAACCTATATTTTCATAATCTTTTGAGAGTTCACATTTGATTCTCTTGTTCCTACAATGAGAGCAACATTTGAATGTTCTTTTTCTTTTTTTGAAATTATTATTAAAGGCTGGAAACACAAACATGCTATTTTTCTTATTATCGGATTTATCAATGGCTGTTATTACGAATCGTTAGAAGAAAAATCAGGAGATGCTATTGAAAAATTCACCACTCAATGACGGAGGAGATCACCGAGTTTAATAGTTGAGTTCGTTTTGGTGCAATGAGATCAAGAAAAAATGCTGAGGATATTGTAATAATGAAGATATTATTGCAATCGTGATGCTATATAGGATCTGTCGTATTGCCAATCAAAACCAAGTTTGAGTGGAGAAGGAAGTATGATCAACTAAAAGTGGTAATAATGAGTGTCGGTGTAATGGTGGTTGATAGAAGCTGTACACGTACAATAACGTACAAAGATTGAAGATTGACGAGGTGCAATGAATTTGAAAGGCTGTAGTATATTTTATCAGTGATAGTATCCGCAATTTTGGTTCACTCAAAATGGATAAGATATTGAAAGCTACACTCTAAGACGCCAAACAAAACTCTTTTCTTATGTCTGGTGTTCTCTACGAGAATCGAGATGGATGAGTCCTTTCACAAATATCGCATGCATCCTGGCTAAAATGGTCCCATAGCAGCTTCTTGAAATTTGCGTGGAGAGAACTGGCGTCGTTTATAGCTTGTGAGCCGTCGTGAGTACGTCGTGAGCAAGTGCTCACTGCTCAGTGTCTCAGCATGTCTGTGGCCTGTGGCCTGTAGCCTGTGGCCGTGGCCGCAGTGGGCATTGGGATTAGGGCGGCCTGGTTTGATTCTTGACTCTTCAGCGCACTCTTCAGCGCCGCCCGCCGCCCGGTCACAGCATCGGTTTCCCCGCAAAAGCACAGCCTGCCTGGTCACCTACATTGTTTTGTGTGCTGTTCGAGCCTTGCAGACTGCACTATTTCCGTTTATTAATTCAGCGTTAATGGCGTTTGCCATCAACTAGCTGGGCAAGCGTTTTCTTGCAGAATGTGTATGAACTTACTCTTTCCCCTGTCAGTGCTTCCTATTCCTCTGTTGGTGCCAGCAGTAACAGGCTGACAGGTCTAGCTAACAAGCGTTATAGTAAGCTCTCGTTCGCGACTCTCTGCTAGACTGTCCAGCCCTTTTCTCCAGACTCTTTATTTGTTCCCCAGGATCTCAATTCTCGCCTCTCTCCGCACGGGCGTGACGCCAATAGCGCACCAGCAGCCTTCACTTTCGCCCAATTAGGAAATCTACCCACAACCTTAGACCTCTCACTGGTGAATTGCAATAATAATAACCTTTCTCTACAGATTTAGTTCAATAACCATATTATACTAAGCAACAGAATTATTGATATATATCTTTTTGCGACCTTCGGAGTGATAATTTGTTTAATACCCAACGAGATTTATCGGTAAAATGGTTTGAAATATTCATAAAAGCGAAAAAGGAACGAAAAAGTGGCTCCCTTGATGATTATTATTCCAAAACTAGTAAAAAATTTGATTAAGGGATTTAATAACAATAATATTCGCTTGGTTCATATTTTCCGAGAATGTTTTGTTTAAGACATATTAACGTTACACTTATTAGCTCTTATTCATCGATTTAGTAAATTAGCCCAGACGGGCTTAAAACCTCTTTTTGTCTTTTTTCTTTTTCGATTCTGGATTTTCATTTTTTTTACTAGAATCTCAAGAATCGCCGTTTATTTCGCCCGCTTGGTATATAAAAATTGTAAGCTTAGAATTTAGAAATCTCACTCTTGAAAACCAAGAGCGCAAACATCAAGACAAAAGATCCTTAACAAGGTTACCTCAAACCTAGAGGAATATGAAGTCTTTGAGCTAAATTTAATGACGAGCATAATTCAATCCCATATTTCCTTTTTTCTTGTTAATGAAAAAAAAACTGAGTAAGACCGCCCTACCCTAAATACCGATCTCCTTTGATACTCATCCCAACTAGATCCTTTGTTCAATGCCTATTGCTGGCCTTCAAACCGGACTTTCTATCAACTCCTATCGATCTAGCTGATTAGATAATAGCTTATTACCATTAAAAGCAGCGACGCGTCTACAAATCTTCATTCCAATTTCGAAGTCGTTCTCGTCTTTCAAATTACAAATGTCAAACATTCGCAATTATCGTAACCTCGAAGAATTACATAATCAACATCAAACAGTAAATGTACCGAAGTGGTGGACATGGGAAACAAATTAAGACAAAGAGAAGTCTTTACATGGAATTGGGAATTTAATTCTGTTAATTAATAGGAAAACAGTCCTTGATCACTTTGAATTACGGTATTATACATTGACATTTAAAATTTGCATCATAATTTTTATTCATATAATTTCAATTTCGTTACCACTTTTGTTGATGTTGACAAATTGAAAGAAAAAAAAAAAGAAAAGGATTTCCAATCAAAATATTTAAATTAACTTTTTACCACAGAGATAATTGGTCAACATTACACATACACATAAAATATAATTCTTTACTACTTTTAAAATGGCTTTACTAGAAACTGTTCAAAGAAAATTGGACAAGATGGGATTAATTCCTAAACTTGTTCGTTCGTTACCCAGAGTCTCACTCTTTCTAACACTAGCGGGAATGATCTGGTTGTTTATATTACCCATGGATGGCCAATACCGTAATACTTATATATCCGAAAATGCATTGATGCCATCACAAGCTTATTCTTTTTTTAGAGAATCTGAATGGAATTTTGTTCGTGGATATAGAAGTGAAATCATAGATCATTTGAATGATACGATGGAGGAAAGACATAACATGATAGCGAGCTGGTTAAGTGACGTTGGATATAAAACATCTACATATGAAGCTGTCCTTCCGTTAATAGATGATAACGAAAATAGTAATCAATTGGTTACATATGGTATTTATCATGTTCCTAAAGGTGACGATACTGAAGCAATGGTCTTAGTGGCACCTTGGAAGACTCTTGACGGAGAATTTAATATTGGTGGTTTATCTTTAGCTATGGGGCTCGCTAGATATTTCAATAGATTATCTATATGGTCTAAGAATATTATTATAGTTTTCCCTGAAAATGGACAAGATACTTTACGTTCATGGGTTGATGCATACCATACCAATTTAGATCAAACAGGTGGTTCCATTGAAAGTGCAGTTGTTTTAGAATATCCAACAGATCAAGATGGATTAGATTACATTGAATTAAATTACAGTGGTGTGAATGGTCAATTACCAAATTTGGATTTAATTAATTGTGCCGTTATGATAAGTGAACATGAAGGTTTTAGAGTTTCAATACATGGAACTCCAAAGGGCCAATTATGGGCTAACGATTATCCAAGTAGAGTGACAACTTTATTAAAAGGTATTTATTCAATGGCAACTACTGGTTTGTTACATGGACCTAATGAAGGTGGTGGTAATGGTTGTGAAGCATTTAGCGGTTGGAATGTTCAAACTATTACAATTAGAGCTAGAGGTACAGATGGTAGAGATATAACAACATTAGGAAGAGTTTTAGAAGCAATTTTCAGATCTGTTAATAATTTATTAGAAAAATTCCATCAATCATTCTTTTTTTATTTATTATTAGCACCTCGTCATTTTGTTTCAATTGGTAATTATTTACCTGCAGCAGTTTTAACAGCTTCTAGTTTTGCAATTGCATCATTATCTTCATTATTAACTAACAATAATATTAACAACAAGTTTTTAACATGGAATTCTAAAGTTGTTAAAATTGAAAATTCACCTTTAATTTATGGATTACTTGTGTTTACATTAATTACATTTATTATGATTATTTTTGGAGTTTCAATGATTAATGTTTTTTCTAATCAGATACCATTTGATGAATTACATAAGGATGAATTTTTCAAGATAACATATTTAACTATCATTACTAATTTTACCATAATATTAACACCATTTATTACATCATTATTTAAATTTAAAAAATCATCAAATGAAGAATTATCACAATTTGTTAGAACTTTGAATTCATTTTCATTATTTTATTTAGCATTTTCATTAATTGCATTGATGGTTTTACATTTTTCATTATCATTTTTAATTTCAATTGTTGCATTTCCATTAACATTTATTAAATATGGTCCTTTAATAAATACAAGAAAAAATATGATTTGGTTATTTTTATCATCACCTTTTACATGGTTATTTATATTAGGTATAAGTAATAAATTAGAATTTGAATTAGATGTTTTAAGAAATTTAATTCAGTATTTTGAAATTTCATTATTAATTAAAGAAATTCAAGATAAAATTTTATCAATTAATTTAATTGATAAAGAAATTTGGATGGGACCAGTTGAATTATTTTATGGTTTAGTTACAGGTTATGTTAGATTACAAAATTGGACTTGGTTATTTATTAGTTTTGCTTGGTTACCTGTTTGGTGTTGTAATTTATTAATTTCTTGTATTGATATAACGGTTGTTGATAAAGTTGAAGTTGATTACAAAAAAGATTTATAAATAGTAGTAATTATAATAATAATAATAATAATAATAATTAAAAATATAATGTTTTAAATAAAACAAAAAAATGAGATATAATAAACATAGCTTTTGAATTTGTATTAGATGAATTAAACAAAATAGTAAAAAAAAAACAATTATAAAAATAAAAACTAAGAAAAACAACACACGGCAAAATCAGAAGAAAAAAGCAAAAACACAAATCACACTGTAATTTTGCACCATATAGAAAAGGAAATTGAATACAAAAATAAAGGAAAAAAGAAAAGAAAAGAAAAGAAAAGAAATTGAGGGGAATTTATAGTTAGAAAGAAATTATTGATGCATCTATGCAGTATCTATATATTAAAAAGTAATGATCAACATGGGGGTTTTATAGGTAAAAAAATAATAGTGAAAAACACAAAATACAGGAAGATGAAAAAGTTAAAAAAGAAGAAAAAACAATTAAAATCAATTAAAAAAGAATCATCTGTATTTATCCATAAATTTAGCATGGAAAGCTTTCCAATTATCAATCCATTCAGTACCAGGAGCTAAAAATGTAGTTCTAACATGCCACGTACCTTCAACTTGACCAAAACCTGAACCAGGAACAGCACAAATACCAGTATTATCTAATAATTCTGAACAATAAAATTCATCAGGTTCCATACCTTGTTCTTCAGCTTTAGCATAAACTTTTTCAGATAATGAAATATTTGGGAATAAATACATTGCACCTTCAGGTTGTTGACATGAAACACCTTCCATTTGAGTAAAAGCTTCAAATAAAGCTTTTGATCTTTGAGCTAAAGCTTGATGAATTGATGAAGTTTCATTTTTATATAATGCATAAGAATCATCACCTTCTTTTGGTGGATTAATCATTAATTCAACTAATGCTTGACCTGAAACAGGTGGACATAAAGAAATTGAAGCTAATTTTAATAATTGAGCACGAACAGAATCTTCAAAACCAATTAATTCCATATAACCACCTCTTTGACCACATTCACCAGAGATACCTTTAGAAGTTGAATGTAAAGAAGCTAATTGAACATGAGAATATAAACCTTTTGAATCATGTTCTTGTAATTGACGTAAAACTTTTTTAACACTAACAAATTCACCACGGAAAACATTTTCTTGATAAACTTCATCTGCAATGACAACTAAACCATATTCTGCAGCAACAGCTAATAATTCAGCAATTGCATCAGGTTTTAATATAGCACCTGTTGGATTACCAGGATTAATAACAACTAAACATCTTGGTGAAACACCTTTTGATTTAGCATCTTCAATAATTTTAACTAATTCTTTAGCATCAATTGACCAATCATCAGATTCATTTAAATAATAAGGTAAAGCAGTTGAATTATTTAAAGCTAATGAAGCAGTATATAAAGGATATTGAGGAATTGGGATTAAAAATCCAGTTTCAGGACCTAATGATATTAAACCTAATAAATATGAAACAGCAGTTGAAGCACCTGCAGTTAAAAAGATATCTTCAGGATTTGAAACATAACCATCTCTCTTTGAAATAAAATTAGCAACAGATTCTCTAACATATTTAACACCTTGAGAATGAGAATAAGCACCAACTGAACCAATATTTTTCAATAATTTTTGAGCTCTTTCAATTAAATCTTTTGGAATAGAATCTGATAAATTAGGATTATTAACTAATTCAGGATATTGTAACATTGCTAAAACTTGTCTATAAAAAGTTAATGGTTTTTGATCCAATTGTTGAGGATTACCAATATTAGCATTAATAATTTTGTTGAAAGGTAAAGAATGTGATTCATTTGCTAATCTAGTTCTAAGTTCTTCAGCTTTAGTTGGGATTCTACCTCTAACAGCGTATTTAGCGTTTAAAGCATGAGGATTTAGATCAGTTGCTTGTAATCTAGCAGCTGGTTTAAAAGTAGAAGACTCAACATGTTGTTTTAAAGAAGCTAACGACATTTTTCTATTGAATATAGATGAGTAAGTAGTAGTAGTAGTAGTAGTAGTAGTAGTAGTTCGGGTAATAGGAGTAATAGTAGAACAAGTAGGAGGTAACGATTTACAAAATCTTAACATATTTAAACAAGTAATACAAATGAAGGAGAAATCAACGGGAAAAATAAGGATTTAAATAGCCATATATACATAAAGACAGAAAATGAAAAATAGACACTACGTAATGGTATCAATATATAATAAATGCTGTATCAAAAAAATTAGAATTCAAGCCGGGAGTTGCTTTGAAGGTGGACAACTTTCAGTGTTTTTGCTAAGAAAAAGACAAAGATCTGTGTGACTGATTCGGCTGGAGAGCGAAATTTTTCAGCAGCGCGGTGCGGGCCCGCTGGGCGGACTGCCACGGGGAGGCGGCGGCGGCGGCGGTTGCGGTTGCGGTTGCGAATCTGCTGGAGACGGCGAGGAGCTCTCAGTTCTCAGTTCTCAGTTCTCACCGCCCGACGTCCGTGGATTCGATTCGAATTGGGAATTGGCGGGGGGCGTGTGCGTGCGTATATCGTCCTCGTGTTTGTGGCCTGTTTCCTTTTTCGGTAAGCGCCCTGGGGAGAGGCAGTGGTACCCGGGCTTTCCTCGATATCTATTATATAGTATAGTGTAAGGACAGATCGATAATTAAGATTTGGATTGTACAGTCGTATATTATATATTGTCCGAGCTGTCGGTGTTTACCTAGATGGTCTTTTGATAGATCTACACGGGTGGAATTTTTTTTTTTATCCTTTGCCACTCGTTTTTGATATGGCAACTATTTAATGTACTCTGCCGTTGCAAGTGGCAAGTCGCTGATGGCTGCGTGATGTTTAAGGGGCGAGATAATGGGTAGCTGAGGGGCAAGATAGGCAGGCAGGGAGCACAAACTATAATCGGCCCAATCAGAGGAGCGTGCACCACACAAGTGGACCCATGCAGCCACTAATTCTTGGTGGGCGAGCAGCGAGCAGCGAGCAGCGAGAGTTCCCACTTGAGCTCCGAGTGTGGGGGAGACAGCTTACTGTTTGCAGCGGTCTTCTTCTAGACTCTACTCTCGGTGGTTGCTTTTTTCCTTTATCTATACTTTGTGATACACCTTTTTATTTTTTATCTTCTTGTTGCTTTCGATATCTTCTCATACATCCCTCTTCTTTAAAAGGTGTTACCGCTTTTAAGATTATACGGTAGTTGTAAATGCTGCACTCAATTACAAGCCTATACTTATTATCTATAACAGCGACGTGTGTGACAGCGGTATTTACTACTACTACATACTTACCCACTTATACATTGACAAATGACTGAAGAGGTCATCTGCCACGACGAAAAAAAAAAAAATGAAAAAAAAAACATCCCATATTTCAGCCCACCAAAACAAAAAAAACGAGGAAACTACAACAAGACAGTAAAATACGTAGCCAATAAAGCAAATGCTGCTTAACTACGCTGTAATTACATCACGCGCAGACACAGACTGCAAACAGAGTTGCAAAAAGAAAAACAGGGAAGCTAAGAAAAACCAAACAAGAAAACGATGGAAATAAAGGAGGGGGATGACTGGCAAGCTGCGCACGAGAAAAATTCTCTCTTTTTCTTTTATCCCTCGTGGCTGATCATTGACAGATAACGTTGTTCATTGCTATTAGCTGGATTCATATTAATAATTATTCTATTTGTTTGTACCGTATGTACGTATAATTTTTGTGGGTTTTTTGCAATCAATTATATATATTTAATCAGTGCAACGGGCAGCTTTAGCCCTTGATTGCACTGTACGCCTTGACTGTATCGATTTGTGATTTGTTTATTTCATGGCCATTGAATTTGGAGTAAGGAGTATACTGCTATACAGCCCCCCACTCCCCCTAGTTCCCCTATCCAATCGATAATTTACAACCAATTGAGTTTTCAAAAACTCTTACGAATGTCCGATAATAATTGAAGAGACTTTCTGTCCAACCATGAACACTGTCAAAGTCCGACTTGGATAAAGGGTAAGACCCCGTCCCACGTCCCTCGATAACACTGATCTCTCTTTTCGATCGGTATAATTGTATAATATAATCTATTGTATAACTCGCGGCTTTTACCTCATACTATCTACCAGTTACAACATTCACAAAGTCGAAATAACCGACGATCGTCGCTTCTTTCTCACTTTGTGCGACTCTTGCTAATAATAAATTATAATAGATAGCCATGGCTTTTAATACTCTCTAACTATAGATCTAATTGTAAGGCATAAATAGAATATAGGAAAAAAAAAAAAAAAGAACAGAGAATCAATTGAATTATATAAAATAGAATTTAACTGCCGCTCAATAATTAATCTTCAATTGAATATTTTCCATTTTTAGACACTGAAGTACTAATGATTTGAACACTAGCCACATCAGATTCACTATCAGATGAATCACTTTCACCAGCCAAAGCTAATTTGTGTCTTCCGCCCGCGTATTTTGGAATTAACTTTGTATCATATTTATCTAAATAATATGTTAAAATGAATAAAATATTAACTAAGACAAGCATACCAATATTAACTGAAAATCCTTTAACAAATTTTGGTGCATCTGATGTATCCCATTGTAATGGAATACTAAAAGCATTAAATGCATATGATAAACAATTCATAAATGCTAAAACTAATGCTTTTTTTTCAACATTATCACGACATAAAACGGCAGCCCAAGAGAAAAACATTTGTGCCAATCCATCTCTGAAAAATGATTCAAGTGAATATGCAGTTATTTTCAAACCTTCTGAAACATCCCAAATTAACAATACAATATTTGAAAAATATGATAAAAATATTGCAAGTAAAACAACTTTCATTTTACCAAAATAATGAGCTAATGGTGATAATAAAAGTGCAGGAAATATACCACAACCTCTAATATATGCTGAATAATTTGTAACATCAGATTGACTATAAATATCAGGTTTTGATTTAAGATATAATTTTGCATCACTTTCATACCAAATTTCATGATGAACAATCCATAAAGGACATAAAACATAAAATTGCCATGTTGTAAATGTTTCTTTAAATGTTTCCCTTGTGAAATGACCAGGAATTGCTGATTTTGTCTTTAATCTTCTTCTAGCATAAACTAAATCATCTTCTGTAAAGACACCAAATTTTTTACATGTTGTTGGTAATCCTGGGAAAAATAAGAAACCCCATAAAACTATACCTATAGTGAATATAGCATCAATAATAAATTGCCATCTCCAACCAGCTAAACCATTAACACCATCAAGTGATTCTCTTGCTCTAGTTTGAAGGAAACCAGATGTAGCACTTCCTAAAACAGCACTCATACCATATAAACCTGCTCTTCTAAACAATTCAACATCATCATACCATAACGAAAAGACAAGATATGTAGCAGGATAAGAACAAGCTTCTGAAACTCCAATAAAGAATCTTAATACATAAACTTGTTTAGTATTTGAAACAAATGCAATACCTAAAGTTAATAACCCCCAAATAAGTTCACAAACGATTAATAAATATCTTGCAAATTTTTGTTTTCTAATTAAAACAACAACAGGAACTTGGAAAATTGCATAACCAACAGTATAAAAAGTATTAAATAAATTCAATTCATTACCATATAAATGCAAATCTTCTTTCATACCACTAACATACGCACTTGAAATGTTAGAGAGATCTAAATATTTAGTATAAAATGAAGCACATAAGAAGAATAGAATTGACAGATCAATCTTCATTAAGAATTTTCTTTCATAACTTGAATAATGTGATGGATACAAATTAAAAGCTTGAAAAAAATTAAACATTGTAGCTGGAGGTACTGGCTTTCTTTCAATGTTTTCATATTTTTCAGGATGCTTGTATTCAGTTGGAATACTATCCGAACTATCTATAGCGAAATAGTTGATAACAGCTTTACCACTTTTAAGAATGAATGACATTTTTGTGTCGTTTTTCCAGAAAACCTAACGTTGCTAAGATATTAGCTTTTTTTTGATAAAGAAAAAGTCTCGGTATGCTTTTTCCTTTTTTTTTTTTGAAAAAAAGCTTGGTCCAAGGAACAGCATGGGTTGTATTTATAATAAGCTTCCCCCAAGAGTCCCTTTTTTCTTTCTTTTTTAGATCTTTAAAAAAACAGCTTTTTATGGCGTGCACGGCGCCTCATGCTATCTTAATCTATTGGCTTTTAATACCTTAATACAAAGAGATTATAGTGATAACAGACATAGCTTTCATCATGAATTGCTGCTTTGAAGTTCCACAGTTTGGGGATTGAAAGGGATCTGCTGATAACTCTGATTTGATTTGTAACTATCTGGGAAACAGTGGCTTTTCGGGAAACCAAATGGAAAAAAACAGAAACATACGGTGTTTAGAATGTTAGAGGTGCTAGACTTTTCAGTGTTTGCCCCCACCTTCCCTCTCCCTCACTACAGAAAAGAAAAGAAAAGAAACAAACAGGTTACAATCAAAATTTAAAATCAAATAGGCTAACCAACACCAACAGATAAAAGAAAAGGCGTGATAGCATGCTATGAAAAGCCGAGTGATATGACAAGATCAGTTGCACTTGGTGGAAGCCACTAAAAATAACAAAAAATGTTGCTACGCTACATGGAAGTTGGAATGTCCTGTAACGGAGAGCAGAGCAGGGCAGCTCCCAGATTCCCAATCCATCCTAATCAGCGATCTAAGAAAAAACCAAAATATGCATGCTCGCAGCCGCACTCAAGGTCCGAGCTTACTGTTAGACTTGGCACTGGCAGGCAGCGTGCGGAGTGACTCAGTGAGAGAAGAGCTAAAGGGGGCCAGATTCCAAAAAAGCGTGGGAATCTCGAGTGCATGCGTCCCAGGGACAATAGCGGTCGTTTGTTCGACAAAGCACATGACTCAAGGTAAAAAATCGATTTTTGATTTATTGTGGTGGGTTTTTACACAATACGTGCATTTAAAACCGTAATTGAGGTAGATAGTCAATTGAGGAAAAGCAGGAACAATCTCAATGCCTTGGAAAAAGGCAAAATTCTAATTAGAAAGAGGTTTTCTTTTTTTTGTTTTTTTTTTTAGTGTTGATGCCCTTTTTTTCTTCTCTTCTGAGATGATTACTTATCGCATGCTCCCTTATCTTTCAAAGTAGTACGATTATTATAATCCCGTGGTGACTTCATGTATACACATATCATGACTTGAATCATTACACATTTCTAATATATGATTCGATATAATTATTTGAATTTCCAGATCGACATATATTATCGCAGAGCTGTGGTTGTTTAAAATACTCACCAGATGAGTTCAATTAGTAATATAAAGCCACGGTTTTTTTTTAGTCCGGTAAAGTTTAATAGGCTCAACCACTTTGCTCTATTTTGAATATATAATGGATATATATTATATTATAGTATATAAAGAAAGGATGTTCCGCTTTCCCCATGAATTTTCATTTTCTTTTTTTAATTTTTGAATTTTAGTGTTTTTTTTTTCTTTGTTATCTATTCAATCAACAAAAACAAAAAAAAAAATGTCACAAAGTCAAACAACCACTTTAAAATTGAGAACTATTCCAACTAGTTCGGAAATTGAACGTATCATCAGAGATACAAAATCTTTTGTTATAGGTAACGATGGTAACAGAGAAACTACACCATACGGACCGGATCCTGATGGGTTAAAACTTTTACCAGAAACAGCCAAACAAAGATTATTAGATTCTGGTATTGATATCTCTAAAGGATATCCTGAAAGACCAGATCAATCTAAAGTTCCTGTTTTCAAAGATGAATTATTAAAAATTAGGGATGATATTCATCCTTATATTGAAAGAGGTAAAAATGCTGATCCTGAAAAGAAGGCATTGTTTGGTGCTGCTACAGAAGTTATCAATTTAACAAAACATGTCGGTACTGAAATTGTTGGTCTTCAATTGGAAGATTTAAATGATCAACAAAAAGATGAATTAGCTTTATTAATTGCTGAAAGAGTTGTTGTCTTTTTCAGAGATCAAAAATTAAGTCATAGAAAACAATATGAATTAGGTGAATACTATGGTAGAGTTGAAAAACATGCTCAAACAACTCAAGTTCCAGGTTTACCAGGTACAACTGTTATTTGGTTAGACTATAGAAAGAAGAATGGTATGGATTTAAATTTCCATAATTCTAATTATGGTAATTGGGATACTAAATATGGTTCTGATGGTAATCAAGTTTGGCATACTGATTTAGTTCATGAAAAGCAACCTGCAGGTATTACTCATTTACATTTAGATACAATTCCAAGTGTTGGGGGTGATACAATTTGGTCTTCCGGTTATGGTGCCTATGATAAATTATCTGATGAATTTAAAAAATTCTTAGATGGTAAACAAGCAGTTTTCATTTCAGCTCATCGTTATTTAGATAGGGAAAAACCATTAGAAGGTTCAAGTGCAGTGGAAAGAATTCATCCATTAGTGAGAACTCATCCTGCAACTGGCTGGAAATCATTATTCGTTAATAGAGGTTTAACAAGAAGAATTATTGGTGTTAATCCTGTTGAATCTGATTTAATCTTGAATTATTTATTCGATGTTTATGAAAAGAATGCTGATATTCAAGTTAGATTCAATTGGAGAGGTAAACCAGGTTATGGTACTTCTGCTCTTTGGGATAATAGAATTTCTCAACACAGAAATGTTTTTGATCATGAAGGTTTGGAAGAAAGACATGGTACTAGAGTTACCTCATTAGCTGAAATTCCTGAATTTAATCCAAATAGTAAGTCTCAAAGAGAGGCATTAGGTTTATCTACGCAATAAACTAATTAGTTGATCTAATTAAAATTGTTGATGAATTTGAAAATTTAATTTCTTGGTTTCTTTTTTAATTAATTAAAAAAAATGTAAAAAAATAAAAATTAAAAACACATATTTTTTTTTAAACAAAATACACGTACTTTTTAAAAAAAATGATGATTCAATCTTGTATATAAGTGTGCAATAAGGATAATTCAATACCCGCACGTAAAAAAAGAGGAGAACGGTAAAAGGGCAGAGGGGAAAATTCCGTTAAAAAAAGGCATTTCCGCTGCCATCATTTTAAATCCCTTATTGGACCCTTTTTTCTGTGAAAGATTTTGAGACATTTTTGTGAATTGAATCATTTACGAGTTCAATAGTTCTATATTACATAGTCACGTATATACTAAACTATCGGACTCAATTCAAATTGAGTGAGTGGAGTCGTTCCCCGCTCTCCGACACTGCTCTCCGAGATAAGTACATGACGGCAAAGCAAATCAAACAGCAAATGAAAATCGCAAGGAGCAAAAAGAGAGAGATTTGCAAAAAGCAATTTCCTTTAACCAATCAACCAACCACCACACGACAGTATCATTGGTCGGATGAACACTGAGGACGGTGGGAAGCACTCAGAATTCAAATAATAAATTACAGGGACTGCAGTCTGCTACTAATAAGTATAGCTAGCGGCGGAGTTGCCAGGTAAATGAAAAACTACGGGTCTAGGATTTGCAAGGTGGGGAGACTCAAGTCTGGGAGAGGGCCCGGAGGGGGACGCGACTAGCCAGCCTATTACTGCAGGTTAAGTATGAGGCTCGGGGTTGGGGTTGTTGAATACGTACTTGGTATATACTTGGAGGCTGGGGCCTTGGAAGTTGGAGTCATTGAAACTCTCACTCTCACGCTGAGGCGCAAAACGGAATTATTCCGGGGTCGTCGAAGATCAGCGATTTAACTCCTGGCTCACAGTTTAATCGATGTGGTTGCTGACTCAGTGTGAGTCAAAGGCAGATGGCAGGTGCCCGTTGCCCTGCCCTCTCAATTCCCCCACAGTGTGTGAGTGAGCAATTGCCTTTCCCCACGTTTTAACGCATGAGTCTTGGTATTTGGCTTTCCGTTTTTAATAAATATTTTTTATGTTTTTACTCGTGCCGAGTGTATTGTATGGCACTCCACTCCTCGGCTTTCTGTGTTCGGAAGTGAGTCCTTCAGCCGACAACTTTGCCGCATACTGGAACTTTATCAGCATTGAGTGGTACGATAGGAATCGAATTGAATTATACCTCTATGTTATCATACATACATACATACAAATTTATGGTAATTTTTACTTACCGTCACACTCACGACTCTAGTGATTTGCAGGGGGCTAGTACTTTGACCCGAAAGGTCCCTCCTTAGCTGGCAGTTAATATATCGATGGAGGGGACAGTGTAAAAGTTGCAGTAACTGATCATTCAAAATATTGATAATTATTAGTAGTAGTACATCGCTGTGCAAATTTCTTGTTATAAGCAACTTGAAATGGTAACTACGACCAACTATGTTTAGATTTGAATCATGCTCCATTTTCCCTAATATATTTTAAAGGTAACAACAAAAAAAGCGAAGGGATCTTCTAAAGTGGCTAAATAACGACAGCCGTCTCATTGAATTAAAAAGTAAAATAACTAACTATCTGTGAAACATCCTATTCACAATGTGATTTTAAGTAGCAAATAGCTAAGTAAACTGGCGCTATACGTTTGTGTGGAGGATATTCTATGAAATTCGAAGAGAAGAGAAGCTACTACAAATTGAACACCGAACTAAAAAAGCTAGTGTAATGTGATCAGTCAACTCCGACTCCGAGTCCGCGGACTCCCCCTCATGAAACAATTAAAACTGTTATAGACAGGAAGAGCGCTTTCCCTTTTGCAAGGCTCAAAGGAAAAACCAACGGACTGAATTCAGCCAAGTGGCACGGAAAGTGTGATTGCATTCTCGAGGAGGGGCATTGGCTGGCATGGCTGCTGCTGCAGGTAAGGGGAGAGCCCCGCCTGCAATCTTTGCTAATCAGGGGGTGCTTCCGACTGTCAATGTGCCACTCACTACTGCGTTGGGTCAATGTTCTTCCGACACTGCTTCCTCAGCCACTTACTTGTCCAATTTGGTAACAGATTCGACACCCATCTTTTATATGTACAATATATATTTATTTACTGTGTCCCCATTTTGCAGTAAAAAGATTTATCTCTTATTTTTGATTGTTGGGGGGTAAAATGATGGTGCTATATCTATATTCAAATTAACGAATAAACGAATGAAAATGATGACTTTTTAATCATTAACCTTCTAATCGTATTCCAAATTTGGATTAAAGATTTCCTAACACCAATCAAACGATTACTACAAAGTCACTGACAGCACATTCGATAGAAGTTTATTTTTTGTATCGACGCCCCATATTTATGATATGACATTAGTAATTACGTACATACATACATACCTACATACCTATCTATTACTTTACATGTCCAATGATGCATGTTTTTGCCCTCTTGTCATTTAATACCTCTTAGTAATTAATTAAAATTATTTAATCACGTCAAATATATCTACTCCGGGGTTCCCTCTTTTTCATAAACTTTTATAGCTCTTATGGGTTGCAAGTTGTAACTTGTGAGTTATTGGGGGTTCACAGAACGCGTCTGATTGAATATCAAACTACTCCACTATATAGGTAGCATGGTATCAGTGCAAAGAATGATCACATTATAGGTCCCCCGGCTATTTAAACAATTATTCTACAAACTATACCCTTCAACCATATGATTGAGAGCCTATGGCCGATCGCAATTTGCAAAGCGCAGTTTGACATGAACGGCAAGAACTATGGTATCATGGATCTCTCTTTTGCCCCACTAGCTTCTATTGGCTACAGCCACACCCTTTAGGGGTTCATTTCATCATCTTTTTTTTTTCTTTTCTCCTTCTTTCCTTCTCCTTTACACAAGATTCATTCTTTTTTTTGTTTTTGTTTTTGATCACCTGTTGTAGATTTGAAAAAGTCAAAATGATTTAAAGGATCTCTGGAAAATAGATTACTATATATCTTGTAAATTTTGTAGGAAATGCGACTGAGTCGGAACAGACTGCCAAAAGGGGCAGTAGCGCACATTAGTTCCAATATAGATTTCTTCCGGTTTTACTTTTAACTTAAGGGTCGGTCGCTCGTTGCGAAAAAATAAATACCAAAAATACCAAAATTGCGCCGATCAAGAATAAAAGAAGAAGAACAACATGAACGCCCTAAACTGAAAAGTGTTATAACAATAACTATATTATATTTTATAGAATGGCAATAATCTCCACATTGGCCCCGTAAAAGTAAGAAAAGAAAAAATTCACCCTATCCCGTACAACCGTCTTACAAATCGCACCCGCCCTGAAAGCTGAAACCTGCTAAAAGCCATACATTGAATAGCCATAGCTGGCGTTACTCTCAATAAGTTTAACCAGGTCGGCACCCCCCGTGGCGCGGCATGCTTGCTTTGCAGGGTATGCGCACTTAGCGACCCCCGCACAAGGATCAATTCGGTTACCCTTTACAGCTGACCGAGAATGACCATTTCTAACCGAGTTGAATAGCTATAAATACGAACGATTATCTTGAATTGTTGGAAATTGTCAATATACTTGAAACTAATAAGTCAACATTAATAAACTATCAATTGATACAAACAAAAAAAAACTACTTACTATTTTTTTTTTGGCAATTATTCAACAGCACTGAAGTTTTTCTACAGATAAAAAAAAAAAAGAGTTTTTCACCCCTTTTTTTTTCTTTCTTTCTTCCATTTGCTCGTTTCTTATATTTAATCTTCTACACTTTTTAATTACAAATTTTTACTTCAAATTTTTGATCTTTTTTTAGTTCCCTTTCTCAACAGAAAACAAAAGAAAACAAAATTCTTGAAAAATGGCTAACGATTTAGAAAAGCAATTGACCGATGAACACATCGATTCATCATCAAACAATCCACATCAATTATACGATGATGAAGCAACAAAGATTGTTACATCAGATGATGGTGCATATGTTTACTTTGGTAATCAAAAATTTGCAAGACATGAATTAATGAGAGCTTTCGGTGGTACCATGACTGCTGGTTTATCACCACCTGCTGTTCATAAATTTGCTAATCCTGCTCCATTAGGTCTATCAGCTTTTGCATTAACAACATTTGTTTTATCATTAATTAATGCAGGTGCCATGGGTGTTTCAAATAATAGTATCGTTGTTGGATTAGCTTTATTCTATGGTGGTTTAGTTCAATTATTAGCAGGTATGTGGGAAATGGCTGTTGAAAATACTTTTGGTGCCTTGGCATTATCATCATATGGTGGTTTTTGGATGTCATTTGGTGCTTTATCAATTCCATTTTTCAATATTGAAGCATCTTATGATGATACAACTGAATTAGAAAATGCTGTTGGATTTTATTTACTTGGTTGGACATTATTTACATTCATTTTATGCATTTGTACTGTTAAATCAACGGTTATGTTCTTTTCATTATTTGTTTTCTTAGATATAACTTTCTTAATGTTGACTATTGGTAAACTTGGTAAGTCTGCTAATTGTACAAAAGCTGGTGGTATTCTTGGTGTTATTACTGCTTTCATTGCTTGGTATAACGCTTGTGCGGGTGTCTTTAATGAGAATAATTCTTATGTTACATTTAGTGGTGTTGCTCTGCCAGTTTATGGTAAAAAGAAGGTTTAGAAGATTTAATTGGGAGATTTTGGTTTTACTTTTTTTTAAAAAATGAAGGAACACTTGATGTGTTTTTTTTTCTTTTTAAACTTTTAGTTTTGTTTTAATTTTTTTCGTTTCTTTTCTTACTTTTTTTTATTGGTTTTGTTTTGTTTTGCTATTTTATTTATTTATTTATTTATTTCCAATTTTCTCTCTCTCCTTTTTTTGTTGTTGTTACTTGGAATAGCTCTCAAATTTTACTATATTATCTTCCAATATTTAAAACGGATTTTCTCACTCGTTTAATCTTAATTGGTTTTCATAATATATATTAATCTCCAATCCTATTTTATTAATGCCTTCTTCCTACTTTAATAATGTTGATTTTTATTTTGCCCTTCTAAATGAAATTAGATGTAGATGTAGTTGATAGACTCAATCCAACAAATGATCTATACGAGGGGGGGAGGGGTTCGGGGGGTGCACAATTGTAAACGAGCTAACAAGCAGGGCAGGTGCTGTGTTTGTTGTGAATGCAAAACATGATCCGATATCAAATTTTTGGTAGCAGCGGCACAGCACAGCAGATTTTGAATTTTGCACGAGGGCAGAGTTCAAAATCAGCAGCCAAAGCGCACGCATCACACGCACGCATCTTCGCCGTGCTCAGAGTCTGTGCTCTCGCCGTGGTGGGCGTTGGTGGTTCGTGCCGTGCGATCGATCTCGTCCGTCCGTGGACCATGGTGGGCGTGCTGAAACAAGGGAAACAGGGGAAACCGGGCGAGCGTCTATCCCTAATTTCAACTTCCAGAAAAAGGGGGTGGAAGAGTCCTGGTCGGTCCCGAAGATCGATCGATCGATATGGATGGATGCGAAATGAGGTGAAGTGTTCTGTGTTCTGTGTGAAGAATAAGTAAATACACAAGTTTAACCCGACAATAATCTATCATAATAGGGAATTTTGGTTTTTTTGGTAGCTACAACAAGAAACTCATATTGTGAAATGGAACTACTATTTTTTGGTTCTTTAGTTATTTAGTCTCCTCTTTTCAATTTGTAATTTTTAATTTTTAATTCTTAATTCAAAACTATACATAATATAAATGATATATATAATATACCTGATTGACTGTATCATAAACGTGATTCATACATGCTCTTTTTCTTTTTTTTACATTCTATTTTTCATTTTCTTGCTATTCTTCATCTTAGAATTATATTGAAACGATACAATATAATTGAAATCAAACAAATAACTGATTCATAACCAATTATAATCAACATACTATCAACGGGAGTTGAATCTAATGTATTAAATGTCATATTAATTAAACCAGTTAATAAATTAGATAATAAGAATAATATTAAACTATTATTATTAACTGCAATTAAAGTTGTTGGAACTTGATCTAATGATTCATTATTTGATAATTGTGAATTAATATCATCAGTATCCTTTTCATCATCATCTTCGTCATCAATTACTTCGTATTTAATATCACCCCAAACAAATTGTTCAATTAATTTATAACCAAATAAAAATGAACAATTATAAGCAGTAACCCAAATAACATATAATAAATTTGCCATTCTTCTAGAGACACCATAAATATAACAAGTATCAACGATGAAATAAAACAATTGATAAAATATAGAAGTTAAAAATAATCCATCAATTGGTTTTAAAGTAAATAAATTAATTGAATCATAATTATTAATTAAATTTAATCTTGAATTATTTAATTTAATTAAATTATTTGGAGTTGGAATCAAAGGTAATATAATTGAACCTAAACCTAAACCATTTAAGAAAATACAAAAATATCCAATTAATGAAAATAAACCTTCTTTATTTTCATCAATTAAATTAAATCTATCATTTGAAATAATATAATTTAATAATTCAAATTTAATTAAAATAATTTCATATGAAATACCAATTATAATACTTAATAAAAATGGTGAAAAAATTGTAATTAATGGATATAATAAATTAGCTAATAATGGCATCATTGATAATGTTAAAAAAAAATTCCAATGTTTACCATATTCAGTTAAATGTTCTTGATAATCTAATGATTTAACACTAATTAATCTAATTAAACCAAGTATAAATATTGGAATTGAATTTTTAATTGATTTAAATAAATTTTTAAAATAATTATAATTATTATTAAAATGCTGTCTAATAAATGATCTTGAGCTAATTAATCCCATTGAAAATACAAATGATCCAACTCCAAGATCCATTAAACTTGTACCCCAAGTTTCAACTTTTGCAAAACGTCTTGGGAAAATTGGGAAATCAACAGCTAATATACAAATACATGTAATTATCATCATTTGTGATCTATAAATTGTAATATATGATTTAAATGGTAAAAATTGTGATGTTGTTAATTTTTTTAAATTAATCTTAAAAATTTTTTTATTTGATTCATTATCTTTTGATGATTTATTAAAAATCAATAAAATTGCAGGTAAAATATTTAATAACGTTAAAGCTTTAATTTGATTTGCATATATTGTAACTGATAATAATAAATTATTCCAATTAATCATACAATCTAATGCTGTACTAATTAAATCATTCTTATTATCAAATATACTTGTCTTCTTTTTAAGTATACACCAAACTAAATATGATGTTAATGAAATTGATGTAACTGTATATATATCAAAAGTATCACTACCAGTGAGACCAGTGACAAAATCTTCTTTTCTCTGTTTGAGACTACTCATATTAGAGTTATTAATTGATGAATTTAGAGACCAATTGTGCAAAATAAAACAGAAAGAGATGTAAAACAAAGAGTGACAGGTTCCCGAGAAGAATAAGATCCCAGCAATTAACGATAAATGATGTAACACAGCCCAACAAATAATACTACTAAGTGAACCGGATCTTATTGTGACAGACACACTCCTGCCTCTCCTCTCTCTTTAATTATAGAACTTGATAAGATTTAGAGATACACATACATACATACATGGGATTGAATTCACTTATAGTTGAAATCCATTCAATTAATAATAGTTCAAGATGCCAACAATGTCAGAAGAGGTGAGTAATAATAATTAAAAAAACAAAAACTATGATTTCTATTAAAACAAAAACAATTAATACTAACTATAATGTGGCTATTAATATACAGGTTCTATTTAGAACCACATTAAAAATGACGATATCAAAATTTCAATTCAAGATAACTAAAATGAGATCATTAAATAAAATAACTTTAAATCAATTATCAAAAGATTTAAAAGAATTATTGAATACATCAGGAACAAAATTTGAAAGAGGTTTAATGCTGATTAAGATTAAAATATCAAAATTAATAAATGATGATAATTTAATTGATATTTATGAAGTACTTATGATTGATTGTGAATTATTATTATCTAAAATTCATCAATTAGTTTTAAAATCAGATGATGAAACATTAATTAAAATTGTTAAAAAATTCATGTATTGTTCAAATTATATTAATATTAAAGAATTTAAAAAATTAGTTATGATTTTAGTTTCAAAATATGGTAAACCATTCTATGAAGATTGTTTAAATCATTTCGAAGATGACGATTTTGTATCAAAATGTAAAGGTGATAATGTTGATGGATTAATTGATTTATATTTAAAAGAAATTTGTGAAAGTTATGATATTGACCTGTATGGTGAGAAAAAGAAGGATGAAATAGATGATGATAAAAAAGGAGATGACAACGATGATAATGAAAATGATGATGATAGTGGAAGTGGAGGAGGTACAGGTGAAGCAATACTAGAAGATAAAGAAGCAGAAGCAGTTGTAATTGGTAAAGATGGTGATGAAGTGGCAAAGACAGTGACAAAAAAAATTGAAAAATTGGATGAAATCGATGATTTGAAAAAGAGATTTGAAGCATTGAAAAGAGTTTAGAATGAATGAATGAATAAACAAACAAACAGTAATAAATAATTAATTTAAATGTATTTTATTTAGTTTTTAATATAACTTACAGGAGTTTTTTAGAGTAAATTTTTAGTATCAATTAAAGGAAAAAAGTATAGTGACAGTAAAACAAAACGAAAACAAAAACGCAAGCAAAACAAAAAAAACACAAGATAATTATTTATAATAAAAAAAAGGAAGATATAAACAGACAGAAATAAATCTGTAAGCGATAACTTTTATCAAATTATAAAAGTGTAGATAGTAATATGTAGTAGCGCAACAAATAAAGAAAGGGGGAAGGGAAGGGAAGGGAAGGAAAGGGAAGGAAAACAAAGAAAGTAGGAAGGATCAATCAATCAATTTTAATTCAACACACACACAATGTATGCTCAACCCAGTAAACTTGAAAGAATTCGTAACCACATACCATAGCTTAATTGATTTTAAAAGTAAAAGGAAAGGAAAGGCAAAAAAAACATCTAGAATATTAGAAAAGTGACACAGGAAATGAAGAGGGGAAAAAGAAGGAAAGAAACAAAGACAAAAAAAGAGGAAATCAAATTAAGAAATCATTCAAACAAATAGAGGAATCATTATTAACCATTTCACTATGATTACCGTAAAACAAAGCTCTCTTGTTTAATGGACCTTGCTTCTTCTTTTTAGATCTAGTCATTGTTATATCAACGTTCATATTATGATCAACTAATGCTAAATTAATTTTATCATTGCTATATCTGTATTCTAATTTTTTAAATTGAGAAGAAATTGAATCAGAAACATTATTATTTAATTCAGCATCGTTTTCACCTAAATTTAAAAATTCATCTAAAGAGACATCAGTTTTATTAACACTTTCATCATTAGTAGCAGAAGCAAAAGTATTGTTCTTTTGTGAATTTATTATCTTTGTGAATGATTTTTTTTCATTACCCAACAAATGGAAAGATGAAGTATCAGATATTAAATTACAATTTTTGTCATTCAATTTATCACCTTCATTCTTTTGTTGAATGAAATTCTTAAAATTAGAAGAAGAAGATTCATTATTATCATTTTTAGTTTCAGGTGAAGTTGATATATCATCAATAATAATTTGATCATTTAATCTTAAAAATTCATCTTCAACGTTAGCATGATTAAGTTGTTTAATAATTCTATCAACTTGTTCTAAACCTGTTGTCATTGAATCTAAATTATTTAAAGAACAAGAAGATTCATCAATCATAATTCTCTTTATATAATTAAATTTAGGTAAATTATCTTCTAATAATTCTTCATCTTCAGAAGATGATAAATTAAGGTAATCATCAAAAACGTTTGAATCAGAATCTGTATGAATATTATCTTTTTCATCATCATCAGAATCATCAGTTGTTGCCATAATATTATTCGTTGATTGTAAAGTTTGATCGATATCGGAATCAAATAAACTTGTATTATCATTATTAATGGAATTATTACTATCAGTTAAATCGTTAAACCTTAGTAATTCAAGTTGAATCAATCTTCTTTGTCTTTGTAATTTCATTTCAGAATGTAAATCCATTGAAGTTGTAGAAGGATGAGAAGAAAATGGATTTTGATTAATAATATTTGAAAAATTGAATTTTAAGCTTGATTTAGAGATAGGTTTTTGTAATTCTTCTATTTCTTCAACTTCTTGTTCTTCATCTTCATCATTATCAGAATTTGCAGTTGATTCGTCATTAGTTTGATCGAATAAATCTGACACAGGAGAAGGTGAATCAAGTTTTCGCTTTTTAATAGAATCTGATTTCTTGACATCATTATTAGCAGATCTCTTTGAAGATTGCTTTATATTATTCTGAGAGCGATATGTCATTTTGTGTGAGTGTATATATATGTATATAAATGGACGGGTGGGGGAAAGTGATATGAAATTAAAAGAGAAGGAGTACAAATTAATATAATATAATATAGTATAATATAGTAATAGTGTAATGTGAAAGGATTGTGTATATAAGCGTAAAGAGATATTGCGAACAAGATGTAAGAAACAAACAGGATAGATATATAAGAAGGTAATTACCACAAGAAGAGGAGGAGGAAGAGAAGAGAAGAGGAGAGGAGAAGGGAAACGAAAAGAAAAAAAGAAAATCAAGTATAAAGAATATGATGAACAAATCGGCGATGCCATATACAAACCACCAGCTACCAACAACCAGCAGAAACTACAAATACAGCTATACAAGAAAAAAAAAAAAAAAAAAAAAAAAATAAAAAATAAAAAAACAACACCCAAAAAAAAAAAAAAAAAAAAAAAAAAAAAAAAAAAAAAAAAAAAAAAAAAAAAAAAAAAAAAAAAAAAAAAAAAAAATTGAAAAAAAAAAAAAAATTCCAAAAAAAAAAAAAAAGACAATGGACTGATTATGTAATCCAGATAATTTTTTTATTTCTTTTTTTTTTTTCTTTTGATTTTTTTTTTGTTTTTCGTTTTTTGTGGTTTTTTCGATTTGATTTTCAGGTTGGTTTTAATGCCTTGTTTGTTTGTTTGGTTGATGTTTTTGTTCAGCACATGTGTGTGGAGCATGCCTGTATGTATGTCGCTAGCTATCACTGCTACTACTACTACTACTACTATATATATACATACGTAATACATAGACACGCACACATGTATATAAGCTAGAAACTAGAAACTAGAAACTATAAACAACAACAACCGTTACACACGACCAACCGTTGCAATTGATTACTGAGAACCATTGACAGAGGAACAATGTGAAAATTACTTAAATAGAAAGGCAAACAAACAAAACAAAATGGCAAATTAAGTTTCCATCAATGAAAACTGCCTCGCGGGTTTCTTTTCCTTCGCTTCACAGCGAATTGGAGTTTGTTGAATGTTAATTTGATTGTTAGTATTTGATTGGTCATGTGGTTTGGATCATGTGATGCTTTGTTTTTCTTTCTTTTTTCTATTTGGTTTTCTTTTCTTTCTTTTCTTCTCTTTTTTTTTTTGTCTCGCTCGGAGTTTTTTTTCTTGTTTGGCTAATTGGTTCCTGGCGGTGTATTGTATTATATAATGTATATATAAAATTATATATATATACTGATATATATATTGTATATATATATACCGTGTAGGTGATGTGTTGCCTTCCTTTCTTCTTTTCCTGTTTCTTATCTCTTTTCCCCTTTTATGTTTGCCTTGTTCTCTGATTGCTGCCCATGTGTTTATTGGCTTCCCTGCTCTTCATTGGCTCCTGCTCTACGTGTTTAATTTTATATCCTCTGCAATTCTGCAACTAACTAACTAACTAATCTAATTTAATTGATTGACTGATTGATTTTCTGTTTCCATCTTTTTCCGCAGATCATTTAGGCCATTCTTCATTCCCTCTGCTTAAAATTCTTTCCTTTTTTTTTTGTTTTTTTCTCACTTTTACTCAACTTGCTTGCTCAAATGCCAAATGATATAACTATCTTCCCTCAATTTGCAATTCACTACTATTACTAACTAGTAAACTAATATACTTTTATTTCCCCGCAATGAATGAATGATTGATTGATTGAATGAGTGAATCAATCAATCAATCAATCAGTCCCTAATCATTCCCTAATCAGTCCCTATCCCTAATGTAGTAATTAATCCCTCCCTATTCTCATTTACTTAGTAGTTAATAAATATTTATATTGTCATATAAAACAATCTTCCACTCAATGCTACATAAACCATCTTAGGTGCGTTAATTACAAAATACATATACAGTCAGCTAACACTCTCACTCATTCATTCGGCTCGGTTATAAAAACAATACTTAGAAGATGCAATTCCCGAATTTCATCTCTAGCTGCTCTTCTGCATGACAATTGCTTATCTACATACTGTATACTGTATACTGTATATATACACTGTTCACTGTACACATTCACATACATTAAATTAATTCCATCGGAAATTGTGCACATGCATACATACAGAATACATTTCAAATTTCATATATATATATAATTACCATATAATTAATTGCTTCATTTTAAATCTGCCCCTCCCCCCCCCCTTTAATTGATCCATATATATAGAATCATGCAATGCACTTTTTTTTTTAAAACTATCTGCTAATATAAATTGTAACTACCCGTCGTTTCAGTTGATCCACAAACTCAACAACCATACCTATTATCTATCTAGTCTGAAAATAAATATATATAAACTACAATTATTGCTCGTTTTCTTGTTCTTGGCAATATAATAAAGCTTATATACTTTTTCTTATAAGTTTGTAACTTTATCCGCCACTAGTAATTTAATAACCAATAATCTTGAATTCAAAAATTGTGTCTTATCTTAAGAGCTATTAACGTACATCGTATTATATATATATATATATATGTATATGTATATATGTACTGTGTCAATTGTGCAAAAATCAATTATTTTCCTGTCTTGTTAACTGCCGAATATGATTAATGGCATAGCTTTGTCAATTATTGCCAAGTTTCAATTATATTTGGCCTTTAACCATACGTCGGTATACGTCGATAGACCTCTTCTATTACAATCAACTTCTAAAACGTACAACTTACAACTGACAACCTACAATTGTTACAGAATACACCTCACAATAATAACCACGATAATAATATTCTTAAACTAGGAATCAATCAATCAATCAATATAAAATAAAGAAACAATATAAATATTTTTTTTGTTTCAATAATAAAGTAAGTAAAACCAATAAAACAAAACGCACTAAGTAACAATAATTAAGATAAACTAAAAATAAAACTATATACAAAAAAAAAAAAAACAAACTAAAAGCTAAAATATTAGCTTATATCATGATGATTGAGTTTTAATAGAGAGTAAATCACCTCTTTTTTTTTTTAATTTTTTATTTATTTATTCATTATAACTCTTCATCTTCAATTAACTTACCTTCAGGATTTTTAGCTGATTCATCTTCTTCAATAACAGCTTCCTTTGCAGTAATTGTTAATTCATCATTTTTATCAACATCAACTTCAACAACCATATTATTTTTAATTTCACCTTTTAACATCATAATTGACATTGGATTTAAAACTCTTCTCTTAATTAATCTATTTAAAGGTCTAGCACCATATTGTGGTTCAAAACCTTTTTCAGTTAACCAATCTTTTGCAGAATTTGATAATTTCATTTCAATTCTTCTTTCAACTAATCTATCTTGTAATTCATCAATTCTTAAATCAACAATATTTCTAAGTGCTTGTCTTGATAATTTATTAAATATAACAACTTCATCAATTCTATTAATAAATTCAGGTGCATAATAATGTTTCATTAATTCATAAACTTTTTCTCTATCTGGTTCATCTGATAACATAATATCTTGTCCAATATTTGATGTCATTACAATTAATGTATTCTTAAAATCAACTTTATGACCTTGTGAATCTGTTAATGTACCTTCATCTAATACTTGTAATAATAATTTTGAAACATCAGGATGTGCTTTCTCAAATTCATCAAATAATATAACAGAATATGGTTTTCTTCTAATCTTTTCAGTTAATTCACCACCTTCTTCATAACCAACGTATGATGGTGGTGCACCAATTAATCTCATTATTGAATGTTTTTCTTGAAATTCAGACATATCAAATCTAATAATTGAATTTTCATCATCAAATAAAAATTGTGCAACTGCTTTTGTTAATTCTGTTTTACCTGTACCTGTTGGTCCTAAAAACATAAATGATGCAGTTGGTCTTTTCTCATCTGTTAATCCTGCTCTTTGTAATCTAATTGCATTTGCAATTGATTTAATTGCTTCATCTTGTCCAACAACTCTACCTTTTAATGCAGCTTCCATATATAATAATTTATCCTTTTCACCTTTCATCATATTTTGAACAGGTATACCTGTAGCTTTTGAAATAACTCTTGCAATATCATCAGATGTAACAGATTCATGTAATAATACATTATTTTGATCATCATCATTTTCACCATTTGATGATTTTGCTGCAGCTTCTTCTTGCTTTTCAATTAATTCACTTAATTGTTTTTGTAATTTCGGTATAACACCATAACGTAATTCTGATGCTTTAACTAAATTACTCATTCTAGTATATGATATATAATCATGTCTAGCTTGTTCTAATTCTTGTTTTAAATTTTTAACAGTATCTAATTCTTTCTTTTGTGATTGCCATTGCTCTGTTAATTGTGTTAATTCTTCTTGTTTAATCTTTAATTGAGTCTCTAATTTTGTCTTTCTTTGTAATGAAATTGGATCAGTCTCTTTTCTTAATGATTCTAATTCAATTTGAATCGTCATAATTGATCTATCTAATGCTTGAATTGAATCTGGTTTTGATTCATGTTGTAATCTTAATGCAGAACATGCTTCATCAACTAAATCAATTGCTTTATCAGGTAAATATCTATCTGTTATATAACGATTTGAATAAACAGCAGCTGTCACTAATGCACTATCTGAAATTCTAACACCATGATGAACTTCATATTTTTCTTTTAAACCTCTTAAAATACTAATTGCATCCTCCACTGTTGGTTCATTAACTAAAATTGGTTGAAATCTTCTTGCAAGTGCAGCATCTTTTTCAATATATTTCTTATATTCATCAATTGTCGTAGCACCACAACATTGTAATTGACCTCTAGCTAATGCAGGTTTTAACAGATTTGATGCATCAACTGATCCTTCACTTTTACCTAAACCTAATAAAATATGTAATTCATCAATAAATAAAATATAAGTTTCATCTAATTCTTTTAAAACTTGTTTAAGTCTTTCTTCAAATTCACCTCTATATTTTGCACCACTAATTAATGAACCAAGATCTAATGAAATAACTTGTTTCTCTTTCATACTTTCAGGAACTTCACCTTTCACAATTCTTTGTGCAAGTCCTTCCATAATTGCTGTCTTACCAGTACCTGCATTACCAATCAAAACTGGATTATTTTTAGTTCTACGTGATAAAATTTGAATTGTTCTTCTAATCTCTTCATCTCTACCAATAACTGGATCTAGTTTGCCACCTTTGGCTAAATCAGTTAAATTTGTACCAAATTTCTTCAATGCTGGTTCATCTTGTTGATCTGGATTCATCTTCATCTCAATATTAGTAAATCTTGAAGTGGAAAACATACGAGAACTAACTAATGAACCCATCATCACTGGAGATTTCATAGAGCATGGCAATGAAGATAACGAGGACGATAATACATTGTTAGCACTTTTAGTTGCCATCAATCTGGTAGCTAATGGCAATTGACTAGTACCAGCTTTGGCTAAAGTAGCTGATTTAGCTATTAGTGACTGAGATGGTAGTAAAGTGCGTTTGACGTTTCTTTGTAACATGTTGAAGATATAAATGTGTCAAAAAAATAAAAAATAAAAAAAAAAATAACGGAAATTTTCAAAAAGACGATAAAGCTCCCTTTTACAAGAGTAAATTAATCAACTTTCTAATTGGAGAAAAAGACAGCACTATATATATGGATAATTATATATAGATACAAAGAATAACTAAATCAATCAGGCAACCTTGAAGAAGGAAAAGTGATGGCAAAATAATCAAACCTGGGGTGGTGGTTGCATGATCCGATAGGACTCCCAAATGCATGCTGTTTGAATGCGCTCTCACCGCTCAGCTTTATAGGTGCTCGCTACTCACCCTACTCTCCTCTGCTCCACATTTTCTTCCCTTCGCTTCTCTCGTCTTCTCGGGCCTGCTAGAATTTTCCACCGGGGCCGCGAAGCGGCTGAAGTCTCTTTGTGCCCACTGTCAAATAAATAGTCAGATGCCGTGTGTGCGCTGTGCTTTGTACGAGCTCGCCCTACGGTCCCCGGTTAGCTACAGCTACAGCTACAGCTACAGCTACAGCTTATAGCGCAGGCTAGAGGTAATTTTGGCCCGGCCAAAGGACAAGGGTCCCCTGCTTTACAAGTAACAATCTTTCAGTCGGCCCACTAAATTGAAAGCTGAGTGCAGTGAAGAATAAGGCAAAAACTTACATATACTTTCTTGGCTTACGTTTGTTGATACTGAATGATCGTGCTTTTTAATCTTGTCTCTAACCTTAAACTAACAAAGTTACAATGACTGTAGCTAACAAAGGCACAGACGTTAGCTACAGTTTTATCGCGAGACCCAAAAAATAAAACTGGTTTTTGTTTGCTGACGTTATTGATTACCTACAAAATATTTGCCCTTTCCGACGCGACTTTATAATTGCGACGCGTCAATGCGTGCTTGCAGCGTGCGGGCGAATTTCGTAAGCTGCACTGGGGCTACTTGCTAGACCTTACAGATCTATATCTATTGTAAGGAAAATCATCAGATCTGAGTTGTGTGAAGAAGTGTATCAAAGCCAATATTATCTGCAATAAGGTTGTATCAAGTAACTGTCGATGCCCATTAGACAACCGTTCTTTGATCATAAAGTGAGCATCAAGTCAGATGATAATCTAGTTATGACACCAGCTTCTGATCCTCATCAGAATGTTGATCCTGATGACTATCATCTTTTTAAATCTGAAATTCTTGGAATTGTCGGTTCCATTACAGATGAGGCTGCTTCATTATTATATTCGGAATTCAAAGAAAGCCCGACACGTTTAATGATGTCGGTGAACGCTTTATTGGATAATCCTGAAAGATATAACCCATCAAGACCATCACTAAAGAGATCGTTATCCGTCGAATCAAATGACTCTAACAACAAATTACATAAATCTGAATCATATCAACCCAAGGACTGGATCAAATTTATTGGATCTATGACTGTTTCATGTTGGTGTACAGGATACGTCTCTGGTACATTGGGCTATGGTTCTCCAGTAACTCTAACAAAGAATCCATCAAGTGATCATATAGTATACATTAATATGCCTGACCCAGTGTATCCTGATCGTTTTAGAGAAATTGGAAGATGTAATGAAGAATCTGGTAAATTTTTTGCACCATTACTACAAGCCAACTATATTACATTGAATGCTACTATCAGTTTTATACCTGATACTAGACTTCTTACAGGTGATACATTTTTAGTTAATGTTGACTGCTATTTAGGTTCTTCTTTGTTTGAAGAAGATGAAGAAGATGTTGATATAGGGCTCTCGCTAAAAGCTATACAAAAAGGAAAAACTATCGATAATCCTAAGATCTCTCTCGCCAATAGAAGAATATCCCTCTCTTTACTTTTTGATAAACTAGGATTGAAAGAGTATGATGATACACAGAAACCGATTGACTTGGATACACCTAAAAGTGTCACAGATGAGGAAGATACCTATGGAGAAGAAGACGATGGTAGTTTTGATGAATTGAAGAAAAATTATGAACTGGCTCAAGTAGGTGATGATGACAAAGAAGAAGGTGGAGGCACATTAACTTTAAATCAACTTAAAGATTTATATAAGACAGCTCAATCAGATACGTTTCAAGATACTTTACCTGAAACTTATCCTAGCTCTTTTAATCTGGATCTAAGAGCCTACCAACGCCATGGTTTAACTTGGATGTTACAAAGAGAAAGACAGTTCGACTTAATAGGTTTGAATAACGATCAAGTGACTAATGAATATACAGAAACAATATCCTCTGAAATTGAAAAGAAAGAAGGAGTAATGAATCCATTATGGAGGGAATATAGATGGCCTCCCTCAACTGTCCCTATTGACGAAAATCATTATCAAGGTGATGAAAAATCATTTTACTTCAACCTTTATTCAGGTGCATGTACATTTGAAAGACCAATGATCCGCTCAAAATGTAATGGTGGTATTCTTGCAGATGAAATGGGATTGGGTAAAACAATAACTACCTTATCTTTAATATTAACTTGCCCCATTGACACATCGTATATTAAACCAGATAAATTTGATACATATGCTTATGGAACCACATTGATTGTGCTCCCAATGGCACTTCTTTCTCAATGGGAAAGTGAATTCCACAAGGCAAATGGCGATTCAAAGAAACGATGCTATATCTATTATGGAAATGATACATTGGGTGACCTTACAACTTTATTATGTAATAATGCTAATGTGCCGACAGTAGTTTTAACTACTTATGGTACCGTTCAAAGTGAATGGTCTAGATTGAATAGAACCGGTAATCCAATTGGTTTGTTTTCTGTGAAATTCTTTAGAATTGTCTTGGATGAAGGTCACAATATTAGAAATAGATCAGCCAAGACTACAAAGGCAATTTATGCTTTAGAGGCAACCAGAAAATGGGTTTTGACAGGTACTCCAATCATTAATCGTTTAGATGATTTCTATTCCTTGGTGAATTTCTTGGAATTAATACCATGGTCAGATCATGCTCTTTGGAAGAATTTGATTACTCAGCCATTCGATACTGGTAAGGATATTCAACAAGCTTTTGGTTTATTGAAAACTATACTTGATCCAATATTACTCAGACGGACAAAGAATCAAAGAGACAAAAACGGCAGACTTTTAGTGGAATTGCCACCCAAAGAAGTGGTGATTGAGAGATTGAAATTCAATGAAAAAGAAGAGGCCTTATATTCGTGGTTAAAGACAAGGGCCATCAATACATTCAATAGCAATTTGAAAATGGGTACCCTTTTGATAAATTACACATCTATCCTAACTCACTTATTAAGATTGAGACAAGTTTCTTGTCATGTAGATTTAATTAAGACTACTGACGCTGATGCATTAGCTCCCGATGACACCGTCCAACAAGGTACGGATCAAAAACAACTAATAGGAGGTCAAGAACAAGAAATTTTAAAAGTTTTAAAAGATTTAGAAAAAGAAGAACAAGATGAAAAATTATCTGATGAAGAGATGCTTCAATTAAAGAACGATATTTATGAAACTTATACCAACTTTGATGACCTTGAATGTGCTATATGTACGAACCCAATTGAAGTGCCAACCTGTATTATTACAGAATGTAAACATTGTTTTTGTCTTGATTGTTTAATTGAACATTTCAACTTCCAAGAATCGCATGCTGATATCGGAGAACCAACTGAAACAGAAGATTCTGCAGACTCAACATCAACAACAACAACAACAACAGAACCATCCTTAAAACGTGCTGACGTTTTATGTCCAATTTGCCGTCAAACCATTAAGAAGAGCCGACTCTTCAGAACATTTGAACCACAGTTTAAAAAACTTGAAGAAGTTAATCACCCATCTTTGTCAACGCAAGTTGACCCAGATACAAGCAATAACAGATCATACTTTGTGAGACCATTCAATCCCTATGGAAAATCTTCCAAAATTAATGCATTATTATCACATTTGCAACAAATAAAGCAGGACAATTGCAATGATCATGTAGTTGTCTTTTCACAATTCACTAGTTTTTTAGATATTATTGAGACCGAACTTTTGAAATATAAGAATGATTTTAACGTTTATAAATTCGATGGTAGATTGAATTTAATTCAGAGACAAAAAGTCTTGAGTGGGTTCACTACTCCAATAAATAATAATAAAGTTTCAATCTTATTGTTGAGTTTGAAAGCAGGTGGTGTTGGCTTGAATTTAGTTATTGCTTCAAAAGCATTTTTAATGGATCCACATTGGAATAATGCAACCGAGTTTCAAGCAATTGATAGATTGCATAGAGTGGGTCAGTTAAAAAATGTTAAAGTTGTTCGGTTTATCATGGAAAACAGTATAGAAGAAAGAATGTTGGAGATTCAAGAGAGAAAGAATCAACTAGGTGAAGCATTATCACTTAGTGACGAAGAAAGAAAGAAGAGAAGAATTGAAGAGATTGAGACTCTTTTTGCTAATTAATTCATTTTTTTTATATTTCATTCCCTAACTGTATACTACAAATCAAATAAATAATCGAATTAAAGTAATTATTATTTATAAAACATAAAAAGAAAAGGTTGAACAATAAAACATAAACAAAGACACAAGAAATTAGTATACAATTAATATAAAATAAGACGCTTTGGATTCAATATTGGATCCGATGAAATTTGGTTATCAACCAACCATTTTTTAAGTTTCACTTTACTTATGTAAACTTTGTAACTGGTGTCTTCCAAATATATGAATTCATCTTCATTCTCAAATTCACTACTATAGTAATCCATATAAATGTTCTTCTCACCTGATTCATATAGAACTTCCATATAGTCTAATGCCAGCACAATATCATCTGTTCTAAAGCCAGTTTTCAAAGATACAATCTCCAATGTAACATGACGATAAGTTGATAAATTCCCATATATGAAAGCCCGTACTAAAGCTTTTGACCAAAAACTTAAATATGTAATTTTCCCAAATGGAGATAAAGGTCTTTCAGGTCCACTTATAATTTGTTCGTAGTTTGACAAGTGATATGAAAAATCAATTAATTTTGATCCAAGTTTCTGTTTTTGATAACAAGGTATGACTAATATACATGATAGATTATTTGCTTCCCAAGATAGCAACTCTCTCGAATAAAATCCCATAGGGGTTAGAATATTGTCTAATCTCTTATATATTATGTAGAAATCATAATAATCAAGGTTGAAGAAAACGGATTTATTATCAAGGAAAAATTTTGCCAAGACACACATGCATTGACATAATAGTTTGTGTTTTGATCCTTTAACTTTTCTTATAGAATATTCACCATCATGATACATGATCTTACCCGGTAATTTTTGTTTATAAACACAAGCTTTACTGTGCCCTTCCATTTCTGTTTGTGAATCAGTATACTTAAAACAAGTTGGACAAAAATGTAACTTATCTATCCATATTTTTTTCGCTTCACTGTATTCCATATATTTCTTACTTGACGTTGATGCCTTCCCATTTTGCTCTAAGAATTTAAATCCTAATTGATCAGGTTCATTGTGCAAAAACAAAACTGGGTTCCCAAACCATGTATCAAATTCGTAGTTCCCCAACTGTATTCGGTTGATGTTCCTGTAATCCAACGAACCATAATTGCCATCTTCAATTTCTTCTTCTTCTGCCATCCCTGACATAGAGGGTATATACAATGGTCTATATCTTGATTCAGATCCTGTCAGTTGGTATTACCAATCGTGCACTATTACTATCTGATATACCTCCTGGCCGCATCCATGGCCCGCTTTCTCTTCACATATATAAAAAATATATAGGTTGATCAGATGGCGCGCTATAGGATAAACAATAGCTCCCTCTGCATGCTCCAAAAAATTTTATACCCTTTGAAAAATTTTAGGGGTTGTCTCTATTTATAAGTATATTAACTCAATTGATATTTGATATACGACAAAAAACACATAAAAGATGGGGAAGAAGTCGTTTTATGGGAAGGCGGACGATAAGCCTGAGAATAATATTATAGATGAAACTCCAAAAAAAGAAGACAAATCCAAGGAGAAGTTGGATATAATGTCTGATCAAGAGAAGAACAAAAGAAAGAGAAAAATAAAAGAAACTTTATTAAAGCAACACCAAGACAAAGTATCGAGACAAAAAAGAAAACGACTAGATAAATATATAGAACATCAACTTAAAAGAGAAGAAAAGGAAATTCTCTTTAAAAAATTGGAGGAAACTAGAATAGACTCTTCCATTTTGAAATCAGCAAAATTACTAGGTACAGGTTCCACTCAGACGAAAAGAGAGCAATTCTTGGAAGCATTGGAATTAGAAAGACAAGGTAAAGGAGATGAGAAAACTAAGGAAATATTATATGAAGAAAGAGAGGTCAAAAAATGGGATGACTCTGATAATGAGGATTTCAATGTGGTAGACAAAGAAGAAGATTTCAAATCAACAGATGATGTTGGATCAGGATTTATAGATTATAGACCATCACAACCTTTCACAGGGATAGGAACTGGATTTGGATTTGGAAACATTGCGAAAGTTGAAAAGAAGCCAAAGAAAGTTAAGAAAAATTACAGTTGGAGAGCTAAAGTTGAAGCTGAAGAGAAAAAGAGATCCAAAAATGAAGATGATCAAGATTTCATGTCTTCCTCTGATGAAGAGGTTTCTGATGAAGAAGATGATAGCGAAGAGCCACAATCTGATGATAGTAATGATGAAGATGAGGAAGAAGATGATCAGGATGAAGAAGAGAAGGAAGGAAAAGAAGACGAAGAAGATGATGAAGAGGTGGAAGTCGAAGAAAATCAAGAAGACTCCAGTGACAGTGAGGATGATGAAGAATCATCTTCAGAAGATGAATCAGAAGAAGAAGAGATATCAGGCACTAAGCATAGTGCTAGAGCTCAAAGTTTTAAAGAATGGGCTGAAGAACAAACGATGATTATGGAAAATCGTTCAAAATTTGAAGCTCCAACAGCACCACAACGTGAGTATACCCCAGTTATCAGAAAGGAAGATTTGAATGATGGTTTAGAACAAGAATATATTCCGATAAATGAAGACTTACAGAGAAAAGTCTTCACTGTTGAAGTTGAAAGAGAGGACAGCATACAACAATCTAGAATGCAATTACCAGTTTATGCAGAAGAACATAGAATCATGGAAGCTATTCACCATAATGATTGTGTGATTATATGTGGTGAAACTGGTTCGGGTAAAACCACACAAGTTCCTCAATTCTTGTTTGAATCTGGTTACGGTAATCCAAATTCGGACACACCAGGTATGATTGGTATTACTCAACCAAGAAGAGTTGCTGCTGTTGCTATGTCAGAGAGAGTTGGGAACGAACTTGGAAATTTCCGTTCACTAGTAGGTTATCAAATAAGATTTGATGCAACAGTGAAAGATGATACCGCAATGAAATTCATGACAGATGGTGTTCTACTAAGAGAAATGATGACTGATTTCCTTTTGAACAAATATTCAGCCTTGATCATTGATGAAGCACATGAAAGAAACATCAACACTGATATTTTAATTGGTATGTTAAGCCGTGTTTTGAAATTGAGACGTGAATATTCAGAAAAGAATCCTGAAAAGTATAAGCCTCTTAAACTTATTATCATGTCTGCTACTTTAAGAGTTTCTGACTTTAGTGAAAATATGGTGCTATTCGAGACTCCTCCTCCAATTTTAAAAGTGAATGCTAGACAATATCCAGTCTCCATTCACTTTAATAAAAGAACTGCTTTTAATTATACAGAGGAGGCTTTTAGAAAGGCATGTAAAATTCACAGAAAACTACCACCGGGCGGAATTTTAGTGTTTTTGACTGGTAAAGCAGAGATTACAGCAATGGTCAAGAGACTAAGAAATCAATTCCCACAATCAAAGAAAAATTCAAAAGGTCATGTGAATGAGGATATACCAGAAATCAGAGTCAATGCAAAGAATGCGGATGTTGAGGCCGAAGAAATTGATTTTGAAGTTAATGAAATGATCGACGATTTTGATGATCAGGTTTCATCTGGCGATGAATCAGGTGAAGAAGAAGAAGGATTTGAGGAAACGTTGGAAGAAGGACAAACTGAAAATGATCCACTACATGTTTTACCATTATATTCTCTTTTACCAACCAAGGAACAAATGAAGGTGTTCGAGAATCCACCAGAAGGCAGCCGTTTATGTGTGATAGCTACTAATGTTGCTGAAACATCATTAACTATCCCAGGAATCAGATATGTCGTTGATTGTGGTAGATCAAAAGAGAGACGTTATAATGAGGATACAGGTGTTCAGTCCTTTGAGATTGATTGGATTTCAAAGGCTTCATCAGATCAGAGATCGGGTAGAGCAGGTAGAACTGGTCCTGGTCATTGTTACAGACTATTTTCTTCAGCAGTTTTCATGAATGACTTCCCTCAATTTTCAAAACCCGAAATATTGAGAATGCCAGTGGAGAGTGTTGTTTTGAACATGAAAAGTATGGGGATCGACACTATTTCCAACTTCCCATTCCCTACACCACCAGATAGAAAGATGCTACGTAATGCTGAAGTTTTACTTCAATATTTGGGAGCTTTAAATAAAGATACCATGATCACAGATTTAGGAAAGAAGATGAGCTTGTTCCCATTAAGTCCAAGATTTTCGAAAATGTTGATAATTGGTAATCAACTTGAATGCCTTCCTTATGTTATTGCAGTTGTCTCGGGGTTATCTGTGGGTGATCCATTTTTGAGTGAATTTGAGTTAGGTTTTGATATGCAGAAGAATAAAAAGGACCATAATTCCGACGAAGATGAGGAGGAAGAGGAAAGTCAGCAAGATATTGAGTTGAGAAGACAAACTCTTTCGAAATTTAACAAGTCAAGAGAATTGTTCTCCAAATTAGACAAATATAGTGATGCATTGAAACTTCTATCTGTCATTTGTGCTCTTGATCACTTCCCAGTTGAGATGAGAGAATCGTTCTACAAAAATAACTTTTTGAGACCTAAGATTATGGAGGAAACAACAAAATTGAGAAAACAACTAACTTATATCGTTAAAGTTAACACAACAAAAGAATCAGTTGCATCTTCTATGGTTGATGAGAAAGAATTAAAACTACCTAAGCCTTCAAAATCACAAATACAAGCCATCAAACAGATGATTGCCACTGGGTTTATTGATCAGATTGCTGTGAGGGCCGATACGATTGATAAAGAAATCAAAATATCTAATAATTCCAATATTATAAATATTCCTTACCTCACTTTACTCCCATCCAGATCCTCTCATGATGATAATCTTGATAAATTTGTCTACATTCATCCATCATCAATTTTATCGAAATCAGGTGAATTACCTCCACAGTATATTGCATATCAGTCTTTGAATCTAGGGGCTGGACAACAAGCCAACAAAATTGGTAAGCTTCGTTTCAAGCCTCTAACTGACATAGGAGGAAAACCACTTGCGAACATTGGGAAGGCCAGTGGGTTGGTGACCTTTTCCAAACCGTTGGGTCACCCATACGCTCCTAAGTATATAAATCAAACAGAAAGAGAGTGTTACGTTATTCCAAGAATAGGGGCTACAATTGGTAGTGGTGGCGTTGGATGGGACTTACCTGTCATGAAGGTTAAGCAGAAGAAGGTCATGGGCTCCTGGGTTGTACAATAAAGAGTCAGCTACACAGCTTATCACGCGTTCATGATAAGATAACGGACCTTCCAGATTCCAATAATTAATTAATTATATATATATATATATGTATTATCTATATTCTAACAATTAATATGTACGATTACAACACATAACTAGTATAACCAGCATAGTACTCCCATGCTAAGATGCACAACACAAAATGACATAAATAATCACGTAAACAAAAAAACAACCCAAACCACGTGACACAAAAACAAAAACAAAAACAGCGTCTGCCAATTCCCCGACACGGCCCGCTAAGAGACCCACAGGGCGCAGAAAACGAAACCGACACGCCAATTTTCTCAACTTTGCCTGCCTTCATGGAAAGAAACCGTGAAAAACATTAAACACCCCTCGTCCAGATCAGATCTTATTGACTTTTTCCGTTTCGCATCAGTCATGGATAAACAGGGAGACAAAGCTACCTTGAACTCGCTCCTTAATGAGCTTTTCAATGTATTGACTCAAGTAGATGCTCACACTGGTATTCTCGCCACACCAATACCGACACATTTGAACTTTTATCAGAATGACGCCAAACTAATAACAACATCTTTTTTAACATATTTCGATTCAATTGAAAACGATTCAAAAGAGTTTGAAAATTCCACTACAATCTTGAAAACATTTGAAACCACTGGATATGAGAGAGTTTATGATTTGTATCATGATTTGAAAGTTGCATCAATTATCAAAATACATGAAAACGAAGATAATGAAGATGTTTACAAAAGGATCGATCACTTTTATAAGTTTGCAGTTGAATTACTTCTAAGAGAATGCATCAGGTTGGGCTATCTGGCAAACCAAAAAAACATTATAAAGGAAAAGGAGAAGAATGGCGAAATTGCAGCATCTAAACAATTGGGAGAAAAAGGTGACCATGAAGATAAAAAAGAGGATCAGAATGACCATCAAGATGGCAATGAAGACGATGATGAAGATGATGAAGATGATGAAGATGATGACGATGATGAAAATGATGACCCAAGCCAGAACGAGGAATTCTATTCCACATTAAAGGATACATTATCTCGTGATTTTGAAATCATATCGACTTCTTACATATCAAAAACTGGAAAAGTATTATCTCTCATGGCTCCAAATGGAGTCCCACTCTTCTCGTCTTTAAACACATCAAGATCCGAATTGGATGATAGAGAACCAATAATGGATCCCGATTCACCTTTCCAATTAGTGAATGTGGTTCCAAATTTCAATTCATTGCCACCTTCAAATATTGGTTCTATATCTCCTCATATGCCACTAAGCAAAAATATCTTTGAAATATTGTCAAACTATACACACCCTACGTGGTTTAATATTAACGCTTCTCAATGGTTAAAGCATGGTGAAACTGAAAATGATTTTACATTTGCTCCAACATATGACGAAAATAGAGCTGTAGTTTCAAATGAATGGAAAAATATGATTTGGCTGGAACAAGTTGGCTTTAAAAAAATTATAGAATTTAAAGAACAAATAGAAATAGAGAAGCGGGAAAAGGAATTGTTGAATAATCCCGAACCAGCTGTTACTGAAAAAGTTGATGAATCTGTAGAAACTTCAGTCAATGGTTCAGTGTCACAACCTGCAGAGCAATCCAACGAGTCCCATTCGAATGGACAATTGGATGAAAATAGCGGAAATACAGGAAATGAAAATGGTTCAGTTAATAATGGTGATGTAGAATTATCGAAAAATGGTAATGAAGAAGATGAAAAAATGGATGAAGATGAGGATGAGAACCCAGAAGAACCTTCTGAAGATCTAATTGATTTAGAGAATTTATTCAAATGGGGTCCTGGTAATATGATTTCTGCTTCTGAGAAGAAAGCAATTCGATTGAATAAGACTCAAAAGAAGATTAGCAAGATGCTTTTACAACTAAACGAACTGAGGAAGTTACGTATTTCTTCTCAATTAATAGAGATGTCAGCATTTGCTCAATCTGGCCAGTCAACAGCTTCTACTACCAACGCAAATAATAAGCCTACTAATAAGGAGATTAGAAAGTTCCATCAAATTAAGAGAACGTTATCTGGCCTAGTTAAAGCGAAGACTGTTAATCCAGGCACTTTGGGATTGGAATTTAGTTCTAAGTTGCCTGTTCTTCAAACAACATATGGTGGTTCGTTACCTGCTATGCTGGGACTTGGTCAAGCAGGAAATGCCTCTGGTAGATTATCTGGCTTGAATAGATCTGCTAAAAGACGTAAGTAATTGGGCAATGTATCATATGTATAGAAGTTTCATTTTTATTTTTTTTTTTGCTCTTGTTTTTACAGCAATGTATTTTAGTATTTATAGTTACCTGTGTCTTTTATGTCATGTACTTTTTTTCTGCTCTTTACTTAATTCATGATAATTTTAATCTATGTTTTTTTTCTTTACTCAAAGCTTTATATAATTTACAGATTTTAATAAATCTAATGCACAATATGTGCCTAAGTTTATCATATATTATGTTGAGATTTTGTCATTTTCATTCATCAAGTTGGTTTTTTTCCTTTAAAAATACATAAAAACTAGGGACACTAAACGGCGAAAACATTGGAGTGTTAGTTAATTAATAAACCAATGAATTTTCCATACCTAAATGAAACTCTTCACTAGTTTTTCCCCAATCCCAAATAAAGATATCATCATTAAAGTATTCAAAATTTCCCCAAACTGGTTTCTGCTCCTCATCTGATTCAAACCGCGCAGTCACTTCCCCTTGTGTTTGTTCAACCACAATCGTTCCCACAAAAGCACCATTCATAGCATAAACTTCACTACGGAATCTATACTTATCAGCAGATGTAATAGACATTGGTTTACCAGGATTTTCTTGGTGTTGTGAAGGTCTAGATAGATGGGTCTTATAACGAGCTGCACTATAAAATGCACGGCCAATGCTTAAGACTATGTTATCATCAGGATCAGCAGCTAAATATGTTTCAATATTGTTTTCATTTTCATCATCACCTGCTGTGTCTCTTTTCATATTCTGAAGATGTTTTTTGCCATCTTTGTCCACTTCAACTAATGGGAAATTACGATTTGTAACAAGAACACTAGGTTTAGACGATCCGTCTGAATTCTTGTTAATCGTTGATTTATACTTACCAATAAACACTCCAAAACCCAGTGGTCTCAAATCCAGTGAAGTGATACTTAATTTTGGATGTTGTTTTATGACTTCTCCTTCATAATGTTGATTCTCTGGCATAGGTAAAGGTCTCATTGGATTACAAGTAACGTTACCAATCACCTCATCTCTCATTGGACTAAATAAGTTTGATTCACATAATTTAGCGGAAGAAATAGTTAATTCGTATTGGCAAATCTGCGTCTCCATGACATTTGTTATCATAGGTATTGGGAAGCTTTTATCGCACACGTATCTCAATACCGTTGTTCTGTCCTTTCCAGTCAAATCACAAACTGATCCATGATATGTGGCTTGAGTTAAATAGTTTGAACCATCAATTGCTTTCAAGAATTCAAAGTCAGAAAGTTTGTCAAACCAGTTTTCAGTGAATTTCCCTAAGGTGTAGGCTGTAACTTTGACTTTCGTTCCCTTTTGCGTTTCCTCATGAAATTGTTCTATTTTAGATTGTGGGCACACTACATAGCTCCAATATGGGGTATCCGATCTTATACATTCTGGATGAAAACTTTTGAAAAGATGTCTAACAACAGATATGGCATCTATTTTCTCCTGCTCTGTACCTAACAGAGAATCTCTCTCTTTGGCTATACGATCAACAAGAATGCTTCGATTTGCAACTTCACAGACATAATCGAGATCATCCATTTGCATCTTCATAAATCTACTATTTTCGGGATCTCCAAGTTGGTCTATTTCTTCCTCCGTGGCCCAATTGCCTGTGTATATGATCTGGTAGTCTGGCAAATATTCATCGAGCATGATATTTGTTGCCTTGGACAACTGCCAAAAAAACAATAGCTGAAATATCAATAACATGGCTTTCTAATAAAATTAAATTTGTCACCAGTTTGAATTATCTAGCACTGCTAATATTTAGATAAGATTTTCACACACACAAAGTTGAATGTGAATCGAACGCTGGATAGCAATTACTGTAGGCCTTCAACTTACACCTATCAAACAAAATGTACACTATGCATAATCTCGATCGATCTTGACACAGAAATAATCCTGTGTAGAGGTGCTCAAAACTATGACAAATTATTATGTCCCGTATTAGTAATCGCCTTTTTTGGCAGCCAGTAGCATGCAGACTAGCAGCTTGGGAGCTCTGTGATTCGACCTTGATGTAATATCATGATTACCACCGTCATTCGATTGTTTTTTTTGTATTCCGAAGCAGCAAATATCACGGAATTCAAAAATTAGAAGGCACAATTAAGGGTATTTATAGTTGCAGGTTTACCCACTATCGAATCTTTCAAATTGAACATCCTAGCTCGATCCCCACTACAAAGAGCGGCAGCCAGATCTTTCAGCCTTGGCAAAATCTCTAATCAGATCAATCAATCCAAAAATTTATCAAATCCAATTTTAATTAATAAAATGTCAACTTACACAATTCCTGAAAATCATCATGTTGTTCAATTCCATGAGAATGGTCCAATTGATGTTTTAAAATACGAATCCGTTCCAACGCCTACTATCAAATCTAATGAAATATTGATTAAAAACCAATATGCTGGTATTAACTACATTGAGTCATATTTCCGTATTGGATTGTATCCTGCTACTTTGCCTTACATCTTAGGTCGTGAAGCATCAGGTGTTGTTGTTAAAGTTGGAGCTGATGTTACTAATTACAAGGTGGGTGATAAAGTGGCTTACTTGAACGGATCAACTTTTGCGCAGTATACTGCTATCGATTCAGCTAAAGTTGCCGTTTTGAAACTAGATCCTTCTACTTCTGATGAAAAGATGAAACTATATGGCGCTTCTTTGGTTCAGGCTTTAACTGCAATTACTTTTATCGACGAAGCTTACAAAGTTCAACCGGGTGATTACATTCTAGTTACTGCAGCAGCCGGTGGTGTTGGGTTATTGTTATGTCAATTGTTGAGTAAGGTGAAAAAGGCTCATGTTATTGCTTTATGTTCAACCCAAGCCAAATTGGATTTAACTAAAGACGCTGGTGCTGAGTACTTCTTGAACTCAACAGAGTTGACTCAAGAAGAACAAATTGCCAAAATATTGGAAATTACTGGTGGCAATGGTGTCCAAGCTTCTTTTGATTCTGTTGGTAAAGATACCGCCGAGCTATCTTTTGCAGTTGTTGCTAGAAAAGGTACTTTTGTTTCTTTTGGTAATGCATCTGGTCCTGTTCCACCAGTGGCATTGACAAGATTATCACCAAAGAATTTAAAAATTGTTAGACCTCAACTTTTCGGTTATATTACCACTTCTGAGGAGTTCCAACATTACTCAGGCTTGTTGATTAAGTATATTAATGAGGGCACTGTTAAATTTGAAATATCAAAAACATACGACTTAGGCGACTACAAAACTGCTGCTACTGAATTAGAAGGCAGAAAGACAACTGGTAAATTAGTCTTAAAGATTCCTCAATAATTATGCGAAAATGGGAGTTGATTGTTGCGCTTTATGATAAATTAACTTCAATGATTACACGATTTTGATGTGGGAATAGAAGTTGGTTGTGACGATACGCCTTATATATATCAATTTATAGTCCATCAATTGAAGAAAAAAAGTTTGATTTACAGTAATAGTAACTTAATAGTGAGGAAATTGAACATAATTCAGTAATATAACTAATGGAAGTTAAAAAAAAAATAGAAGTAGAAAAAAAGACAATTAGTAAGGGGATAATACAGCAGAAGATGAACCAAAAAATATATACGGTAAGTGAAGCAGAGGTAACTCAATTAGTCTTCAGTTAACCTATACTGTTTAATCAATACACACTCTCCCATCCCCGTTCCATTACCTCCAGAAGAACTATTGCCGCTGGTACCACCTACAAGAGGTATATTGTAAATCAGAAAGTCACCTTTGAAAGTGACTACAAAACAAGTATTGGCCACCACACTCACGATTGATTCTGTTTCAACCGGTAACCTAACGTAAGCGTAATGTCTTTTTGGTTCTAATATAGAGTTTATTTGAGAGGGCAAGTAGTTTTTTGATTGATTCCAAATGAATTTCTTCAATGACTCCGCTGACTTTTTAGTGCTCGATGGGGAAAACGCCGACTTGGACATTTGGCTATTTATTAATCTGTTTATTTCAAGATTCTCTTCATCCGTCATTATTGTTTCATGAGGAATATCAGTATCTTCATGCAAAGTGCTATCATCATTCGAATCCATTGGAGCTGATTCAGTTTGTGGGGTCAGAGATGGTTCTGATGGCTGACTGAGGTTTGATTTACTGGAACCCAACTTGAAAAAATGGATTGTTCCAGTATTGGAAGAACAGGATAAGATTGTGCTGTCTAAATTAAAACTCAAACAAGAAATAACTGCAGAGTATGACCCTCTTCTATATTCATATAATTTCTTCCCATCACTGATTCTAAACACTCTTATAATAGTTCCTTTAATGCTAGCAGTAGCCAACAATTTGCCATCTTTGGATATAGCTATTTTTTGTAGTGGTGATTTATGACATTCGATAATATTTAAAGGTTGAATATTAAGTGCATCAAAAAGTACAACAGTACCCAGTGAATGCACCAAAGGAGAGTCTTCTGAATGACCAGGTGCTGATGTAGATGAGTTATTCACGTCGTTGTTGAAGCCATTGGCACTTGAATTTTTATTTGATGATGATGCATTTCCCGAATAGTTTGAAGTCACATGAGCAGTAGTCTGCTGGAAAGCCAATATTGAACTATCATTGGAACTTAGATCTGCTATTATGCGATCAACGCCATTCACAGGCGTCGTTCCTGTGCTAGTTTCAATGTTGTGCAATAGTTTCATGCAAGAGACATCGTATATAAAAATTTGATCCATTAGGACTACCACAAGTCTTTTTCTGTTTAACTTCACAAATAAAACAGATGTCGGGAATGTAAGTTCACATATGATTGATTTTCTCTTTGTATTTATGATTTTCAATTTCCTTGAAGAGTTGGATGGCTTATTTCCTAAACCCACTATTGCAATCAAAGAAGTTGAAAACAACATTTCAATTAAACTTGCCCCTCCATCGTCATTCTTGTTAAAACATTCTCCAAACGGATCACAGTTATAAACTTTATATGAATTTTCAAAGCCAACAGCAAGACATGTGTAGTCTTGGTTGAAGGCCATAGACTTTATGTTGTTTGACTGAATCATGTGAATGTAGATAGATGCAAGTATTCCCCTGTTTACCGGGTGGCTTCGGTTCTGGTAACGTAGTTACAGGTAAAACAAATAATCACTGTCAAAAATAAACAGTTACTATACAAGAAGTCCAATAATAAGTACCGGAATATTAGTTATCAGTCCAATTGCCAATCCTGACCCTTGTCGGGTGTGGAGAAGGTGTCTCGATAAGCAGCTGATAATGAGACAGCTCCAATCACAGCACAGCAGCCGGTATCCGCGACTGCGCTCAGCTTTGGCAGAGAGCACCGCCCGACGTCTTTGTTGACTTCCCGGGGCGATGAGGAAGTTGAGATTGAAGTGTAAGCGGAGAAGACGATCAATTGGCCTTGACTCCTTCAGAGATTCGTCAGGAGATATAAGGCAACCCAAGAGTATCAAGTTTGAAATGCTACTTTCTTTGATTAGAGCCCCAAGAGTGCATCGATGGTTGCCATCCCATACAATTCTTACGGTACGCCAGTTTTCCTGTTCAACAAGACGATTGGATATAGGGAAGCCAATAAAACCGGATACACCTGAACCTGTATCCAAACCCAATTTGAGCTCTAAAGATACTCATCATGAAGGCAAGCCGATTGCAGAACTTGCTGAAGCGAAATATGACTCAAATAAGGAAGACGTCCAATCAGATAACGGTGACATTAGAAGTAAGTTCCAAGCATTCATAGAAAATGAAAATGTCCAGAAACTGAAAGAAGAGCTTACAAAATTTAGAGAGGAAAGAGCCAAAAGAGTTATCGATTATTCAAAGTCTTTTAGTCAACGTTTAGCAGACGATGAAAAGGAATTGAGAAGTTCTGTATCACTGGCTTCGAAGGTCGTAAATGACATTACGGGATACTCTTCTGTTCTAAAACTAAAAGAACTAATCGCACAAAAAGAGCAAAACCTTAAAGATCTTCGACAGGCAATAAAACAAAGCAAACAAGCAAACACTTCTGCGAATCAAGAAAGGATGAACTCTCAACAAAAGATGAATGAATTATTAGAACGGAAACATACATGGAATTCTGCTGATTTAGAAACATTCACCAAGCTCTACAGAAGTGATCACGAATTGGATAAGCATGTCCAGGAGACTGCTGCCGAGTTACGGATGTTAGAGAGCAAAGAAGATGAGACACACGCGGAGTTGATTCAAGGTATTATGAACAGGTACCACGAGGAACAGGTCTGGTCTGACAAAATAAGACAAATATCTACTTGGGGTACATTTTTAATTATGTGTGTAAATCTTTTAGTCGTTTTAATTGTCCAATTTTTCTTTGAACCGCTAAAAAGATCAAAGCTAGTGAATTCTTTTGAATTGAAAGTGAAAGATTTGTTTGCCTCGAATGAATCTTTGGCTCAAGATGTTCATATGATGAAAGAGATGATCCTGAAGAGAGATGAGATGCTTGAACAGAGGGCAGCAGCATTTCCTTTGGCTGTCTCTGCTAGCTTACCTCAAAAAGACAACATTGCTATTGAGTCTATGGAAAAAGATGCCGATCTCGAGCCTGAAATACAAAATACGGTAACCGAATTACTTCAAGATACAGAAGTTGACGCCCTATCTACTGCTACTCTCCCAAATCAATATCCGAGCTTGAACCAACCAATTATTATTAAATTAAGGCGAATCCTTGGAGCCTTCTGGGCACCATTATTTACTAAAGACGGTGCGCTGGAAGAAGGAATCACATTTTCTCAACCTGGCTTCCTTATTTTTGCTGGATTAGAATTTGTGTTATCATTCACATTGGGACTATTCTTTACTGGGATTTTGATACGATAGGACAGGATACGTTAGGACATGGCAAATAATCATGTACATATAGATAGAAAAACTAAAACTACCAACTAGAATATCTTAATTACCGACCGACCACCGACGCGTCGTTAGTCTCATCTGGTAGACTGTAGTCGTAACACCTAACAGGCTAACAGCTTATAAATCCCAAATCCCGGGGCTGCGTAACCTCCCCCGAGCCCTCGCTCGATCATCAAACAACAAGAGATCCTTCGTTTGCCACCCTCAAAACAGAAATAGATCGCCTAAAACCTTACTACAAATGCTAGTTGTAGGTTCATAAGTCATTGATTTCAACTTCGATTTTTTCTTAGTATACGCAATCACATTTTAAAAAAGAAATAATGGAAGAAATTGGGATTTATCCAACACATACGCCTAATATTGGGAATCCAATTGACAAAATCAATTCACCAAGTGGAAATTCCACTGCGCTTAACAACAACAGCAATAATAACCATGATGTCTATTTAAAACTGAAGAAACTAGAAAAAGAGCTTCAACTTTTACTGCTACAAGAAGATTATATCAAAGATGAGCAGCGTCATTTGAAAAGAGAATTAATAAGAGCGCAAGAAGAAGTTAAAAAGATTCAATCAGTGCCTTTAGTTATAGGTCAGTTTTTAGAACCAATTGATCAACATACAGGTATTGTTTCATCAACAACAGGTTCAAATTACGTAGTGAGAATATTGTCAACGTTAGATAGAGAATTGTTAAAGCCATCAGCCTCAGTTGCATTACATCGCCACTCAAATGCATTGGTTGATATTTTACCACCAGAAGCTGACTCGTCTATCTCTATTGTTGGTGATAACGAAAAGCCAGATGTCACCTACAATGATGTTGGTGGTTTGGATATGCAAAAACAAGAAATTAGGGAAGCTGTCGAGCTACCTTTAACACAAGCAGATTTATATAAACAGATTGGTATTGACCCTCCAAGAGGTGTTCTTCTATATGGACCTCCAGGTACTGGTAAGACTATGTTAGTTAAAGCTGTTGCCAACGGCTCAACTGCAGCTTTTATCAGAGTGAATGGTTCTGAGTTTGTCCAAAAATATCTTGGTGAAGGTCCTAGAATGGTGAGAGATGTTTTCAGATTAGCTAGAGAGAACTCTCCATCTATTATTTTTATTGATGAAATTGATGCTATTGCTACAAAGAGATTTGATGCTCAAACAGGTGCTGATAGAGAAGTTCAAAGAATTTTGATAGAATTGTTAACCCAAATGGATGGTTTTGATCAAGCAACGAATGTTAAAGTCATTATGGCAACCAATAGAGCAGATACTTTAGATCCAGCTTTGTTAAGACCTGGTAGATTGGATAGAAAAATTGAATTCCCATCATTAAGAGATAGAAGAGAAAGAAGATTAATCTTCAGTACAATTGCCTCAAAGATGTCATTGGCACCAGAAGTTGATCTAGACTCATTGGTGATAAGGAATGATCCATTAAGTGGTGCAGTGATTGCAGCAATTATGCAAGAAGCAGGTTTAAGGGCTGTGAGAAAAAACAGATATGTCATATTACAAAGCGATTTAGAAGAAGCTTACACTGCACAGGTTAAAACTGGTAATGAGGTTGACAAGTTTGAATTTTATAAATAGACCACTAACTATGTACATCATTTTGCTTTTTTTTATTACCATTACTATTATAATTTAGCTTTTATTGACTGCACTATTAACATTTATCAAACTGAGTGCAATTTGTAGATAACTATTCCCGGTTTGAAAGTAGCAAGACCAAACTCCTCAAACTCGAAATGGTCCAAGTCGTAATGCCATTCCGAAGTCCATATGTCATCGAATCCAAAATTGACCCCTGTTTGAAAGTTCAAGATCGCATTTGAAGGGGCGATTAAATAGATATCCCTACTTCCGTTATAAACATCAACAACTTTTTCAACAATAATTTCCAAGTCTTTAAACTCAAGGCCCATGAAATCAATCACATAATCGTCATTGGTAAAGCTGCTATAATCAAAATCTATCAAGTCTGTTTCATCTTTGTTCAAATACATCGTTTTTCTTTCATCACCAGTCAATGTCAACCAAGTAGGTGGTTTGTAAGTTCTCCAAAACATCAAGATTCGTCCATCTGATTCGGTGCCCTTTTCGAAATCGTGAATCTGTTCTAAGGCGGGAACTAACCCTCCTTGATGTAATATACCCATCACTATCATCATTAATACATTGAAAATAATATACAATTGTATAATAAGCTTAGTGTATTTCGACTTTGGAATTGTCACACAACAAGCAGCTAATGGTACTATTGGTATTAAAAAGCGTAACTCTTGGTGTGGTATTAGAGATAGTGTAAATAATCCTGATATCAATGAAAGGAATGGAGTAGTTGCAATATAATGTCTTAAATGGAATGGTGGGAGTAAAAAAACAAGTGGACCAAGGATTTGTGGGGTGTTTATTAATAAATGAGTATAAAGTGGATGTAATCCATGCTTCGAAAGGTTTCTCACTGATGTGTTGTATAAAATATTGTTTAAAGGTGAGATAGTGAATCTTTCAATAAAATCTGATATGGATGATACATACGATAGGTCAATTGTCCCTTTGAAATAGTATGTGTCAATAGTAATACAGGTTGCTGATGTGATAATAAAGGATAAAATCGTAAAAAGAGATCTCAGTGGGAACAGGTAGGCAAACTTGAATAAAAATATTGAAGGGATAATAAGCCAGAGCACAACAGTAGGTCTATTAAAGATTCCGAACGACAATAAAAAGCCCAATGTGATGAGCTTCATCTTACTAAATTTCTTATATCTAGTCTCAAGATAGCCTCTAATATCGTCAATAATCCAAACAGTTGCAGTAACTATTATTGTTTCAATGCTGTTCGAAAACGTATGAGACTGATATACCAGTGTAATATAAGATGTGTTCATGAAAAATAATGCCTTGACTCTTTCTGGTTTGATAGGCATTATTCTAAATATGCAAAAGTCTAAAATTGACCAAGTAAGAAAGCAGAATAAAAGCTTAACCATATAGTATATAACTATGGGCTTGAGTCCTAGGGACTGCCCAATGGCTATGATAGGGTAGTAAATTAGGTACAATGGTGCCACGGATCGACTGCCTTCTCTAAATTCCCAAGGTATATTGTCATTATAAAGTGGTTGAAAAGATTGGAAAAATTCATCAGGGTGTATATAAGATGTCTGAAGTGCAATAAATACCCTTAATGGTACGCTGAATATTAAATATACGTTTCTCCAATGGGTTAACGATAGAGATGAAGCTGACGAAGATTGCGACTTAGAGGGATCGGGATGGTCTACTTTTTTGAAGTTCTCTTTCACGAATTGAGTTGCTAGCTCTTTAATTTCTTCATCAGTTGCCTCATTGATATTCTTTTTTCCAATTGATGACATGATACTTCAACTTATTTAGAGACGTTTTAACTGCTGGGAAGGTAAATTTACTTACAACCTTAACCTCTAAGATTGATACTTTCAACTGCATGAAGAATATTTCATGGTTGTCCCTTCTTTGGAGTGTGTGATAATCAGAACTGATGCTTAGTTATGGTATTATGTAATTCTTAATTACGCGATTTGTATAGGGAATGAATATTTTAGAAGCCAATCGGGATACAGGGCAAACGGGCCAGTAGGCTGAAAATATTAGAATTAATGTTGATGAATAAGTATTATTGTTATATATTTATTATAGTTAGAACAGAAAAAGATATCGGATTTCTTTTATACTATAGTTACTTGCTAATCTATTCAACAGTCAAGCGCTGAAAAGTTAAAACTAGTAAAACCGCAGAGAACTGGTAGTCTAATTGATAACGTAAGGAAAGCAGTACTAAAAAGTTCGTCCAGCGGTTTGGAAGCGTGCGGCGCGTGCCCATCTTTATTTTCATCGAATTCTGTTCACAGCAATTTGCAATTTGCTCCCGAAAGGGCATGGGAATACATAAGATGTATGTATAGCAACGGATCTGTTTATGAGATTAAAAATTACAAACGGTTGCCTTCTGAATTTAGTTGTTTTTCTCAAAATGGATGTTTTTTAAATCTGAAATTGCAACGCATAATAAAAAGAAAAGAAGTGAAATAGGAAGAATTCAGAGTCCAGACCAGCTAAATGTAAATAAAAGCCCAAACACGCTCGCATCACCATAACTAATTAATATCTAATAACAGATTTCCCCTTAACAGCTACGCCTAAAAGAAGATCACGTACATCATACCCATATTGGGAGTGCATAATACTCAAATTGGATGTTCTAGTACACCCGTTAGATCAACAGGAGGTCCCGAGGACTGTATAAGATTGAATACAATAAAAAAAAGAAAAATGTAGATTTCGTTGTGTGACGCGTCAGATTCGCGTTATACCCGTGTCAGATTCGTGTGTTGAGTCTTTGACTCTTGGACTTTTGGACTTTTTTGAGCGCGTTTCCAGAATATACTCGAGATGAAAAGTTTACCTATTCGTATTATTTACAGATAGTAATTATAATGGAATGCTACTTGTGAAGCGAAATTAAATTAAAACAGAGAAAATCAAATATAAAAAGTTATGAGCAAAACAAAACCACAAAAAGAAAAATAAAGAAAAAGACAAATTCGAATAAGAGGGTTAAATTCATGAAAAACCAATCCAATCTATAGCTTGTAAATGAAAATTTGGTAGAACATTCAATTTTTGTCGTAACATAGACCACCCAATAATAAACCTGAGAAAAACAATTGCCATCTATTCTTCTTTATTCACGCGAAAAAATATATGGCTAATAAAAAAATGAGTAAATGCAGATAGATCCTAATCAACCTAACAGTCGACCAATTCAACAGCCTTCAGATGGACAGGACTACATTGACCACCAATAGATTCATCATATAAGTTGTAGAAGCTACCAGACAAACATTGATAGAAGACGGTGTTGTTACCAATAGCTAAGTAACCATCTTCAGAGATACCCCAACCAGCAGCATAGATGGCACCGGCTTGTGGTGGTGGACCATCGAATTGGAATTGACGGTTAGCAACAATAGAACCAATTCTTCCCTTAGAATCGTATAAGATACTGTCTTCTAAAGTCATAGCCAAAGCATTAGAGTTGTAACAGGAAACTTCAGTAACGTATTCATCTTCTTCTTCTTCTTCTTCAGCTTCAGCAGATGAGGTTGCAGATTCAGAAGTAGTTTCAGAAGTAGTAGTCTTAGAAGTGGTGGTACTAGCTTGAACTTGACCATCAGAGATTTGGGAAACAACACCAGAAGTGGTAGATGATGTAGAAGTAGTTGAAGCAGAACCGCTATTTTGAATTTGACCATCTGAAATTTGAGTAACAACAGCAGCAGTTGATTTCTTAGTGGAGCTGGTAGTAGTGGTATCAGCTTGGATTTGACCATCTGAAATTTGAGTAACAACAGCAGCAGTTGACTTCTTAGTAGAGCTGGTACTGGTAGTAGTGGTATCAGCTTGAATTTGACCATCACCAATTTGGGTCACAACATTAGCAGCAGTGGACTTCTTAGTAGATGTAGATGAAGTGGATTTAGTTGTAGTGGTTGCTTGAATTTGACCATCAGAAATTTGTGAAACAACTTCAGCAGCAGTAGTCTTGGTTGAAGTCTTCTTTGAAGTTGAAGTAGTAGCAGTTGAAGTGGTAGCTTGAATTTGACCATCAGAAATTTGAGAAACAACATCTCTCTTCTTTAAAGCGGTAGAAGATGAAGCACTGGCAATAGTTTCAATGGCAATACCAAAAGTGGCAGAGTAGTCAGTGATGGCATCTTCTAAGGTAGCAGATGGGGTTAAAGTAGTCCAAGCTGAAGTTGTAACAACAGCAGCCATAGCATTAGAAGCTAAAGCTAATGCACCAAGTGTGTAAGTGTACTTCATTTTTGATATATATGTAATATGTTAATTTATCTTTAAATGTTATTCAAATTTGCAGAAGTAACCTTGTTAGAAAGTGTAACTGATCTAATAAATTCAAAAGAAGTTAAATTAAAAATGAAAACTAATTAAACAGATGAGGGATAATCAATCCTTTTTATATAGCTAACGTTTGCAAGAAAAGCCTGGATCACGATGTACAAATTCATTAGAGGTCAAATTTCTAATTTTAGATAAATGAAGAAAATTATGACTACCGAAGCAACACAATGCTTGTAAAGAAAAGCAAAAACACTGGAATCGAAAGGAGGTTTCAAAATACTATGCGCACGGAGTATCTATTGTTCGTTGTGCATCTGAGCCTCAAACTCAGGCTCTGTAGCCTGAGTTTCGTGGGAGCACCAAGTGGGAGGAGGTTTTGTGGTTATGCCTCTCGCCGCATAGAGCCCGGAGGGGGCCGCAGCACAACGCTAAAGCTTGAGCTAACTGGCTAGTGGGTGAGAGTGAGACTCGACTCGAGAGAGAGCCGGGCAGTTTTTCTCCTGTTGCCGGCCGTGTCCTCTTGGCTTCTCGAGAAACGCGCCTGATCGTGCACCGTGAATTCCGCCATGGCCCTTCCAATATGGCACTAGTTCTAAAACTGACTAGTTTACTTCACTTGTCTAGTACCTGTCCTCCAATTTACAACTAATCTAACTAGTTTCATTTACTTTACTTTAAAAACCTCCTTTCTGTATTGCCTTAACAATTCGTCCATTTTTGCATGGCAAGATAGATTGCTCCTAAACCTGTAGCTTCTGTAGCTTTCTAAATTTAAACACCTGGACGCTCGTCCTCGCCATGGCTGGATGTAAGCCACAAATCGTGAACCAACTAACTTCTAAGCATAACTTAACAGAAGAGTTGCTCCGTATATTCCAGAGTTTTCACTGGTGTTGGGTGACTTTCCCATAGTAGAACTACAGTTAACTTCCCCAGGCTTTGAGTCTGCTGTCATTGCTCGGGAGGAAAATCCATTTACTGCGTTTAATATTGTCTTGCTTACTCAACCCTTGATTTATTTAATCATAGCTAAAAAAGTAATGACATTTTTTATCCTACCCGTTTGATTGGCGGCTGCTTTTCTTCGGGCAATTGCCAGTGTGGTGTTAGCGCAATTTTTACGATGAGTTACATTTATTTTGTACGCCGAACGAAAAAACAGAACTATAGTAAAAACTTTTTGAACCGCATGGTTTTAACAAAATTCCAATATCTTTAACTTTGCCCAGTTAGCATTGGTATGAAATGGAGGCTCAACCTAGCTTTTAACTACCAATTACGATTTGCCGGCTATTGTAATTACCTATAATTTAGTATCTGACAAGCGATTATGTGACGTTTTGGTTAGGAATTCAATTTCGATCATTTTAGGGGAAGTCATGCAATGTTAATTAATTACGGTGTTTGGCGGGCTGAAAATCATTGAACGGATCACCGTTTTTATGCTTGGCTTCTTGTTCGCTCACTCACTTTCCACGGTGCTATAGTTAACTCGGCCTATGCTAGTTATGTGAAGTAGCTATAATACAAATTTAGTTTATTTTTTTTTATTTACCATTCACACTTACTAGTTGTAAATTGTAACTTAGAAGTGGTAACAGTAAACACTATATAATTATATAAAGCGAAGTGCTATTGCCGTCACATGTTTAAATTTGCATTTCCCTCGTTGTAGAATCCTCCCCCCAAAAGCTGACTGTCCCACCACCACATTTTTTTCTCCCTCATAAGCTCAAATGCGTTCTTGATTATCATAGCTGTCATTCACTAGATCAAATGTTTTTAAATTTCCTATAAAGATTAAAATTGAGGTTCGTTAAGGGCTTTAATTCAAAAGCGATGAAGGTTAGCCATCTTTAAAATGATAACTTTGTAAATTAAAGCAATTAATGGTAAAAATGGTTTAATTACTTACATCTAGGTATGCATCGAATAAAAGCGAAATAGTTATCATAGCAAAGCTGTCTCTGTTAACACTGAAAGCCTTGTGTGATGTTAGTCCTTGGGGGACCCAGTTATCCCGCACTGAGCTTCGGCGCTGGTGAGTGATTGCCAGATTTCTGTGGGGCCGCGCTAGATCACTCTCCCCGGTGAGACTATTTTTTCCAGCAAAGGTCTATTGATCTCAAGAGGATGGTGGCTTATGAAGCGATAATTAAACCTCGAATCTAGCTGTGGAGTGCCACTTAAGGCCAAAAATGGAAATAATTCATAGAAAAATATTTATATTAAGTTTACTGGTAGGCCTTTTGCCATCTATTTTTAGATACTGGTTGTTTGTTGCGCAGTGGGGTTCCCCAAGCAAGGCTATCCCAGATTCCTCCAGAAATCTTCTCAGCTAGCAAAAATATCTGTAACTGAATTCTCAATCGAGTCACAAGACGATTTGCTTTGATAAAAATTAACAAGTTTGATTTCGTTGTATTTTTTATAACCTCAACGGCCTTTATTGATAGTTTTCCTAAAATCGACAATTACAAAACTCGATCAACTCAGCCAAGGGGTTGAAAAAGAAATAAGCTCGTATGCTAGAAAATATGATGCTTAGTAAGTTACCAAGTCGGCAGCGACTGCCAGAGGCCAGTCTGAGTCTGCCACCAAAATTTAAATCCTTGAAGATTGGTAATGGCACGATAAACTCACATTAGATCTTGCGACTCGCGACACGAATCACGGTTGCTGAGAAAACGCGTTACACGCTTTTACTGATTTCACGCTAGAATACAGCTGTTTTTGACCGTGTTTTTTCTGGGCTGGTTCTATTAGAAATAAAACAGAATTAATCTACGTGATCGAAGTTTCAGTCCCTGAATGGTAATTAATACTTTTATGGTTAATTAATTGTTAGATATAGCACCAGGAGCATTATTGTATCTGAAAAGATCATTTGCAAACTATTTTGGTTCAAGTTTTTTCCTTTTTTTATGAGGCCACCTGTACAGTGGCCCATTCTCACAACATTCATTTGATTTTTTGAGACTATTGAAGAATTTTTATGTTGCTTTAAAGTTAATTATTTGTGTTTTTCTTTTTTTTCGGTTTCGGTACACTATTTTTTTGTACCATAGCACTACTACAGTGTGTTCCTGCCAATTAGTATACCGCATATGGCAAATAAGAGGCATAATTCACGGAGCGACAGCGAGCGAAAAATTCATTCAGTTCGTTCATTACTTGCGTTCAATTCAATGAATCATACGAGAGACATTTTCCTAAAAGGAAAGCACATGCCCTGGAGTTTCACATATGACACTGTACAGAACACCAACTTCATAAGCGAAAAAAAAGAGGAAAAAAAAGGAAAAGAAAAACAAAAAAAAAATTAAGCTTGATCATAAAGATACACAGATACCGCTATTCTTTCATAAATCAGATACGGGAAAAAATCATAACCCGAGTTCTATGGAAACAGTACTCTACTCTATTGTGAGCAATTTGTAGATATTGTGAAGGGCTTCGCATTCGCAACTTTGCTGAAGAAAACGAAGCTCGAGTTCCCGTGGAGAACAAACGGCTCAATTAGAATCTGGCTTTTGAAAAATTTCCATTTAGCGAAACGGGAAAATTCAAAATATTGATTTCCTAATTTGGCAGGATTCTTTTTTCGTTTATGAGATTGCACAGTACAATCTTCATATACTCATGCTAGTAATTTAACTCTATTCTACAATAATTATCCTTCAATAGCTTTATCACAAGGCTTATAAATTTCCAGTAATAAGGATCATCGGTGGTTTCTAAAGGCGATTATCACATTCTATTTTGGAAATTCTTTGTCAGACTCGTTCGCAAGAGAAAAAAAAGTAAACAGGCAAAACTGAACCAGAAACTAACAATAACTAAAGAATCGGAAAAATTTATTGCAGTTAATTCCACGGTATTTAGTGGTTATATTATTGTTTTACTATTAATAATTGCTACAATCGATCCTAAAAGCTACTAATAATGTTGGACCAGGAAAGAAAGGAGCGTAAAAGGCTCCAATCTGATTAATTCTATAATATAAAACAATTATTAGTATTATCATTCTGCTTGCCCCAAAGCAAGCATAGCGGCCATCTGTTGCGAAACTTTCTTGTTTTTGTTTAAACCATAACCAGATATTGTACCTCCAATAGATAATTCAGTCAAAAACAACTGAGTATTTGTGGAATATGTTATATAAGATGGGAATATTTGGTTAGGTGCTAATTTTGCGTATAAGGTATTCTTTGCATTCATATTCACATCAAAGCATGTCACCAAGCATTTATTAACGTGAATCTTAGTACCTGCGATAGTTGTGTATTCAACATCATTAACGATTACATTCTTTCCATACACAGAAAATAATGATTGTGGTATAGTTGGATCCTGCCCATTCAATAGTGATTGACTAGTTCCTTTATCATCAATTTCAGCCTGTAGAGCTTCGAGTACTTTTGAGCCAATTGAAGGGTGATTAAAAGAGACTTTTTCCATACCTTTCAACATTTCTTCATAGCTTTGTTCATAAGGTTCGACGCTTTGTCCTTCATTCTGAGAAGCTTCCAAAAGATTTGCATATTCTTCTGACTCCTTCAATTTTTCCAAAAATGACGGAGAATAGAAAGGTTTTAATTTAGTATTTGATAGCGCATCCATCGCAGCTCTAGTTTCAGATTCCTTAATACTAGCACCTTTTCCATAGCCCATGATATATCCATTAACTCGTAAACAAGACACAAAATCTAATCCATCAGAAACTTTTACGTAATCGATATTGGCAGTTGAGTTTAATATTAAACTTAATTCTTGTTTGGCATTTTTGTTTAGCTCCATTGTATTATCACTAATCTCTTGAGCTTGACCTAATATATCATGAGCTAGCTTTTCTATCCAAATACGAGATATAAACCAACCATTTAAGAATTTATCTGTATCAAATATTCCATCTGTTGATTCCATCATATAATCTTCATATATTGCTCCTAGGTAAGCTTCAAATGTATCTGCTATTGCCTTACCATCAGAAACTAAACTCGTTAGCAGTGAGTAGTTTGTCACCAATCTCTTATCAAACTCGTACATCTTAGCCCATTTAAATAAAGTTTTGTTCTTAACTATCTCGGAACGAAGTTGGGATAGCTGTCCTTCCGTGTAGAAGGGGAACTGTTCATATATCGTTGTACTAACAATGAAATTCAAATAAGAATCACCTAAAAATTCAAGTCGTTCATTGTGTTTTAAAATCTTCTGTCTCCGATCAATGTTAAGAGAACTAACAAATGATTCATGTGTAAAGATTCTTTGCTCTAGCACTGGGTTTGAAATTTTTGGAATTCCTGGTAAACCTTCAGCCTGTGGCTTATAGAAATATTGTTTAAAAGCTTCAAAGTTTCTGGAATTTTTTACCGAGTGTTTAACTTCTGGATGACTGTTGACCTCATTAGTAATTCTATCAAATAACTTTATGGCACCATTGCTTTCCTTCTTAGAACCCTCAGAAATATCCACTGTGGAGTCTGTTGGTGCAGAATCTCTAGGCTGGTAGGAATTATGGATAACAGCTGGTACCGAACTAGTAGAGTCAATCTTTGGTTGAGGGCTTTTGTATTGAAGTGAATTTGCTAGATCGCGATTTAGAGCTGAGTTCTTTTGATCATCCATAGATCCAATGGTGGTTAATTCAAAGTTTAAAAAGTCTAGCTTATTCTTTAAGTACAAATCTTTAATATTAACAGCCATTAAAAATGAAGGGTCTTCTAGATAGTTTAGTATATCTGCCTGATCCTCAGGCAACATTGATGCCAAAAATTTCTGATTATTGGGCTGTTTGATGATGTTGACAAACGTAGGATCTGGTGAAAGCTCAATGATTGTCTTCAAAGATTCGGAAAAACTGCGTGCAGCCAGCACAACTTTCTCAATTGATGTCATTATGTGTTATTATTATAATCGATGTTATTGGCTGTATATGACAAATATATTCTAACGTAAAAGGTGTTTTCATTTGTGGGGGCTTTGGGTGGCATCGCCCATCGTTCGTCATCCAACAGTATAGATAGTAAATGGGGAAAATGGAAATAGTAACCAGTTCAATTCTAAAACTATTTGTGCTGACATAATACATTAGTCACCTGTGCAAAAGACCAAAAAAAATAGCAAAAGACTCGGGGAAAATGTCTGTTTCGAGCGGTCATTTCTTTTTTTGCGTATTTTTCACCTCCACTGGCAACTTGGTTGTCATATGGAGAAATATCTTGTTTTGATTCTTCTTCCTCTGCCCTTTTGACCTTTCAAGAGATAAAGTTTCAAGCTATATACAGTTTTTGTTGCCTTCCATTTTGTTTTGTTATAAGAACATAGAAGCTCAATAAGAGATAGATTCTGCGAAAAGTGATACAGACTCTGAGCAGTACCATTCATTAAATTTCATCGTATTTGATTCCATTGTGCGATACAAGATCTCATTTTAAATACAAGTGTTTTATACTCCACCATGGCGCCACCTCCAAGTCCATTAGTTATTGATGCTCAAGCTGTGAGTGGGATCACAGGGTAAGTTTGCTTTTGTTTAATACTTTTTTGATCGGATCGTAGTTACTAATATTTGCTTTTTCTTTACTTTTTTTTACAGTTCTATATCTATCGCATGTTGGATTATAGTTTTTGCACCTCAGATATACCAAAATTTCATGAGAAATTCTGCCGAAGGTCTCTCTTTAATGTTTGTTATTCTTTGGTTGTTAGGTGACTTCTTTAACGTTATTGGTGCCATCATGCAAGGAGTTCTACCAACTATGATCGTCCTTGCTATTTATTATACCTTAGCCGATTTGGTTTTACTCTGGCAGTGCTTGGTGTATGGTCATGGTAACCCAAAAGCTCATATTGATCCTATCCATTTGTCACCTGCTAATCCATTAAATGAACATGAAACTATTTTGGAGACTGTTGTGAGTCATGAGAGTTTCCATAATAATAATAATAATGTTGAAGATGATGTTGATACAACCACTGATGAGGTTAACAGTTTCCGTGATATTGATGGTGTGAATATCAGTTCATCAAAGGGTGAAAAAAGTAAAGAGTTGTTCTATAACCTGCTTATGGTGTTGTTAGTTGTTTTAGCTGGTATTGGTGGTTGGTATTTCGGAGATTCTACCGATGACGAAACGGAACCTCCAAAAGATTCAGATCTGGTGATCAGTGTTTTTGGTCAAATATTTGGCTGGTTCTGTGCAGCACTATATCTAGGTTCTCGTATTCCACAGATCTTATTGAACTACGAAAGAAAGTCATGTGAAGGTATTTCATTCATGTTCTTTTTGTTTGCATGCTTGGGTAATATCACCTATGTGGTGTCAATTCTATGTGTCGCTACCGGTCCAAGATATTTACTTGTCAACTCTTCGTGGTTGGCTGGTTCTCTAGGTACCTTGGGATTAGATTTCTTAATCTTTGTTCAATTCTTCATTTACAAAACTGAAGAAAGTGATGGTGAAGAATCATCATTTGAGGAGGATAATATCGATGAAGAGCAACCACTTGTTGGCTCAAATTCTGCTGCTTATGGTTCCGCAGTTTAATATTATTTACAAGGTCTCTAAAATTGAGGGTGTTGGAATTGACATTTATACTATTGCTTTTGCTTCTGGGTTCGTTTCTTACTAATTTTAGTTGGTGTTTTTCTTTGATCGTAAGTTTTTCATTATTTTTTTTTACTTTTCATCAAACTATCATTCCCATATCATTTCTTATTGTTTGTAACTTAGTTTTATTATTTCTTTCTTTTTTGTTTTATTCCCATTTCTATCGTCCAAGCTTTCTATAGACTGCCCAAAAAGTTATTCTTGAATATACGATGAGAGAGTTATTCATTATTCATTACTGACGTAATTGACTTGATAATTTATGACGCTTTGTGGTGAGTGCAATTACTCCATTGAGTTACCCGCCATTAGATTATGCTTATCTAAATTATAATGTCATTATTAGTGATCATGTAAGCGATTATAGGATACGCGTATCAGACGCGATATCGCGACTGTGTTTGGATCTTCTTCTTGTTCTCTCTGGTTGACCGTGTCTCCTTGAAGGATGTTTGTCTCCTTCTTATAACGAATGCTTTAGAAAGAGCTTTATATTTGTTATTAATATTTAAACAAGTTGGCGAATAGATATATCATTTAATTAGTTTTTCGAATATGTCGAGTATCAGACCTGACTTGAAGTTTAACGATGATAGAGATCAGGCATCTTTTTATAAGAAGTATCTCAGATTACCTGTGAAAAGCGCAAGAACTTTGAGAGTTGTTGACAAAGGAGATTATTATATCTTGCTCGATGAGGATGCTGAATTAGTTGCAGACATGATTTATAAAACACAGTCAGTGTTGAAGACTGTTACTGCAGAGAATAGACAGATTCAATACGTTACTTTATCACAAGCTGTTTTTTCAAACTTGTTAAAGTTGCTTGTGGTTGACTCTGGTTACAAATTAGAACTTTATGGGAAGCAATGGGACAACATGAAATTAGCATCACCTGGTAATTTAAATGAGATTGAAGAGCTCATGAGTTCATCAGATATCAACTATGTTTCCATTATTGCAGCATTAAAATTGACTAACTCTTCTCTGGAAGGAAAGAAGATCTGTTTGAGTTTTTATGATGCTAACTCTAAGTACATTGGTTTAGCAGAATTTAACGATACAGATCTATTTTCAAACTTAGAATCAGTTTTAATTCAGCTAGGCATTAAGGAATGTCTTATTCCTTCGAGTTCTTCAATGCAAGATCCTGACTTAGAGAAATTGAAGCAGTTGATAGATCGTTGTGACATTGTCATTTCAGAATATAAGTCTGGTGAATTCTCCGACAAGAACGTTGAGCAGGATTTAATTAGATTGACTGGTAATGAATTGGTTTTATCTACAAATGAATTGTCATCTTTAAATGTAGCATTAGGCTGTTCGAATGCATTAATATCATACCTTTCTTTGTTATCTGATGACACCAATGCCGGTGCATTGACTATTGGGAAATACAATCTTGAACAATTTATGAAATTAGATTATGCAGCAGTTAAAGCATTAAATTTATTCCCACCTCCAACTTACAACAAATCATTAAACAAGAACGCATCATTATTTGGGTTGTTAAACAATTGTAAAACTGTCGCAGGTACGAGATTACTTTCTCAATGGTTAAAACAGCCTTTAGTGGATGTTGAGGAAATTAATAAGAGGCATTTATTGGTTAGTCATTTGATTGCAGATATGAATTTAAGAACTAATTTGCAAAGTTCATTTTTAAACGATGTTCCTGACGTTTCAAGATTAGTTAAAAAGATGGGATCGAGCAATAAAATTTCAAGATTAGATGATGTTATTAGACTATATCAATTGTGTGTTCGTTTACCTGATTTGTTGGAGTTTTTACAAACATCTGTTGATGAGTTAACAGATGAAAGCGATGAATCATCTCTAATTAGAGAATTGATAACTACATGGTGGATCGAGCCAATAACTTCATATTCCGCTAATTTAATGAAGTTCCAGGAGATGATCGAAACTACCATCGATATCGCATCATTAGAAGAAGCTACATCTGCCCAATCAATGAACTCTATGATCGCTATAAACCCAGAATTTGATGAAAATTTGATGAAAATAAGTGGAAAACTAGAAAGAATCAAACAGAGCATCAAAGAGATTCATTCAGATACAGGTGATGATTTAAATATGGATCTCGATAAGAAGTTGAAGCTAGAAGATCATCACGTTCACGGTTGGTGTTTCAGATTGACTAGAAATGATTCATCTTGTTTAAGAGGAAACAAGAAGTACAAGGAATTATCGACTGTTAAAGCCGGTGTTTATTTCACAACGTCTGAATTAAGTCAGTTGAGTTCTCAAATTAAAAATCTACAAGAAGAATATCAAAGAACGCAAAATGAAGTTGTTAAGGAGATCATTTCCATTACTACAACATATTCACCAATTTTGCTCAAACTAATGGTTGACATTAGTAAACTAGATGTGTTGGTTTCATTTGCTCACACTTCTGAATTTGCGCCAATCCAATATGTTAGACCTTCTAAGATGTATTCATTAAACTCCGAAACAAGATCAATGAACTTAGTGGATGCCAGACATCCATGTTTAGAGCAACAAGATGGATTGACTTTCATTAGTAATGATATTTCATTCAAAAAGGGAGAAAGTGATTTTTTGATTATAACTGGTCCAAATATGGGTGGTAAGTCAACATATATTAGAACTGCTGGTGTCATTTCCTTATTAAATCAAATTGGTTGTTTCATTCCTTGTTCAGAAGGTTCAGAGATTTGTGTGTTTGACTCTATTTTAGCAAGAGTTGGAGCTTCCGATTCTCAATTAAAGGGAGTTTCTACTTTCATGTCTGAAATGTTAGAAATTTCATCAATTTTACAAACGGCAACGGAGAATTCTTTGATAATTGTTGATGAATTAGGTAGGGGAACTTCAACATACGATGGATTCGGTTTAGCTTGGTCAATCTCAGAATTTATTAGTACTAAATTACATGCATTCACTATGTTTGCTACACACTTCCATGAATTAACTTCTTTGACTGAAACTGTCAACACAGTTAAAAATCTTCACGTGGTTGCCCATGTTGAAGATGTCCTTCAAGGTGTTGAAGATCAAAAGGTTGGCACCGACAGCAGTATTACGTTATTATATAAAGTTGAACCAGGTATTTCTGATCAATCCTTTGGTGTTCATGTTGCTGAAATTGTTAAATTTCCTCAAAAAATTATTTCTATGGCCAAACGTAAAGCAAGCGAATTGGATGATCATTCACACAGTAATGAGTCAAAAGAATTGAAGAAGCTCAAGTTTTCAGAGGAAGAGATTTTAAAGAGTAATGGTATCTTTGAGAAGATACTAAAGACTTGGAAATCAAAAGTTGATGAGATGGGGGATGTTAAAGATTTAGATTCTGATGATGTTATTAAGGTTCTAGTTAGTTTAGTCAAAGGTGAAGACGCCCCATTCAAATCTGAGTTTGAATCTGATAAAGTTCTTCAGGAAATGATGTGCCTATGAGTTAGAGTTTTAATATTTGTAAAATATATAGTTTAAAGAATGTTTTCATATGTTTAAAATTATAATTGACGAAAAATCCATAATTTCAATCGAACGGTAAAATTAAATTTTTCAAACAGTCAAAAAGAATTATTGTATTTCTACAGATTTGACAAATGATATCATTAACTGTTTATCGTATTTAACTAATTATTAAAAACTTTCCATTATTTGATTAGCCTTATATGTTATATGAGTCAGTGTTCATTTGCAAATAAGCAAATAAGCAAATTTTAAACTTTGGAATTTGTTTAATTACGCCACTACAAGTAAACTATATTACAGTGATGTGGATGCAGAATTCAATAATTCAACTCCCGCAACGGCACACTTGTCACAAGTTGCCCCCTTTTCCCGCTCCCCCTCCCCCTCCCGTGGCCATTGGTCAGGCTCGCCGCTCCAGCCTAGGCCACCAGGCTCCAGCCATTGCCGCAGCCGTTATTATCACGATACACAGCCCTAGAGTCATAGATAATTACATAAGCGTTATCGCAGATTCAGCAGTTGCCGGATTTGGACTTCGCACGAGGGAACTTCTCGCGGAACGCCGGTGCTGGTTGGTAGTCGTAATTTGCTTATTGTGTCTCGGTGTGCTGAAGAGCTCTGGGAAACTGGTTCCCGTTTGCTAAACAATGCTGGCCCGCTAGACGTCTATTCCGAACTAATAGTTACAAACCAACCAATTATTTAAGCTATATTAATCAAGCAGCGACATTTTTAGAAAAAAACGTTGGGGGCTTGAAAGCTACAAGAGACAGAAAGAAAGTCTATCAGCGAACTGCGGGCGGCTGCGAGGAACTGCAAATCAAATTGGCTGTGTGCTGCAAACGCGATGGAAGAAGAAAACGTCTATCTTTTCTTCCCGGTGAGTTTCCGGAGGAGAGTGCCATATTGGGAACTTAGGAGTTTGAACTTGGGAGAGTGATGTTCGATAGATGGTTCTTTTCTCTTTTGTTTTATACCTTTAGAATTTCTCTTCTTGTTTTTGTGTCTCCTCCGTTCTTCTTTCAGGCTCCTGAGACACATCTGTTAGTTTTTAATATTTACCATTTGACCAATGTCTAAAGCTATATCATCAAACAAAGTTGTTATCGGAGACCAGTTAATTCCCGCTACAATTATCTTCTCACCAGTGTCAGGGAAGATTATTAAGGTTTTTGAAAATGTTCTCGATGAAGAAGATCCAATTTTAGCCCTTTATAATGTTGTTTCTTACAGACAGTTTGGTAACTTTTGCATATTACCAGGCTTAGTGGATTCTCACGTTCATCTTAATGAACCAGGCCGTACAGAATGGGAAGGGTTTGCTACAGGAACACAATCAGCTGCCTCTGGAGGTGTCACTACCGTTATTGATATGCCATTGAATGCTATTCCTCCAACCACTACATTAGAGAATTTGAATATTAAGTTGGAGGCTGCTAAAGGTAAAACTTGGGTCGACACTGGTTTCTGGGGTGGATTGATTCCAACCAATTTGGACAGTTTGGTCCCTTTAATTCACGCCGGTGTTAGGGGTTTTAAAGGTTTCTTGATGGAAAGTGGTGTTGATGAATTCCCTAAAATTGACCCTGAATATATTGACAAAGCGTTAGCAACAGTGAAAGGGTTAGATACCATGATAATGTTTCATGCTGAAATGCAAACTGGTTGTTGTACATCTGGCCTGAAACAAAAAATAGTCACAAATCCTCATGAACCACCTTGTATGCATAATAAAACGTCAGATCCAGATCCAACTCACTATTCTACATTCCTTGCTTCTCGTCCAGATATGTTGGAAACAAATGCAATTTCTCACATTATTGAGTGCTCAAAAAAGAATCCAACTACACCTGTTCATATCGTTCATTTGGCCACTAAAGAGGCAATTCCAATGATTAAGCAAGCCAAAAATGAATATAAACTTCCTTTAACGGTGGAAACATGTTTCCATTATTTAACTCTTTCAGCTGAAGAGATTCCTGATGGGGCAACTCAATTTAAATGTTGTCCACCAATTAGAACAGATGCAAATAGACATCAACTATGGTCAGCATTACAAGAGGGAACTATCACATCTGTGGTGTCTGATCATTCACCATGTACACCACAGTTAAAGGGTTTGGATCGTGGTGACTTCTTAGCTGCTTGGGGTGGTATAACATCTGTCGGTTTTGGACTTCCATTACTCTGGACGGAAGGATCAGTTAATTTTGGTGTCACGTTACCTGATATTGTGAAATGGTGTTCTTTCAATACAGCAAAACAAGTTGGATTGGATCACAGAAAGGGTTCAATTAAAGCTGGATTGGATGCTGATTTTGCCATTTTTGATGATGAAGTGCTTTATGAAATATCCAACGCTAAAACTTTCTTTAAAAATAAATTAACTGCTTATAACGGTAAGAAAATGAAAGGTAGAGTTCTGGAAACTATACTAAGAGGTCAATCAATTTATGCTCTTGGAAAAGGTGTTGTTGATGTTCCAAGGGGTCAGTTATTACTTGAACCAAGACTTGGCTTGTTTATGTAACTTATATACCCTGCGTTTTCTTTAATTTTAATTTCTTATAATAGCTTTACTTCAATCAATTCCTCAATATATTCTCCTTAAATTAATCGATAAGTTGCTTTAATTTTATATTTAAACCAACTCGCAGTTGTAAACTTTTGCAAAAAGAGATTATAGTATAACAGAAAACAAATTACATATGCCTATATAGAAATCAAAAACAAACTAAAACAAAAAATTATATAATATTAGTAAAAAGTGAAGTGACAATAATAAAAAAAAAAGAAAACAAAGAAACGCAAGTGTCAAAAAAAGGAAACGCAGATGAATTAAGTCCAATAAACAAAAGAAAAAAAATAATTATTAAAAGTAAAAGAATAAACAGATCTTGGGTCTAGTAACAATGAAAAGCAGAAATGAATGCACCAAAACATAAAAAAGCAACTCTTTATTTTTTCTTTCAACTACGAAAACGCAAAAAAAACCCATCTTTCTTTCTAAAATAGCAATCAAATACCATATTTCATATTTAAAATATCAGCATTAAAACTGGCTAGCTCATGAAGAAGAGCATTCCAGCCAACCTCACCTAATCCACTTTTGAATCCATTTAATAACAAATGGAACATGGTGGCCAATCTTTCACCAGGATTCTCATAAACAGCAATACATTGAATTAAATTTTTCAACCCTTCTCTAGAATTCTCATCAGCAATATTCAAAGCCGTAGGGTTCAGCGTAATTACATTACACATACCTTCAAAACTTGTCTCCTTTTCTTCATTTTCTTCAATGAACATCATATAACTACACCAAGGTGTTAACACTTGAGGTAGATAACATCCCATATCACATGCATTCAGTGATCCAAATCTTCCAATTGTGATGGATGCATTTTCTAAGACAGTCTGATTAACATCAGAGCTTAATAACAATGGAATTAACACGTTCATGAAATTTGTCAGATATGGTTTGAAAGAATCTCTTGGAATACGAATAGAAATTTCACCCAATGCCCAGACTGCATTATTACAGGCAGCCGAAGAATCAAATGTTCTATTAGTAATTTCATTGCCAATACTAACCATAACTTCATGTAAACTTGGTAACACAATAGGATCAAGTAAATGAATACATAAATCACCCAATAATGCATATGCACTCTGTCTAACATCATCGGTACGATCATCAAAGCAGATTATCAATAATTTCATCAATGAAACATCATAGGTATCAAACTGCTGAATCAATTCTCTAGAATGCGCTGTCAAACCTTGAACTAAACCGTCAATTAAATCTATGGAAGTGACTATGAAATCTTTCTCAGGTGCGTCAAAGTTAGGATCATCGTTTGATAAATTAGCTTGTTCAATACAGTTTGTTAAAATTCTTAGTGCACGTTCGTAAACAGGAATAGCATAAGGAGCAAATGCTTCACCGAGAGCAGCAGCCACTGATGACATACATTCTAGCAATGGCCATAAATCTTTGTCATCATCAGACAACAATGTCCACTTTTCAATAAGAGGTGGCAGTAGCATTTCAATGTATTCACTCTTACTCTTTAATTGACTACCAACTTTCTCGGCAAATGTTTGCACAGTGTCGTACAGTATGATCAAATTCTTTCTTTGATATTTAGAGAAGTATATTTGGAAATGATGTAACAATGGCTCAATGAACTGCTCAATTAAAGCGGGGTCAGATGAATCGATGAAATCAGCTAATGAGGAACATGCACTCTCTTGAACTACTTTTTGAGTATCTAGTGCACATAGCATAATTGCTTGGAAAGTAGGAACAAAGTAGTTAGCGCAAGACCCACCATTGCAAGCTTCTGAACAAACCCAAGACGAGTATCTGCCTAATGTCCAACAGGCAATCTGTCTAACTCTAGTTTCAGAATCCTTCAATCTATCAACTAAAAATGGAATCAAACTTGGCAATTGTGTCGAAGCAAGGTCTAAACAACCTTCAGCAATGGCACCCAGCGCCAAAATAGAAGCTTCTCTAACAGGCCATTCAGCAGAACTAATCCGCTCTTTAATTATAGGCAATGAAACTTCTAATACTTCACTTGGACAATTTGTAGCCAGCACATCAATAGTAGCAGCTGAGCATTTTCTTAGATTCCAATCAAATGAGTGATCCGCATCATCATCATCATCATCTTCGTCAGAGAAGTCATCATCAGAGTCTGCTTTCCCGTTACCGTTGGCAGATGCCTCATTCTTACTAGATTGCTTATGGACATCTTTACCTTTGGCCATTTGTGGCTTAATGTCATCATCCTTATCTTCCACATTTTCATTGTCTTGTTCATCTTCATTTTCAATCATGAAAACATCCATTTCAGAGTAAACCATCTTTTCAAGTAAGACAGTAATAATATCATTCAACATTGGTTTCACCAATTGCATCGAGATATCTGAAGTGGACAAGCCCAACAGAAACTCACAAGCCTCCAAAGCAAGTTCTTCGTTAGGATCCTTAATCGATGTAATACAGTAATAAACAATATATTCCAAATTAGGGATCAATTTATCTGGTCTAACGTCAAGAATGTTGGTATAAGCGGTACAGACCTTCGTTCTGACACTTGGATCGGCATCTCTTGCTAAATAATATAAGCTTGCCATGTAATCATCAATATGCATTAACATACCTTCGTTTTTGTGTAATAGGAACTGATTTAAACAGGTTAATGCATATACTCTGATCTTAGGAACGGTCGATTGACATAATTTGAAAAAACTAGGAATCATGAAATTAACTGGTCTTTCGCCATTGTATTCATAATTTAGATGAGCTGGAGAATCTTCACAAATTTTCGCCAGACAACTCATTGCACCTTCTTGAGACTGTATAGTACCTGCTGCACCAGAAGCTAGTTCCATAAGATTTGGTAGAATATTTGGCCATTTTTGAACGCCAGTGATTACAAACAAAGATGTAATGACATTACCTGTGATATTACGAACCATGTTCTCAGAATCTAACAAACCTTTCGGAAGCTCAGTTAAGATATGTTGTTTGAGATCATCTGGTTGGTGATTGAAGTTTTTGATCAAGTCATTTTTCATCAAAATACCAGCTGAAGCTCTGATTGTTGGCTCGATCGTCTGACAGTTCACCAAAATATGTAAAAGGTAATTGAAAAATTGTGGTTGTTGTTTGGCATTTTCTATTCCTTTTGTTGCTTCAAGACGAACATTTGCATCTGGTGCCAAAGTACCAGCAAGAATCATCCATAACTGCTTTAAAGCTTCTGGATCTGGAGACCAGTCTGACATGGCACTAGCTTGATTCTATTGTGTGGGTGTGTGTTTTTATGAAATGACGGAGTGCCTTTTTATGGTTCCTGATGGATAGGCAATGCTGTAAAGAAAAAAGAAAGATATCTTGCAGTAAAAGATGAAAATATCAGAATTAAAATGCAACTAACAAGGTATTGAATGTTATAACTATATATGCTATTGTTGAAAAAATCCCACCTTTTGTTTTGAGATCAAACAAAAGACCTCTTGTTCTGTCGTGGTTGACTGACTATGAATATTGTTCAAAAAAGAAAGTGTTTGGATTCAAAGTCACCGTACCAATTATTGAGATTCACACAACAAACTTCGACAATTCAATTAGGGATTATTAGTGAAGAATCTCTAGACAACACTGATTGTGACAGTTTCTACCCTACTGGACTTAAAGCTCACCAAACGCACTGATTGCCTCAATTTTTTTTTTTTTTTTTTTGGTAAAAATTTTTTTTTGAGTTTCGCAGCACGGAAAGATTAAAATCCTTCACGTGACCTAATCTTAAAAATAACTATAGTGTTTATAATTTTGAAGAAATACTATACAGAGAGAATTAAAAGAGTGTCCAAGTATTATACAGTCCATTATGAATGGAGAAATAAATAAGGTAAAAAAAATAAAGGCAATAAGAAAACATCATGGCCATTAATGAACTAACGTAGTTGATAAATGGTAAAATGCCAATCTTTACATAGTAAATAGTTGGTGATGCGTGAAATGAATACTAAAACGGCCGGAGGAGAACAAGAACAAAGTAAAAACTGCCAGATCACTAGGCAATCTGGATAAAGCATATATTAATTCAGAACAATTTCGTTTAGCATCTGTTCTAATTTGTCCAATTGGTTGTATAATGGGTTGAAGATTTCATTCGTTACTGGGTGAATGTTGTCAAGGGTCATTAATGACGAGCTTGAACCTCTCTTGTTAACAGACTCGTCAGGAGACCCTCCAGCTCTTTTATGGCTGATTGATGAGGTTGCTGAACCACTCAGGACACTAACTCTATCCGCTGATTTGTTTCTTATCAACTTAGGACTATTGTTAACTGTATTTTGTGTTGGTGTAGAAGTGGTCGATAACAAAACTTTCTTTGAAGGGAACCCTGATGAAACTGACGCAGGCACCAAAGATTCAGCCGTAGTTTCCAGTGATGAAGAAATGGCATTTTTAAATAATGGATTACGATCCTTTTGAGTTGCAGAAGTGGATGCATTTGCAGAATTGGATATCGATGAAATTGTTGAGTTTGTAGATAAAAGCGAATGATCCCTTTGATCATTCAACATTTCTTCATCTTCAGGTTCAAACTCATCATTCGGAACGTTACTTTCCCTTGAAGGCTCGCTAAATTCAGGGTTACCGCTTAAAAGATCATCTAACATCTTGATACTGCTATTGTTTGTAATGTTTCTTTTCTCCAAAAATTCATTTCGGCTTTCTTGAAATGACATTGGCTGGAAGTCGTTGTTTTGCAGCCTTCCTCCAGAACCAGGTTGAATATCATACATTTTATGAAAGGTAGGCGTCTGCAAAATTGAATTAGATGGATCAGATTGAATGGTGGTATTAGGATCTTCCTGGTTTGAGATATCATCATTGGATCCCGTTTCCTTTTGTGTGAGGTTTTGCTGCTCCGTATCAGATTGAGGATTCTCAATATTGAACTCAGATTCAGATATTGTTGAAGGAGAGTAGGATCCAATTGAGCCTTCTGTGTCTAGGAATCTAGCATTTGGTGGTTGGGTAAACCTGGAATGCACAATCTTTGGAGATTCTTTAGATCTATGAATGCCCACATGTTCAACAAATAAGTCTCGTTCCATGGAATCGTCGTCATCACCATCATCATCATCTTCTTGTTCTTCTTCGGCATCATTCTCACTCTCATTCTCATTTTCATTTTCGTCCTCATCATTGTCTGAAAAGCTAGCGAACCTTTGATTATATTCATCCAAGTTCTTCACTAAGAAATTGGAACTACTGATTCTTTTTGAAACGGTCAGTTGCTCATTATCATCATGCACCTCACTTAAAACTTCACTTCTAGCGTCTTCATCCTCATTTAGACCTGGTAAACCTCCCGTGTCCGGTGCAAAACTAACAGTCTTTCTGATGGAGGATTTGCTTCTCTTCAGTGAACTTTTTCTGCATAACATTAAAGACAACTCACTACTTTTTCCCCTGTTGCTCACTTCATCTGAAATTGTAATACTATTTTCTATACTTAAATTGCTGCTTTCATATCTGTTTTCATATTTATTTTCAGCTATAAGTAAATTGGGATTGCTGTAACGGTTCTGTGAATTCATTTCAAAAACTTTCATATCATCTGTACTTAGTGCGGCAACATCATCTCTTTCAATAACCTCATTTTTCCAACAGTTTAATCTGGCTAATCTTTCTTCAAATGTTTCCAGTATCTCTGCAGGTGCAAAACCAACTTCAGAGTTTTCGATTTTACGAACTAACCACCAATAACTATCACTATCATTCAATAATTCAACTGAATCATCTTTATAAAGTTCTAAATGTGAAGGATCAGGTCCACTAAAGTCATAAAGAGCATACAACTTACTTGGATCAAGCTCTCTAGGAGGGGAAGAAGGTGGAGATGGGAACATTTCATCAATGTAATCATTCAAATCATCTTCGTTATCATCATCGTTCTCATAATCATCAAAGCTGTTATCAGGATAGTCAGAAGTGGCGTCTCTTTGAGGTTTATCATTATATATATTAATTTCTCCATTTTGAAGTTCTTTTTGTCGCTGATTTTCGTTAATCTTCTGTTGGAATATCTCATCTGTATCTAGAGTATCAACAGCTAATGCATTTAAATTTGTTTTTGTAAGTTGACTTTCGGGTCTATATATGGGACTAATAACTGTAGAGCTTGCCTGTGACGAGCTGTTAGATAGTTCATCATGTAGCCTTCGACTATCCACAGGTGACCTCAGATCAAGAAAATCTAAACTACCATGAACTGCTGAATCTTCATCTATTCCGAGATCCTTACGAGTAAATTGCCTACTTTGTTCAAATTTATCGATGCTCATCTTGAATTTTTATATTTTGAGGCTGTTTCAAGATGGTATTTCGGGTAGAATATGAGTCGTTTGAGTAATATATTGGTCACGGCTAATAAAAAAAATGCTAAAAATGGATGAGTACTGGTTAAACGCAAGAACTATTAATGAATCAAACTGATGCTATATTTAATATGATATATCAATATCAATACTTTTTTAAGATTTTTTTGTTTATTCGGTTGAATTATGCAAGGTGATGTTAATGTGCAAAAGTGGTGATTAAAGGGGTTGATCCGATGACCAATGCGATTGATAAGTAGCTGGCACAAGCTTGTAAGCCGAGTGGGAAACGTAGGCCAATCAAGTGGATCAAGCTAGAAAGAGTTGTAACTGACAGCTGCTTGGTAGAGAGTAAACTCTGAGCAGTAAAACTATGAAAAAGCAAAAACGCTGAGTACGATTGATTAGAAAACAAAACAAAACAAAACAAACAACGACGTATAGATGAAATCAACACCAAATTGAACACAAACAAAACATGTCTTGAGATAGAATTTGAAGCCAACTGGAGCGGCCAGCGGGAATAGTTACTAGTAGCCTGCCCTGCACAGCAGAGCACAGCGTGGTGACCACTGGGTTCTTCCTGATGGAGTAGGCAGCGCCCGCGGACAAAACGAACACCTGCGGACAATATTTACATTTGGCTGACGGCTCGCGACCGCGTCCCGCGCTGGCGACGATCACCTGAAATTGTCTTTGGGGAAGGTGTCCCGATGGGGGTTGTTTATGGCGACGTCTGTGTTATTGAGGAGGCTATTGTTTTTGTGGTACTTAATTATATATACAACGTATGTACACTGACTACAGTCTACAGTCTACAGTCTAGAGTCTACAGTACGCCAAAATTCAAATCCCATTTCTCAGTTTCAGAGGTGATTTTACACTTTAGAATGTGCAGTTGAATTGATAATTGAGAGATCAGTACTGTACAAATATGCATGCATAACACGCGCACGCTACGTAGTATTCGTTATTAACACAGATTTATTTGCATGGCCTTACCCAGCTTACCATATGTTGACATATGCCTGTCGCTGATGGGAGCACCTGTGTTATTCAGTATGTGCTCACTTTTGTGAACTCTTCGGTTCGAACCCTCTCGTATCTAGATTGCCGAAACATTATAAGTAATTAGGCAACCTAAATACCATATATATTTTTATTTGATTCATTGCGGAGATTGTATGTAAAATATAGTACGAAGCTACGAGGGTTTGCGCTGTACAAGCACCAGAAAATTTTTAAACAAGTCTATATGGCAAATGTAATAATCATATCTATAGTATGCATAGGTTAAAACTAAAATTGTGCTTATATTACCGTATTCGAATGGCTAAAACAATACTATAATCTTAAATAAAACTGTCGTAACCCTAAATGCTACAGCCTACGACTCACGAGTAGGATCTAATACAATACGTAGTGTAGACGAGAGAACAGAATCAATAACACGCAACAAAAGCCCCTTATGTGGGTGGACTAAACACTAGTTGCACAAAGGGAGTTATTTGCTGTTTTATAGCAGCTTAAAGTCTCCCATTATTCAGACAGTAAAAACACCAGCCAGTAAAGATCGAATCCTTACGTCTAAAGGGCCGATTGTCGATGCTCCTCCAGGCAGAGACGTGCGACACGACAACACTTTTGTGCCAGCCACGCAAGCAGCCTGATGGATCACAATCAGTCCAAGCAGACTCTTATTATTGTAGCACTAAAATCTAAAAAGCTTTCGAGAAGCGTTCTAGCGTTTTTGCATGCTGAACGGCAAAATTCCCTGCGATCGAACAGGGGCATGATTTCAGATCTACAGCACTGGCAATATTGAAATGGTTTCAGATCTTGGCCTTTTGATTTAAATTTATGAGTTTATTTTCCCTCTCATCACCAATATATTAATTATGCTACCATCCTGATATTTGTGAATACTAATGGTCTTAACTTTTCGGATAGCGGCAATAAAAAGAAGCTTCGAGGCTACACGATCCACGAAATCGCAGTTGCACGCTCAGAGCCGCAATCATCGCTGCTGAGCTAATTAACTCCATCACCCGTTTAGTCTTGAAGAATCGAAGTGCGCCAGGCGACAGGGAGGTACAAAACCCGCTTGGGTCACAAATAAACAACTACAACGTCTGACCTTGAGTTACGGAATTTCGGTATACCCCGTATTATATCAAACTAAACCTTCGACGAAGATTTTTTGGACTCATCATGCTTATTGTGGGTCTTACTGGAGGAATTGCCTCAGGTAAATCGACAGCATCTAAAAGATTAGATGACTACCATCACATTCCCATTATAGATGCTGACAAGATCGCTCGTGAGATAGTAGAGCCTGGTAAACCAGCTTATAAGAAGATAAAAAACTACTTTGAACCTAAGATTCCTGATTTATTGAATGATGATCAAACGTTAAACAGACCTGCTTTAGGAAAGTATGTGTTTACTCATAAAGAAGAACTTAAAGTTTTGAATACCATTACACATTCTCAGGTTCGTTGGACGATGTTTTGGAAAGTTATCATGAACTGGCTTTATTTTGAACCGTTGGTGATTCTTGATGTACCTTTACTTTTTGAGGCCAAAATGGATCTATTTTGTGGTACCACAATATGCGTGGTTTGTGACAAAGATATTCAATTGAAGAGATTGATGGACCGCAATCCAGAATTGAGCCAAGAGGACTGTGAGAACAGAATTAAAAACCAGATGAGTAACGAGGACAAAATTAAAAGATCTGATATTGTCCTAAATAATAACTCTGATATTGATGAATTTTACGGTAGATTGGATATAGCTGTTTCTGAGATCAAGCCATATAGATGGTTGACATTCATAGAGATCCTTTGTCCTCCTGTGGGAATTCTTTCAGGGTTAATTTGTATTACTGGAAGATTATATAATGCTAGAAATGCTAGCTAATAAATATTACTGGTCCAAAACACCAGATAATGACCCTTTAAGTTTTCCGAACACGAATGCTAGCATTAGCGTAAGAGGTGGCTATTATTCTCAAATATGAATACAGATTCTGCATGAATATAACTTAATTTAATACCTCGTGTGGGCTGGTTGTTAACTCAAAACATCCTTTAGTGGCAAATATCTACAGATATTGAATCTATAGATGCCTGCTTTCAGTACTGATTCTTTATGTATTTCTATATAAATAGACACAAGAAAATGTATTACGACACTTTACGAATCTTCAATGACAAAATTAACATAGTATCCCATAAAACGAGACATTTTCAAGCTAGTATTTAAACTTAATTATAACCTTGTTTAATCATCCCTAGCAATACTACTTCTCTTGTGGACTTCAGATCATCTCCCCCCCCCCCCCCCCCCCCCCCCCCCCAGGAGCGAATTAGCCGACGTAAACCGGCCGGTGCTGCACCTAAATCAGGAACAGCTTAGAATCTTCGGGGTGTGCGAAGGATTCTTTATCACTGCATACATGCTGTACCCGAGTCGATCTTATCAACTAGTATATACTCGCAATTCTCTTCCCTATAAAATCAATTCTTGCAAATTGATCTTTCTAAACCTAAATAACAACAAATAACATATCACACTTTTAAATCAAATACCAAATTATGCCAACAAATTTAGCTGATGATCCAACTATCTCGGATGAGCAATTCCTTATAATGAAAAGCAAGGCCTTAGAGTCTAGAGACTTATCTTATTCACCATACTCGAAATTCAGAGTGGGTTGCTCGATTCTGACTGATACAGATGAATTTATAGTGGGAGCCAATGTGGAAAATGCAAGTTACGGAGGTGCAATATGTGCAGAGAGAACTGCAATTGTGAAAGCTGTTACTTCAGGCCATAAGAAATTCAAAGCATTGGCTGTCTCTACAGATCTAGAAACTTGTGCTTCTCCATGTGGTATATGTAGGCAAGTTATTAGAGAATTTTCAAGTGATAAAAAGTTGCCTGTTTTTATGTTTAATAGGGATGGTTCCAAGGTTATTAAGATGACTATTGACGAGTTGTTACCGTTGAGCTTTGGCCCTGAAGATTTAGGAATGGAGACTATTTAAATGATAATCATGAAAAGAAAATATATTTGTAAAAAGATGCAAGTACTTAGATTAGTCAACTTATAAGTTGAATGAATATAAAGTCATAAGAAGATAGAATCAAAATACGACAGAACGAAAGAGGAAAAAAAAGAGATTTATAAAAATAGATATATATATATATAAATATACATAAATGACATGCAATTTTAAGTAGATTGAATCAATCTTCTGATATCTAGCCAGTTATTAATGCTATTGTTTGACATTCAATGAAAGATCATTTAGCACTTTTTGTGCTGTTCATTAATTGTCTATGCTTTGATTTAAGTTGAATTAATTCATGAAGAGAACCATCAAGTAGGCATTTAAGCTCCTCGTTCTCAGCTTGTAGCCTAACCCTTTCCACTTCTGATTCATTGAATCTAACAATTAGAGTATTATAAGCTGAACATAGATTCAAGTAATTAGTTTTCAAAATTGCAAAGCACTTTAAAAACTTATTTTCCTGAGGTGGTGGCGGTGGCACTGTTGAAGGGTTAGCTTCCAAGCTAGTATTTGAATTCAGAGTTGAAACTGGGTTGTAATTGGCAGAATCGACTTCAGTTTTCAAAGACGGAGCAGTTGTAACTAATGGAAATTCCTTTTTGGGTGTCGGATGCTGTGTAATATAATTAGTTTTTGGCATGTTCCTGCCGGTATCAATGTTAGTTTGTGTGGCAACACCAATAGTGCCTAAATCACACATGCTTGGTTTTGCTTTACCAAATGATGAGTTGCCATTGGATTCTTCATCATGGGCACTTAAGATAACTTTTTCCAATTCATCAAATTCTCCATCAACTTCCATGTTATCTAAATCTTCTGGTAGGTCATGTGTATTGCCACTGATCCCTTGATGTGTGTCATCTGGGTATGGTGTTGTATTTCCAATTAGGTTAGCGATTTGTCTATGCAATTCATCTTCATCTAGCATGCTATTCTTTCCATCTATATTTATATCATTACTTTCTTCATAGGTTGTGTGTGATCCCATTGATTCAATTGGAGTGTACGGAATGTTGGATTCCGGTGATGAGCCATAGGTCAATGGTTGCTGCTGTGAGGAGGTTGTCATCATCCCTTCTGATGTGTAACTGTGCATGCTTGTCAAAGTTTCCAATCCATTGAATCCACTGTTGTTCATTATTTTGCCTATATATGAGTTGAATGATCTGAAATATGGAATTTATTTTCAAAAACTATGAGATCTATTGATTGAGGGAAAAATCACACTGCTAATATATTGATCTGATTATTTAAATTTAAAAATCTTTAAAATTTTTTTAACAATAGGAAAAAAAAGTTTACGCTGTACACACCTAAATCGTAAATATTTTTCTTAACAACAAAAAAAAAACCGTTTTCTTGATTACATTCTTATGTCTCGGAATGCAAATCTGCAATTTAAAAATAGGTTAAAGCATAAACGTAGCAAATAGATGGTGTATTATGCATTTTCTAGGTAGCGGTTTATAGTCTACAATCTACCTTGCAATATAATTTCGCTCTTGCATATAAAATTTACAGTTGGATCAAGTTTATGAAAAAAAAAGCGTAAAAAAATAAATTAAACTCCTTAGATATAATCAAATAATTATACATTCGTAGAATAAACCTGAAATCAAAATCATGACAAAATCATTTAAGAAAACATCTAATTTAGATAACAAGAGTTATTCCAAATTTAACTCTAACATCAAATTTAGTTTAATTTGAAAGTAGTGTGACATTTACCACAGTATTGTCTGTCTTCCATGGAAGCCATGAAGACACCAGCACCACAGGTAGCAGATGGACATTCTCTCTTTAATTTTTCGACATTTCCGTCACCGTCAACCTTGTAGTAAGTTAAAACAGCAAGCTTGTTCTTTCTGTGCTTGTGCTTAATCTTCTTTGGGGTGGTGTAAACCTTCTTCTTTCTCTTCTTACCACCACCACATAAGCTTAAAACTAAGTGTAAAGTAGCTTCCTTTGGGATGTTGTAGTCAGCTAAAGTTCTGGAGTCTTCCAATTGTCTACCGGCGAAAAGTAATCTTTGGCCATCGACTGGGAAGCCTTCAATCTCTTGGATTTGAGATTTGACGAACTCAACGTTGTCAGAGGTTTCGACTTGTAAAGTACGAGTGTTATCAGTTAAAGTCTTGTAAAAAATTTGCATTTTTTCGATAATTAGGGTCGTCTGCAAGGGGATGCTTCTTTCTAACCTAGTTGTTACAAAACTTATACAAATATCAAAGAAACTTCTTTATAGTAAAGTAAACTGAAAGAGCTGAAAAATTTTAGACTGAAGGCCAAGTGCGAGGTGCACCATCAAAGCCAGAGAGAGAGAACAAAAAACTGTGCACTGAGAGCGAAACCCGCGTGCCCTCACTGGATATCATGTGACTATGGTTTGAGGTGTGAATTCTGAACGGGATCTCATGCTGAACATATACTTAATTTGGCAGAATAGCTTTTATTAGCCAATAGATCACGTAATTGATAAGAGGGATGCAGATAAAGCAAAAAGTGCCAAAAGAGGGCAGTTCAAAAAAACAAATAAGAACCCCTTAATTAGCTTATTTCAACCATCATCGGCTAACTAATGGGTTTATAGAAGACAATTAAGATATTTTGGAGATATAGTATATTGAAAAGAAGTTTCAATTTTTGGTTGAAAGATGGATCTGGTTGATCATAGTTCTCTTCTCATTCCGATTATACCCGCTTCTACAGATGATCGTGAAATAACGGTGGAAGAACTAATACGAAGAAATATATTAAGAAACAATGTGTTTTCAAACAGTTATCCTGTTGGAAATTTAAATGATCTGTCTAATTATCTTGACCTAATGCCTTCCAAGGTGAACAACACTTTTCAATATCAGGATCCAACGTATAGTGAGAAGCACTCGATTGTTAGCTACAGAAAAACAAATATATTGAAAAGGGTCAAAAGGTGGGTAAAAATAAGGTGCCGTAATTGCCAAATTCGAACAGCTAGTCTATTAAGAAAACTTTGGAAATTGATCTAAAAACAGAAATTGCCAAATAAAAAATTATCTTTTTACAATGTAACCAATTTTAAGAATACCTCAAATGGGTCATTTTTACATACAAAAGTTAGAAAATAAGCTTGTAATATTAAGTAGTAAATAGTTTCATTAATTAAATTTTGTGATTGATAATGTCGGTCGGCGTAAACTCTAAAAGCTCAGGAAATATTCTTGTAAAGAGCAAATCCAAAATATTCCATAAAATGACCTTATTAATCAGCTTGTAATTAAAACTCATTAAGAAAGCGTCAACTTGTAAATCCAAGTTTTCGTCAGTTTTGAATAGTAATTTCATTATACCTGGTTTCAAACCGAGAACTTTGATTATCTTTTCCTTATTCTTGTTTTTCACCTCATTCAATTCGTCGACAGTGTTTGGAATATATCTAGGAGCAGTATTGAACGTTGTATCGGTGGGAAACATGATGTTTCGTAGAATTCTTATTAGATTTGCAACAGTTGAATCGGAAATAATCACATTATTTATCAGATTACGCATTATGTTACCCACCAAATGACTAAATCTTTGAGATTTGATTAGTAATTGTCCGAGTAAACTCACTTCTAAATGTAAAATAGGGAGTCTCTTGTCGAATTGAATCATATTGCTTAAAAATGGGAAAATTGCATAACTCAAAACAGAATTCTCATGTACTTGCTTGTTAGAAGAGAAAACTGAGGTAGTATAAGCAATAATATGGCCAATATTACGCCCCACAGACAAAAGCATCTCGTAAATTCCTTTTGTTTTAACTGCTTCATTTTGCTTTTCAATAATCTTGTTATCTTCATTCTTCCTCAGAATTGCATCACAAATGGAACCAAAAAGATTCCAAATCATAAAATTATCACTCAAATTTTGAATTACATTTTTGATAATCATGTCATTAACTAACGAAATGAGAAATTTCCTACTCAATTTAGAGTCAAGTTCTTCAAACGGCACCAAAAGTGATACAATCGACTTTACGAGAATCTTGGAATACTGTGTCTCTAAAACAGGGTCATCAAATTCAATGGCAAAATGTTTATTAATAGCTAGATAGTTTTTGATGTATTCAATTTCCATTTGATCACTTTGCCTCACGTTCAATCTCGATCCTACCTGAGAAGACACTAATCTGCTTGTGTCCAAATGCTTGTTCATAACTATAAACAATTCATCGAAAAGAATCTCTCCCCAATTTAACTTTTTGCATCTTTCTTGTATATTTCTTGTCATATGCGCAGTCACACTGACTATCTCATTTAAAAATTCGTCATCTTCATCAGTTGAAAGCCGTTTATACCATGAAAGAACAAATTGATTGAGGAACAATCCAATTAATGCGTACAACTCCATATCTATTTTCGTAGAAGATGTGAATGCTGGCAAATACTCTTGAACAGTCAATTCCTTACGAGCATTCAAGTCTGAAGATATAAATAGTCTTTGAACTAAACGCTCCAAATATTCTTTTGAATCTTTCGGTAATTCTGGCTCTTTGTTTTCAATCTGTGATTGCTCATCTTCTGATAGTACTTGTATCGTTTTTTTAAGACTACTTCTATTCTGATGCACTCTTCGACTGTAGGGAAGTGATCTCAGCTGACTTGAGAAACCTTTTTGCAGTCTCTTTTTGGGTATCGTAGAAGAACTCATATTTGATCTGCTGTTTCATACCACATAAAGCACCTGTAAATTGTGATCCAACTATGTGATTGTCTCCCCAGATGTATAATTAGTTCCAGTATCAGATAATAAATACGAATATATATGCAGTGCACGACTAAACTGAGCGTGCCAGAATTGGATAGCTATATAACTCTAGCTAGTTATATTGGCAGGACCAACGCGACACCAAATCTTTTGTTACTCTCTGTTATTATATAATCGCATATTTACGTGAGGGATAGTAATCAACAAAACACCATTCAATCAACAGCCAAGGATAACCAATTAAAATGGATGCAGTCACATCGAAGTACGTCGAGAAGTATGAGTCAGGAAAATTGGGCTCCCAACTTGGGGATGATTTAATTACCGATGGTCAAGAGTACGATTCTGACACGCTTTTGGAGGAGCTAGAAAATGAACTTGAAGACGATGATAAATTTTTGAATAAATATAGGGAAAGTAGAATATCTCAACTATCAAAGGAGATGAGCAGGTCTAAACAAGTAATTGAAAATTTGGATTCTGCCTCAAATCTATACAGACAAATCAAAGATGAAGGTGAATTAATCAAGTTAAGTTCACAAAAGAAATCTGTCGTTATACTTTTTTACAATTCAAGTTTTCAAACGTGCAAAATGATAGACAAATCGCTTGAAACATTATCTTTGAAGCACCTTCACACATCATTCTATAAGATAGAAGCTACAGATGCGCCATTTTTGGCAGTGAGACTAGGTATAAAGGTTCTACCTTGTGTCGTTATGTATAAAAATGGATTGGAAGTGAGTCGAATTGTTGGATTACAAGGATTAATCGTGGGTGATAATTTAAACAGCTACGATACCAAGAACTTAGAAAATGTTTTGTTAATGCAGGGGATCGTGGAAAGAAAGGCGTTTGATTTGACTAACATCAAAAACAAACGCAATAATGATCAGGCGTCCGATTACGAAAGTGATTTAGATATCTGAAAAATAGTCTGAGAGATCATATGTACAAATTTCTTTTCTTTATGTATTTTTAGCACAGAACTATTTATTTCTATTTAATAAAAGTTATATACCCCATTTATTATTTTAGTTTACCACCTTCGGCAAGCTTTCTTTTTTGTCTAGCCAACTTTCTTAATGCCCTCATATCAGGTGGCTGTTCAATACCTAACTCGTTTCTAAGTTCATTGATATCTTTCTCCATAATATTCTCCCAATAGACGTTAATCAATGGCTTACAGGTGAAACTATTTTTAATAGCCCAAGGATAATAGATACTAAACAATCTTGATCTTTGATCAGCTTTAATTGGAATTGGAGCAAATAATGCACCCATACCAGCAAATGGGATCTTCAAATTCAAAAATTCAAATAGTTTTAATGCTATTTCTCCCTCTCTCACAATTGGTAAACCTGTTATAGTGTGATAGAAGTCATGGCATTGTCTATATCTTTGGAAAATGAATGCCAATTCTTCATCATCAATAAATCTGACAGGTTCTCTTGTATCTGGGGAAACACCTTCTTTTTCTAACCAAGACACATATGATCTACCTAATGTATTTTCAGGTAACTGTTTCAAATGTTCTAAATCTAAAGACTCTGATGTGATATTTGGTCTTTCTCTTAAGATTTGTCTTCCTGTTGGATCATTTAACATTTGTGTTCTCAATTGGTTCAAAAATGGAGTTAATGCAGTTGATTCACCCAATGCAACAATAAATTCATTTCTCTCTGGATGTAAATATGCACCAATTGCTGAACCTATGAATAGGGCACCTTTTTCAAGTGGATGTAATGGAACATGACTTGGATAATTTGGTTCAGGTCTTTGGAACAATGGCTTACTGGACTCTATTTTTTCTAACTCAACAGAATTTTCCGTCTTTTTCTTATGTAATTCTCCCCTTTCCATTTGGTTAGCTAGTGATATCTTTTCCCATAGAAAATGAGACGATATTGTTGCTGCTGTAGAGACAGCAGTTAATAAGATGCCTCTCGTTTGTTGAGATCTCCCAAGAGCTGTTTTTGAAATTTTATGTAATGATTGAGTCGTCAACATTTTTTTTACTTTGTTTAAATAGTTTCCTCCTAATGTCCTATTGAATTTAGTAGTAAGGAAGAAATATCAAAACTGTATAAATCAACTGTTCTTCATAATTCAAAGAGTCTGAATCGTGCGACTTTCGAGGCATCTGTATCCTTCCCTATTCGGGCCTCATCATATGTACATTATATGGCTGTGCCGCCGCCATCACCTGCCATGTTTTCTATACGAGCAGGTTCTACAGGTATATTCAAAATAGGAATCAATAAAAATGTATAAAACATATATATATATATAACGGTTATATAAAAGTAAGATCGAGTAAAAAATAGTAAATTTCGTTAAAACTTAAGAAAACCATTTTTGTTTGGGAGAGAATAAATAAAAGTGAAATGATCAAAAAAACTTGCGAACATAAATTTCTATAAAACAAAAAGAAAAATCAAAATTTGGATACCAAATGGAAGTAAAAATGTTCAAAAATTGATGCAATTGTATAATCAAATTGTATAATCGAATAATGATGAGTGAGCAGAATCTGTTCACAATAAGCGCATGTATAAATAAAGCAAAACGGAAGTCGGACGAACAAAACGAAACAAAACAAAAAAAACACAAAAAAGCAAAATAGCAACGATGAAGTAAAAAATAACGAAATATAAAATAAAGAGTAATGCAAATGAAACTCAGATAATGAGTTAACGATTGTACTTAACTGTTTCTATAAAAAATACCTTGTTTGATTTTTTCTGTAACTTCCCACAGAACACCACCAGTTTTGGAAACTTCTGTAGTAACTTCATTTATAACTTCTGAAGTCTTTTCATTGACATCTTGGATAACTTCTGATGTCTTGTCGTTAACTTCTTTGAAAACTCCAGAGGTCAGTTCATTAACCTCTTTTAAAACAATGCTTGTTTTCTCGTTAACTTCACCAATTAAGGTAGAGGTTGTAGAAGCTATACCATTCCATTGAATATCTAAATGTTTCAAAACAGAGTCAAATCCCAGCTTTCCCTTAATAGCATTTTGACCAAATCTTTCAACGGACCAATCTTCAATCTTATCACAAAGTTTCTTAAATGATGCATAAGCTGTAATCTCAGCGATTTGCTCGAATTTTGTTTTGCTAGAATCAGTTGGATCAGGAGTATAAATAACAGTTTCGTAAACTTTAAGAAGGTTAGACATTGTCAGGTTACAAGATCTCATGGTCAATGTCTTTGTCGATCTGTCAACGGTAGAAACCTCTCTCACAAAAGACTTGGATTCACCTCCGACAATGAAGGATAACCAACGTGGAATGGGCTGTTTGCATGTGATTAATCTCTCTGTGACTAGTTGCTCTGTATTTGGATCAAGTTCTCTTCTTAGAACGTCAACGGCAACAACATGTGTACTAACTTCATTAGGGTATTTTTGCCAATTGGCAGCGCTAACATGATCCCAAGGGTAATCAAAAGTCTGAACCGAAGTGAAAATTTTCATATTAATTTATATACAACCAGCTATGACGAATTTTCTTCCTCTATAGCAATGAAGCTCAGTTAATCGCTTTAAACAGATGTATAATAATCAATTGCTTAACATGGATCCATGGAGCCAGAAAGAATAAATGGGGCAAAAGGGTAATAGGACACAAGACAAGATCCGGAGCTTCCCCTGGAAAAACTTACTGCAGCCAAAAAAAAAAAAAAAAAAAGTAACGAAAAATAGAAAAAGCTTTTTCCTTCTACAAATTTCTTTATCTTCCCCGTTTGCCTCCACAGCGGCACCGTCCCGTCGCCCTCCCGTTGCGGGTCTTCCCGGGTGGCGCGGGAGTAACAGCCACAAAATCTGCGCAGCTAGCCAGTTGTGATAGATACGTGCCAAGTAAGCGATCGAGACGTTATTGTAACTGTTGTAATGTCTATTTATTCTATATTGTCTAGTAAAAAAGTTTATAAACCCCCAATGCTAATCGTTTGGAATCGAACGTCTCCGCTTTTATATCGTGCCCTTACAGGTAAAGTGGAAAGGGCTCTTGGTCTGAACCACTGCCTCTTGATGTTAGACAACCAATTACCAGAATTAAACGGAATTGCACAAACATCTTGTAACATGAAGTTTCCTTCGGTTCTTTCCACATTCAGATATTCCCTGGTAGTAACACCAGTAAGCCCTAAGCAGATGTGATAGAACAGTAATAGTAACGGATAAAGTATTGTAATTGAACCATAAATTCCTAAAAAGAGAGTCATTCTTATCGACGATACATTGAAATATTTGATACGATAAAATGACATTCCAATTAACATCGAGCAACAAGTAACAATGAATACAAGAAAATTAATAAAATTCCAATAATTTCTTTGTCCAACACAATTTGAAAGCCATTTGCAGTGGTGATCTAAATTCAAAACGCATGCGTTACAACGTGAACAATGTGAAGATCTGATAGGTCTCCAAATGTAACATGCTGTACAGTACTTCAAAAAAACAGTATTCGGTTGGCCATCTTTGACGTCGTTAGTCGATGGTCCAGGTAAACCAATCTGAGTATAGTATTCTTCAGGTAATCCCTTAATTGTGACATTATCAACAAGATGAATATTCCGTGGTAATACACCAGGATCCTGAAAACTTGCAACTAGAAAATTTACCAAACACTGAAGCCAGCAGTATATAAAAATTATGACTATTGCAGGTGAAATATTATACCAGCACCAAACAGCTTCAAATATTAAATATAAAACAAATGGTAAGATCAAAAAGAATAAAGTGATCATAAATATGGGGATCTTAAATTTTGAATCTGGGTTTATTTTTAGTGTTCTAAACCTTCCACCAAAGAAATATATATATCTAGATTGGTCGAAAGCTTGATAATTAAATCTTTTCGTCTCAGAATCAACTGGATTAGAAGGATTAAAAACAACCCAGTTTATAAGTTTCGACATAAAAGAGTTGGTTTCGCTATTAGAACTGTCATGATCCAATTGCATTGAATGTGTAGTCCTTTTTTGTGCTTCTTCGTCTTCACCAATGCTGTCCATCTCTGAAAAATGACGCTTGTCAAATATGATCTTCGATGTTCAACATTAAGTTCAATACCACTTTGGTACTATAATAGGTTATAATTCCTGAATTTTGTTTTCCTTTAGCACCTATTTTGTTTAAAGGTTTGATTTCTAGATTTCAAGAATAAAAACTAACATATGTTCTTGTTTACAATCAAATCCAAATCAAATTCCAGCCGCCTTCTTGGGTTTGTTTTTTAACAGCATATGAAACTCCGAAACCAATATGTTACATAATCAGGATTGCAGTTAGCTAATAATTTGCCAGTGTGTGGCCACAACGCCTTTAGCAGTTTTTATCATTCAGAGCCTCAACGCCTGTAGCCGCATAGCCATTAGTTCCCGTTTATCCCACTCGCGGGTTTTGAAGTTAGCGCCCGAGCGAAGGTGGAATCGAGGCTGGAGCTCATGGAGAAAGCGAGTAAACATGATAGAGAGACAAGCGGAAAGTCTAGTTTTCTTTCCAAACCAGGTGCTTGATTTCCAGAGGTAACTCAATGATGGTGAGAGTAAACACTATAAATATAGTAAAAAAACACAATCCCCAAGTTGCCTTTAAATCGCTTAAGGTAATTGAATTTTCCACGATAATCCTAGTTGTTAAAAAGAGTGTAGAAGGGAAGGCACAACAGCTAGGGCGGACCCTACAATTACAGGGAGAACGAACTTCTACGTTATTTGGGTAAGCCCTTTTTATATCTCCCGGCTCGATAAATATAAGTTAACCTGCCAATAACTGTGACGTATATATACACTTCGGGGTGATTTTGACGAGCAGTGTTATTTTACGCTATCTGGTCTTAATTGATAACAAAATATCATCTTTTTTTTGTCTATGTGGACAACTTATTTAAGTTTAAGAGAGGGAACTTAAAAGGGATCACATATGGGGGAAATTGTTTGAACAACCAGACAACAGGCCAAGACAGACAGACTATCAGTCTACCACATAAGAGACACAAGGGAATGAGCTGAGGCCAATAGCGCACAGGGCTGCGACCGATTCTAACTGATCACGCCGGCAGTGTCTCCCAAAAACTCTCTCTCGTTCTGAAAAGAGTCAAGCGCTGCGAGAAGTCGAAGAATCACTAACCAATTTGTCCTGTGTCCAGTGCTACCCGTCGCCAGCGTGAAACGTGGTCGAATAGGTGCCGTGCCATCACGGTTCACGATAAAGGGCGAGTAAAAGCGGACAGCTACGCTCGTTGTGCTCTCTATTGGCGGACGCGGTTGCCGGCAGTGGACTTTAATTGTTTTGATTTCCCCCTTAGGCAGCAGGTAGCTACTAGCGGGCCGCAGTAAACCACGCTAGCCAGCGCAGGCGTTGCCTTCAAGAGGCAGCAGTCTGACTGACGTAGCTGAACCGATATACTCGGCGAGGATTTCACGAGACACAACTGGCAAAGGCGAATACACGCGGGCAACCCCGTAACTTATAAGGTGGCGCGCGATCGCGTGAGCAAAAACAAAGGCGAGACCACCATACGACGATACGATCATCCAGCAGTGAGCAGTGGGCAGTGAGTACTGAGGAGTCAAGGCCATGGCCTAGAGCGACTCCACTATCCGCAAGCCACCCGCGCCATCTCCATCATCTACTCTCCCCCTCCCAGTGGTATGGTTGGCGACAACGGAAAAGAATTACTTGCTCAAGCTTCCCGTCCAGCCAGCCAACGAGCCAGCGAGTCACCCACCCATGTGTTTTCCGTGCCCGCTAATTTGCGCGAACTCCCACTTCAGCAGCGAGACAAGCTGCACGATACCGCTACTTGCGGCCGAATCCACAACTTTTTTTTTGGTTCTACTGGAAGTCAGATTTCGCCTGCTGAAACCAGTACTCCCTGGTCCCCCAGACCTCTTCCCGTCCTCCTGCTTCCTCCCCTTTTACCGTACTTTTAAAAACTCTTCTTTATGGATTAAAACTGTATACTCTTGATTCTTTTTGTTTTTCTCTAACTTGTATCGAATACTATTATAACCACCATGTCCGACGATGTTAGAGCCTCCAAGGATGCCGTAAGTATTGTGACAAACAAATGAATTTGCACTTCAATATATATAAGATCGTGCGCTTTGTTTACATTTTTTTCACTAAGGAGAAAAAAATAAAAGTAAACAACAATCACCCTCTTTTGTTTCGTGTCTGGCTACCATATCACCATAGACACTTGGTGCCATAACGAAAGTTGTTCCCAAAGCTATCTTAATATTTTTTTTGCTATTCGTTACCTCAAACATTTGATATTTATAGGTGCTTGCTTGTAAATGTATAATATTGTTTTTGTATAAACAAATAACGTACTAACATTATTAATTTGCCTAACATACAATTTCAAGTATTATCAACAGTTAATAGCATCCTTATTTGAACTTTCAAAAGCAGCAAGCGATGCTTCAAAGGCTGCTGTTGATTTCTTCAATGCCGTTGAAAACAAGCCAGAAGATAACAACAAAATGTTTGATATGATTGCCCCAATGCTTAATGACCCTGTCTTAGAAGATAAGAAAGATGATAAGAAGAAACCAAAGAAGATTAAGGATCCAAATGCTCCAAGAAAGCCATTGACATCCTTCTTCTTATATTCCAATGCTATGAGAGATGTTATCGTTAAGGAAAGAGCTTTAACTGGTGAGAGTATTTTATCTCAACCAGAAATCGCCCAAGAGACTTCTAGAAGATGGAAAGATTTAAGCGAGTTTGAAAAATTAAAATGGAAAGAATTATACGAGGAGCAAAAGGTTATGTACGAAGAAGAAAACAAGAAATACTTGTTGGCTAAGGAAACTGGTCAACCTTACACTCCACCAAAGAAGCCTGATGTTGCTCCAACTCCAGCTTTAGCTAAGAAGAGCGATCATGAACCAAAGAAGAAGGATAAGAAGAAGAAGAAGAAGGATAGAGTTACTGAATAGTCATAACAAATCTTAATGTATTTTGTTATTATTTCTCTTGTACCCCTCCTTTGTTTTTATTTTGTTTAATTATCTTTTGATCCCTTGGTCCTACTTCTCCTTGGCTGTTGTTTAGAGAATTGATTGCAGTGCTTGACTAATTACAACCCTTTTTATATGTCTATTTCCATATCGATACTTTTATTTGCGTTGATTCGGTATAAGTTGTTTTATTCAGGATGTATGATTTTGTAAGTTTGCTTTTCGCTTTTCTTTTGCTTTGAACTTTACAGGAAGAGAGGTTTTAAAACTTCGTGTTTTTCGAATTTTATACTAGGAAATTGTGTATTTTTAATTGTTTTTGAATATGAAACATCATATTATTATTGTTTTTAACCTAAATACATTATACATATCGTGTAGTTTATTCGGTAAATAGGTAGATACGCGTACGTATAAAGATCGAAGTAGAAACCAAAGATTCAGAAAGATACGAGGAATTCGGTGATATCCAATCAGATCGACCAAATTTTTGAATGAAGTTGAGAAAATCGTCGACTAAGTATCATTCGATCATATGAAACTTGATAAGTTTACTGTGGATCAAAGGGAACGATATGTACAAGGAGCCTAGATACCAAGATCTGATCTCGAGATCTGATTGACCCAGGGGTAGCTCTATTGTCCCTTCAGGTCCCTTAAAGGATGAGGTTGAGTGCACGATGTTCGATTATGTTTAAGGTGTCCAATCTCGGATAACCGCGTAAAATTCCATATATATCTATGAAACTTGACTTAGTATTCTCAACCATCGTGTCAAATGATTATGTTCGCCGCCTAGATCGGTTAGTTTCTGGTGGTTCTATATTTCATATATATGTAAGAAAAGTCAACTGTGATACCAGGGAACCTCGTCTCCCCCGTTGGCTTTACTTTCTGTAGGCCCCCGTCGTGAAGTTGCTGAAGTACAGCGTACAGCGTACAGCGGTAGAGGATGGAAGGGAAAGGCGAGAAAAAAAAAAAAGAACGGAAGGCAGGTGCGGGCGTTGAATTGTCAACTCGCGAATCGCGACTGGTGAGTTTGAGGGAGATGGGGAATTGGGAGAATTGAGGGAGTACCTGGATTGGGGAAGGGGAGGCACGGGGTAAGTAATTCAGCGAGGTATACCTGTTCGCGAAATAGTTCTTTTACGGGAGGAAAGAGGAAAGGCGAGAGAAGGAAAACATGGGGTGTAGGTTGGCTCTGCCCGACACTCCCATGCGCGGGGGAAAGGCAGACAAGGGGGGAAGAGAAAAGGGAAGGGAAAAAAATAATAACTTACAAATAGATTATAAGAGGCGGCGGATAGTGAGGTTGAGTTCAGGCGGCAGTGCTTGCGTTAAAAGGATGGGCCGATCACATTAAGGGGTACTGTGGGGAGGACCTCTTCTATCTTACATTATGTTTTTGATATGAAAGTCCTTGTAAAGATGGATTGTGATCGTAGTGATCATCTCACAGTCTTCAGAATAATTAAATTTACATGGTGGTTGCATTCACAAATTTGAAACATTCACGTAGATACTTTGTAAGCCTATCTATCCTTAACAAAATCGCAAGCTAATGGAAGGATAATTCGCTATTGAACGTAACGGTAACATTAAAAGAGTTGTCTGAATCTTGTTATAGAGATAAACACTCCAGGAGATAATGAATAATAAATACTAGAAAATATTTTCAACATTCTTGAAATAGAATTGGAATCAAGTTCAAATTCAAAGATAAAAAATATAATAATAGGATGATACCATGAATCATAGATCAGTTGACACAAGGGTAAAATATAGTTGACTCTGTACATTGGTCTAATTATAAATAACGTTAACAAGATAAGCTTCGTTCTTCTTACTCGGAGTTCAAATACCAGATTATAGACGCTAAGCTAAGCAAGTAAATCAGTTTTAACTCAACTACAAGCAAAAAAGAGTATTGGCAGAATAAGACTTTGAAACTTGTCGGATATAACTGACAGAGAAATGTATTCAATCATGTCCTTGAAAATACTCATAGTAGATAAAAAGGTAATTCCCAAAATATCCGTTTAAGGTTACTGGTAAATGCTTCAATGAATGAAAAAAAAAAACTCAGAAGCTAGATCAGTTACGACACCCTGTACCCAAGTACTTCTAAAACTTAGTTCAATATATATATGCTCCAGTAAAGGCATTTGATATATCAAAAGTTGTCGTGTTAGTTGCAGTTCAATCTGGATTCTTAGAATAAACAGGAGAATTAATTTCACATTTGAAGAGAGTACTCATTGCATCCAATCAATGAAGTGCTCATTTGCTGACTTCATACGTTATTGGGACAATTTATACATTAAAATCTTTCGTAGACTTATTAGTTTCAAACATATATGAATCTAGTCTGCTGCATTCCCGTCCCTTTCTCTCTAAAAAGTCGGATTCAAATTGTGTTTAGTTTTGTGGGGAAGAACCTTGAGCATCAACAGTCAATCTGATGAGTTTTACAGCTTGAACGTCAAATCAATTACCTTTGAAGATTTGGTTTCCATATGTTATCTGAATGTCATTTTATTTCCGAGTGAACTAGTGTTGAGAGCATTAATTAAAGTAGGGTTTATATCTATGGGGCTGGAGCCTGGAGTGGAGCTAAAGGGACCGACCGAGAGTTCGGCTATAATTCACAGTGCATGTGACTAGTAGGTACCAAGCACCTACCAAGCACCTACTAGCTTTTCCGTTTTATGCACCTTCGCATGGAAGCTTCGATATTAGGTAATACGAATTATTTTAACGTATATAGGGTTAATCTGATTCTTGATCTGAACATATGTATATGTATATGTATATATAGGTTATTTATGGGCTAAAGTTAATGATTGTTCCATCAACGCAATTATTTTGTTACTTTCCATATTTTTATTTATCTTTTTAAGTTAACTATACAGATTAAGGCAGAGTTATAGCGTAGTAAACGTAAAGAAAGTGTACGTCACCATCATTAATCCCCATGTGAACGCACACAACAAGACAAGAATGCATTGCCCCATCTTCTTTTAACTACAATCAATAATTAAATAATACTTTTCTTATACATATATACATATATACAAATATATATCATTGTTTTTCTGGTGTCCTTAAATAAAAGTACCAAAAGTCAGTTAGTTATTATCATAAGTGGAGTAAAAAAAAATTGATGAAATAGAAAAGGTGCGGAATAAAAAGCTATAATCTGTATATATAGTTAATAAAGAGTCAAGAGAAGAACAAGGACATAAACAAAAAGCAATATATCTCAAGCATCTTTTTTAAATAAAAAACAGTATAAAAAATAAAAAAAATTAAAAGTTCTCTTACAAGAAAAAACAAGAAGGAAAAAAAGGGGGAAGGGGAATGTAAATAGCATGACAGTAAACAATAGAGGAAAAAAAGTCGGAAGCTGGCTAAGGGTAGAATAAACAAAATAAAAAAGTAAAAATAAAAACAACATAACGAGGAAACAAATAGAGTTTAAAAATACATGAATAAATCAAAATGTCACACTGATGATAAAGTACAATAAAGTTAAGCAAATCTAATTTGCATCCTTGTGTTCAATTAATTGTTCAACACGAACCTGGCCATTAGGTGTTATTGAGTTTGAAACTGGAGTAGTAAGAGCCACTGATGGCTCCTCGACCTTTAGAGGCTGACTTGGTTGATCCACTAGTTGATCCACTGGTTTATCCACTGGTTGAGGAAGTGGCTGTTGTGTAGCTTCTTCTTTTGGTAATTGATCGGGAGATTCATTCTTTACCGTAGTTTCAATTTCAGGTGATTCTTTTTCAATATTCTCATCAACTGTTGGAACAGGTTTCTCTTCTTCTAATTTGCTAGAGTCACTTGATAACGAACTTGGCTTTTGTTGGCTATCGCTTGAATCTTTTAATGATGATGTAGAAACGTCCACCATGTTGGTATCTTCTTTATCTTCTTTATCTTCCTTATCTTCCTTAAATTCCTCTGCCAATTTATCTTGATCTGGCTTGGACTCTTCGGCATGTTCATTTTCTTCTTCAGGTTCTAGAATATCTTCCCCATCTTCATTTTCCTCTTGTTCTTCGAGTTCTTCGTCATCTTCGTCTTCATCCATTTCATCATCATCTGGACCAATGGAAGTTGACATTTGAACAAGCTCACCTTCGTGATGATCTCCACTTTCAGCCATTCTTTCTTCTTGCATTTTGAGTAGTTTTTTAAATCTCTTACGTTCACTTAGTTTAATAACACTTTGAACAAACATACCAGTTTTTGGATCTGTATGAACATTTTTCAAATGGAAATAAACTCCATGATATGAAGTAAATGGTGATTTGCAAAATTTACAACGGTAATTTTTTTCATCAATTTTGACGTACATATCTGCCATTCTAATATTTATTGGGCCAGCAGAACCGATTCTACGAGGCATAAATGGAATGAATGAAGTGGCAGCTTTTTTATTATTAATATCAAAATCTGTTTGTTGTTTATCAGACGATAGAGCAGATGATGTTGGAGATAACAAATCATGTTCAACTTTTGGTAACGATGAACTTTCAAATTCATCACGATGATGTGATTTCTTATGATGGAATAATGCAGTATAATTGCTGTAAATTGCTGGACGATCACCACAAGTATCACATTTGAAAAGACCTTCTTTTGTCATTGAATATTTCATCCAACGTTTAGAAGCTTTGATTTGAGCATCTGTAATTGGTGACACCGATCTCTGAATATTTGTAGAATTTGTGTTATTGTTTAATACAGCTGGTTTTGAATCTGATTCCAATTGTCTCTTTGTTGAATTTCTTGATTGTCTAGAGAAAGATTTTTCAACTTTTTCTGAACCTGAACTTGGTATCGTACTTGAACGTGTAGAAGGTGCATTTGAAGGTGGATCAAAATCTTTTGGAGGTCTGCCCCTTCTTGAAGGTAACCTTGAATTTGAATTATTATTATTATTATTATTATTTGATTCTTGTTGTTTTCTTTTAGGTTCTTGAATAATATTAGGTTTTAATGATCTTAAATGTGCTTTTTTATCAGTATCTAAAACTTTTGAAACTTGATGTAATTGATCTCTAGGAATCTTAAATCTGTTTGCTAATTGAGTTAAAGTAACTTCAGGCCAAGGTTTAATAACTTGCTGTCTTTTACTTGGTCTTTCAACAATTTCAGATTCTGATAATGCAGGTGTACTATACATAGGTGAAAAGCCAGGAGGTGTTGAGTCATTTGATTTAATTGTTGAGACTTTAGTAACTTTTGTAGGGGGTTCCTTTGGAGGTAAATCCTCATCTGATAAATCTTCCCCAGATAATAATTCATTTAAAGATTCATATTGATCCATCTTATTATTTAAATTTTGAACATCACTTTGTAATGAAAAAATTGCTAGTAATAATTTGGAAATGACTTCATCTTTATCCAATGAGGAAATAAAATCTATATTTTTCACCTTTTCTGGGTCATTTATTTTCAAAGATTTGAAAAAAGATGTTGCCGACACGCTTTGATTATCGTTTGTCATTGTTAAATTTTTTTGATTTATGTTTAAAATTCTTTTAAATGAATAACTTTATTTTTTTAAATGTTTTGGAAATTATTTTTTAAGTTTTTGAAGTGAAAGTTTTTGTAATAGGGAAGGTTTATAATTATTAATAAGAATAGGAATAAATAATAAAAAAACTGTTCTCTTTTTAGTCTGTTGTAATCTATTGGGTTTTTATTGTGATTTTAAAAAAAATGATGTATATATAATCAACAGTTGAATACCTTTATAATATGAGTGAAATTAACTAAATGTTTGTACAATTAATAAGTGAAAGTAGAGAAGATAAAGAATATTTACTAAAAGAGGAATGGATAAGTTATCACTTTTTTTTTAAAAAAAAAAACTTGTAAGAAATCGAGCTTGCGAACCAAACAAGCTAAAATTTCAGCAAAGTGTTGTCGCCCACACGCACTTTTTATTAGTAGGAGTTAATTCTTTGTTGGAAGGGTGGGTGGGTGAGTGAGTGAGAGACTCGAGTGCTCGAGTTGGTGCGTTGGTTGTTAAGAAGAGGAACAAGTATTGGAATAAGGGAGCTGTCCGTGCCCCGTGCTGTGTTTATAATTTCCGTATCTATTTTTCCCCTGCTGGCTGGTGTATAGTTGTGGGTTTTTATTCTTTAATATCGGTGTGTTAGATATATTAGTATATATACACATGTTTATATAAATATAAGTATGTATATCGTACACAGTTTCATACATGGTAAATGACGTTCCCCCACTCTCACCACCAATCCTTCACAAGTATTCTGTTAAAATAAAAGGCAGCGGGAGATAGCGTCCAGCTGGGGCCTGGGGGCTCTCACGGTGCCCTCACCGAACTCTCGCTGTGGTCACCCAGAAATCAATTTTTTTGCCCAGTAAGTTGTCCAGATAGGGGAATTGACGGTTTGAGAGATTTATACATATTTCGATCATTTACTTTTATTGTGCTGTGTTGCTGGTTGTTTGTTTGTTTGTTTGTTTGTTTGCTGACTGTTTATTTGGCCAGTCTCTTAATACAGTACACGTTGATGAGTTGTAGTTTATGCTTTAATATTAGAATTTAGGGGTCATAGCCATCTTAATGATAAAATATTAATATAAGGATAGATGGAAGCAGCTGATCGGACTGGTTAGATTAGGGAGTTACCATTGGTTACCCTCTTCTGCATTCATATGTTCTTATTCATGATTACACACACACATTTCTTCTTGCCCCTGAGTTTTCTAAGTCCCCTTTAAGGGGTAATATGTACAAAACTATAGTACATATATATATAGATAATATATATCTAATATTAGTCGAATGCATATCCATTGGATGATCACTGACTATATATGTATATGAATATACGTTTAAATATTTTGGGGATATATTGCATGCTTCTATCTATGCATTGTAATCGTTTAGTGTTCGTATCGGCAAGCACAAACAATTATAAACGCGGTTTCCACTGGATTATTTGCCTGGCACAATGACGCCTTGCCAAAACCACCACCACCACCCGTTAGCTATCTGCTTTCTTAATAAGATAGACAAATATTCAATTCTATTAACTGTTCCTTGTTCTTACATTACATAACTGTACATCACAATGAGTTTCGCAAGATACACCAAATTCTTTCTCTGGTAATTGTATTCTGCCCCTTTCTCTCTCCTCCCCCAATTTCATTTGACCCTTTTTCTTGCACCCGCGTCCGTCGATAGCAGCGGCTGGCCATACTAAGAAATCTAATTTCTAAGTGCAGAACGACGGACGACGGCAGTGCAATTCTGTGCCTACCTTCTTCACTGCCCAGTAGTACCTACCACTATCTTGTTTCATAACCCGATTTTTCATTAGTGGTCAACCGCCTACCACAAACTTAAATTTAATATTTAACTATATTTTTCTTGCATATTTCTAAGCAAAGAGGTTACAAATTAAGTGTCTATATATTTATTATATAATTTTGCACCGAGCACTATAGCCGAAAAAAAAGAAAACCACATAATGCATAACACTCACGCACAAAAACTATCCACTTTTTCCATTTCCTGGTTTCACTTTTTTCCCTTCCCTTTTCTGATTATATAATACTATTCGTAAGCCAACCTATATGCTGAAAAATTTCGACCATTTTTTTTAACCAACCAACAACGGTTGTTGTTAAAGATGGCAGTTAGTGGATTAACATTCAATATTGAACTACACCTCTGTATAAATCATAGAGCTAATCTATAATTTTATTTCATCTTTCACATATATAATCTAAATGCTTACGAGATCAATTATACGTAGCTCTAGAAGGCTAGTTCCTTCCACTCAATGTATTACACTATCCACAAGACAGTTTTCCAAATCAAACTTTATTCAACAAGACAACAAAGACAAGAACTTATCAGATGATTTAGATGAAATTACTAAAAAATTGGATTCTTTACAACGTGATGCATCATATAACTTAGAAGATGATTCTTTAATTTTAAGACCAGATTTATGGAAAGGTTTACCAGATAAAACCATTATGGAATTATATAAAAAGAGAGTTACTTTATTAGGTAAAGATTATAAGAGATCTGATGAAGAATTAGAAGCATTATTATCTACAACACAAGATTATTATCAAGCAACAGTTGTTGAAGCTATGTATGAAGATACTGAAGCTGATCAATTTGCAGCTGATGAAGAAACTAATTGGGATGATTTCTTTACAGAAGGTGAATTTATGGATGATACAGATGAACCTCACGAATATGATGAATACCCAACAGCTGCACAAGATATTGTCAGAGATTTTAGAGATCAAATGAAATTTAACAGAATTGCCGCATATGAATTACCTTTTTTAACTCAATATAGACAAGAATATGTGCCTCCAAAACCAACAGAAAAACCAGTTACTTATAGATATACAACTTACTTAGGTGATAAACATCCTGCTGATCGTAAAGTTGTTGTCTCTTTAAAAGTTGCCAATTTAAATCTATCTGAAGCAGAAACTCATAAATTTAAATTGTTAGCTGGTGTCAGATATGATTATACAACAGATATATTTAAAATGTCATCAGATAAATTTTTAGAACCAGCACAAAATTCATCATTTTTATCAGATATTTTAGATGAATTAATTCAAGAATCTAAGAAAGATCCAGATTATTTCAGTGATGTTCCATTAGATATAAGACACACCATTGCTAAATATTCCAAAAAGAGTCGTAGAAATTTGAAAACTTTCAAATTCCCTGATAGTTGGAAGAGACCAATTGATAAAATGGATAGAACTATTAATATGTCCGATGAATTGTTAATACCTTCATTTGGTAGAAATGCTAAGAAATGAATCAATAAAAAAAGCAAAAGAATAAAGTTGATTGAATAATTGTAAAATCTATATTCTATATCAAGTTTATACAGTCATATATATTTTCTTGTAAATAAATTCTTAACTCTTATTACGAATTCATTAATAAAAACATGTAGAGTATTATTATCTGTTTAAGGTACGTACGTATTCGCTGACACATCAATGACGTACACATGTGCGGCTTACAAACACGCATCCCTACATTTGTTTGATTAATTCCTCCGCTCATCACATCCGGCAATTGCTCGATCTAACGCAAGCTAGCTAGCTAGCTGACTAAGTTTAACTATATAGGAAAAAACAAGTCGAGACAAGTTTGTTTTTTTGTATGCAATATATATCGGAAATAAAAATAAATATTTAATATTATCATTCTTTTGTTGCACTTTTTGGTCTTATTATCATAATGCCACCTAGATCCAATGCCAACAGGAATCGGAAAGGTAAAATTCCACCAAAGAAAAACAATAACTTGCAATTGCATTCCTTTCAAGGGGATTTATCGAATAATCCATCGGATACATTACAAACAATAATAAGTGATTTAGATCTTAGTTATGATTCAAGTTTAGGTACATTGCAAGGTGATGCAATGTTTTCAAGACCACCTGATTATAAGCTTTTGGCTGTCAAGAAATTAATTGAGAAACTTATAGGTGAATTAGAAAAGGGAATTAAAACTGATACCGAGCTAGCCTCCAAAGTTGACAGTGAGATCAAATTACTGAATAAAGTTTCATCTGATGATATTTCTAGTGTTAAAGTGAAAAGAGAAGATTCTGTCGCTTTGGGTTCATATGATGATAGAAAGCTTTCTTCTAGAGATAAAAGAAAAACCCGTGATAATAGCGACGATGATTTAGATGATGCCAATAATAATAAAAGATTGGACAGTACTATATCCTCCAATAATGATAGATCAGAGAATGACAATAGAGATTCTCGTGAAGACGATGATGACGATGATGATGAAGAATATGGAAGTGTAAGACCTCCAAAAAAGAAGAGAAGAAAAATCATAATTACAACCAACGGAGAACGTAGAGAAATAACTCCGGATTTAGATAATGACAGAAAAACCAATGGTAAAAGTGATACTCGAATCAAACTTGAATATTCAAATAAAAAATCAGGATTGGGTGATGGTGATGATAATGGAGAAAATAACAATAGTGATGAGGATTCAATTGAAGTTCAAAACATTAAAAAGGAAGAAGATGATCGATTCATACCATCAGCTTATAAAGATAAAGAAAACTTGAAGTTCCCAATTGAGGAAATTTTAAAACCTGCACTTGATATGTTAGACTTATATGATGAGGAGAAAAACAAAACAACAGCAAAATCAGAACATGAATATCTACAAAGAAAATATGCTGTTGAAGTATACCCAGAACACGATTTAAAAGATTTATTACCTGGTGAAATTCCAATGACCGATTTTTCAATTGCGAAACCACCTTCTAATCAAATTGCATTTACATCATTCCAAGCTTATACTGATCCATTTTACAGAAATTTCAACGACGAAGATCTGAAATTATTAAGAGCGAAATCTATATTAAGCAGTACATTGCCAAAAGATTATAATGATAAAGTTACGCCTTATGAGATTCCAAAATTAGGACCATTATATTCAGATGTATGGTATGAAGATGATTTGAAAAATGGACTCATTAAACCTGAACCTGGTAGTCCAAATTTTGGTGCTAAAAAGCAAATGGAAATAAGTATGAAAAATATGATTGATCCTAAAGGAGCATCAAGTGATTTAACAACTGAACTATTGGAGACAGAAGATATATCATGTGGTCCATTAACTTCTAGATTGTTATCTGCATTAATAAAAGATGAAACTGACGAAGCTAATGGTACAGGCGCCGTTGATTTAACAGATGAAGACAACGGAAACAATAATAGCAATAATAATAACCCTAATAACAATAATAATACTAATGCTAATGCTAATTCCAATGCTAATTCCAATGTTAATTCCAATGCTAATAATAACACAGAGAGTTCAAGTGTATTGGAGTCATCTTCATCATCTTCTGCTTTGGCTGATCAACAAGGTTGGAAATCATCTTTCATTAATACGGATTACAAAACATTAGATGAAAGATTGAAGAGAGAATTAAAATATATTGGAGTTTTCATGAATGTTGAGCAAACTTTGAATGATCCAAATTTTAATCAAGATTGGATTGAAAATAAAGAGGATGATGAAATTTCAAGTGAATTACGTAAACTACAACAAGAATTAAAGAAAGTTCAAATTCGTAATAATAAAAGAAAAAAGAAATTGATTCCATTGGTGGAAGAACAAATTGCATGGCAAGAATATATGTCAATTTTAGAAGATTTAGATAAACAGGTTGAACAACATTATAGAAGACGTATCAATGTTACACCTAAAAAATCTAAAAAGAGAGGTCCAGGTGCGCATCATCATCATGGTAATAATGGAGGATCTGGAGGTAATAGTAGATCTGGAGGTGATAAAGATGATGGACAACATTTGGTGACAAGTTCATCATTTAAGAGTTTATTAGAAAAGAGATCAAAATGGATTACTATGATTGGACCATTGTTCAAATCTCAACTTGAAATGAGACGTATGCCTTCAGATTCAATCTTTAGAGATTTAAATTTACATGAAAATAATAATGATGGAGATGAAGATCAAGAAGATCAAGAAGATGGTGATGATGTTGATGTATTGGGTAATAATAATAATGAAAATGGAGGTGCACCTCAAAGCAAGAACTTGGGTGAAATTGATTGATTAATTTCAGTTCTATAAAAAAAAAATACTTTTTCTATTTTTTTTCCCTTATGCTTTATTTTTTTATATTTGCATTTTTTATCCGCTTCAATTTTTTTTATGGTTTATTGTGTTTTTTACTTATATATGTATTTATAGTTGATTGTCTGTTTTGAATACCAATATTGACAGTTTAAATTGATACTCATGTAAACATAATTATCATTCAAGGCGGTGTAAAGATTGATCAATTAAGAAGAGGCTCGAAACAAAGTGAACGAGAAGGAGTTTGGGGAAATACCTACATGCATAGAATCAATTGGTTCATTTTGCCGTTAGAATATATATGAGTTCACTAAGAAGTTCAACTAAGAATTGATCATAAAACAAAAAGGAATATTATCGTTTTATATTACATATAAATTAGAATTTTTGTTTCTGTTTTTGTAATTATGTCGGTTGATTTTTCATACACCATCTTTGAAGATTTAAATTACAATGATTATAACAAGATACGAAATTCAAATAAAGGTAATGTTGAATTGAATACGAATCATGAATTAATTGAAGATTTTCTTGAATTGTTTGCATTTGGTAACATTCAAGATTATTATGGTGAGTATAATAAAATATATAAATCTGTGTTTAGATAGATATCGTGTTGTCTTAAGAAATCTACTAACATTTTTCATTGTTTATTGAATTTAATTAATAAAGGCCATAATTCAAGATTCACCGTTCCATTGAATGATTTACAAATTTTAAAATTGAGGCAGTTATCATTGATAAGTCTTGCGAATCAATCAAGGGTAAGTTGCATAAAATCTTTTTTGTTTTTTTTGACGTTCCATCATCTTGTGTTCTTTTTGGTTTACTAACGTAAAATTATTAGATATTGACTTTTGATCAAATAAAATCAAGCTTATATCTTGATGAAGAAGATATCATTCCAACTTTATTGAAGCTTTCAAGCACAAGACAAAAATTAATTAGTTTTAACGTTGATGAACTATCACAAAATATTACAATAAGACAAGTTAAATCTAGAAATATATTTGTTCCTGCATCAGATAAACCTTTAAGATTTTTAAATGTTAATAAAATAAACAACATTAATGATATGTTGAATTTTTTAATTAATTTTAAAGAAAATAATATACGTAGAGTTTCTAGAAAATTAGAACATTTTACAAATGAAGCAAATGAATCAAATTCACAAAAAAATGATGATTTAGATAAATCAGTTGATAATACAATAATTCAAGGAGATAGCAATTATAAACATAAATACGAACCTGTGAACTCCGATGAAGATATAGTTGTTGATATTGACTCTAATTCAGATAATGATGGTGAAGGTACGGATATTGATGTTGAGAAAGGAGGTGATGATACTAGTGTGAATACTGTTGACGATTGTACACCAACTTCAACATCGACTAATAGAGGTAAAAGGAGGTTAGAGCATTAATTTTTGCTAAATATTTAAACATTTATGTATATATATATATATATATATATATATACGGTCCAATATAAACGAAATAAATTATAATAATAGAATATAATGTGATTTAAAGTAACAAAAAAGAAAGAAAGAAAGAAAGTGAAAAGAAGAAGGGATAAAAATAAATATATAAATATAGCTTTGTGAATTTAATGATCACATATTAAATGGAATATAAAACATATGGTTATTAAAAAAAAAAGATGGAATAAATAAATAATTTGTAATGAAATAGAATAGAAATAGAATGGAATGTGTTGTTAGTTTGCTTAAATAGCCCATAGTCTCTTAGCAATACCAACTAAACCTTCCTTTTCAGTTGATTCAATAACATAGATACCATAAGCACCGATAAAAGTACCAAAAGTTAATAAACCCATAGCAACTTTGTGCCAAACACCATACACTCTTAAAGGAATATAATCTGTAATACATGATTGGAAACCAGCGTAACAGTGGTAAAGTAATAAAGTACCCATAATACCATCAGCCATTGGATAACTGACACCAGTGACTAAAGGAGCAATCATCAATGGGGCCATAAAGACAGTCACTATTCTTTCAGCAGTCCAGTGAACAGATCCATGAAGTTTATGTGGAGGTGGTGGGACGTATGCATCGTTAACTGTACCGATAATATTACCTGGTGGTTGTGGAATAGTCTTTATGAACAAAGATCTTGTTAAAGTTGGAGAAGCTTTCAAAAGAGAGGATCTTGAGATGTGATGGCAATTCAAGCCTAATCTAGATGTAGTTAATGATAACATTATTGTTAATCTGTAATCTGTCTATATATATGATGATGATGATCAAGATCCACCAAAGGTTAAACAATATCTAAAAATTCAAAATGAAGAAGAAGAAAGAAAAAAACACTAGAACGCAAAGGACTAAACTGGAGAACATAGGGATAGCTGGATAGGGATAGGAATCCGTGTGCCCTGAAGAGCTAAGACTGTGTAGAGAGTGCAGTATGGTGGGGATCGTGTGCGAACCATATATTCTCCCCCGGTGATTTGTAAATCGGCCGCTCTGATAGGCGAGTTGCTGTTCGGATTCGCATCGGATACCTGCTGCCTGTTCGCTGGTGGCTCTCTTTTTATGGGGTAGCGCAGCTGGCGTTGCTGGCGTTGCTGGCTGGAAGTGTGATGGGCATTGGCTTTGGCGGTAGAGAGCTGGTGGTAGTGAGGGTATATGCTACATGTTATTTTCTCTATTGGCATTTGATAGCAATTCAGCTACTTTGAAGTGGTATATACCTCACTTTGGATATATATTAGAATGAGCTCCTCACGCCCGGAGTCAATTTAGAATCCTCCCTCTTTAGCGAAACGAGAAGAAGAGCAGGTGCCGCCGGCGTGCCGCGTCACAGCTTACAAAGTGCTGTAATTCTATGACAACCTCCAGCTTTCTCGACGGATAACAGCAGGTGCCTTTCCGGTGTCCGCGCTGGATCTCACTATTTTCTGTGCGCCGCTGCCTATTTTCTCTCTTTTCTCTTGTGTCACGTGATTTTGTATGGGCACGCACAGTACTTTTTGATTGTTAATCGATTACGTTAGGATATATTGACTTACTATATGGCATAATTGGAATACTGGCTGTTATATAGACTAAGCAAGTCCTTAATTACAGACAGGCATTTTATATATTACCTATAACCATTAGGTAGATAATCTGCCTAACTGGTAGTTCTTTGGGAGATCTGGTAGTTCTTTGACATGCAGTGAAGATTGTGACTGAATTATTATATCTGCCTTGTTTTTGCAGGACAGTAATAGAATGACAATCAGAAATGATGGTAATCTTCTCGTAAGATATAATTTCAAAGTGCGAGATAAGAAAGTGGAGAAATGTTATCAATAGTGGTAAATGAGTGGTAGGTAGTCATGATAAGTTGAATCATTAGGTGAAAGTTTTTACAAGCACTTAGCTTTCTAGTTTTCATGGTTTGGGTGATCAATTTCCCCTTCATGAATGTATTAACCTACTTTGAAGTACTTTTTTACCTCACTCAGTTTGTAGTAAATATCATTGTTACATCACAGAGAGCTTGCCCTCGATGAATGATAAGATGTACTTGCTCCTAAAGAAGTTGTGGTAACCATCATAACCTTGGCTACCAGGGTTATTAAATGCATGATCATCTTGCATTGTAGCTTAACTTGTTTCAGAAATTGCTCTATGATAAAATATGTTCACAAATTTAGCAAATATTTGTGCAGTTTTTATTTCCTTTGCAATGTAGGGATAGTCAACTTGGAAAATCAGGTCCTTGTTACTGGTAATTGTAGATGCAGAGCAGTATCATAACTATTTGATCCTATAGCCAATTTGTCTTCCAATTTACAGCCGTTGTGTTGAAATACATTTTGTTGCTTGGTCTTTAGCCTCCAGTCCTGTCATAGCATCGTCCTTTTGAGTCAACAGATTGTTCGACTCTCCAGCTTTGAATAAGCAAGATCCATGCTCTCTATTCCACTGTATTCGTCTATATGGCTGTGCAAACCACGTTTCGGGAAGCTTATAAAGATCTACCGTTTTTTTGGACTTATGTAATCACATAATTAAATTATTTGGTTTTTCACGCATTATTACATACAATTTTACATAATGGTTTTAAGAGTTCTAAGTGCACCGCCCCGTTGATCGGTGCTCGAAAAAAGACTCCTAAAGAAAAAAGGCTGAGGGAACATCGAGCTGCTTTGCCTGGAGGCTCTCTGATTCAAACGGGTGCCTCTCGATCTACAACTCTGATTGTGACTTCTGCCTGGTTTGGGTTCTTTAAAGATCAAATTAATTAGTGATATAATAAATTTAGGGGTCCAGTGGCACTATATGTCATCTTTTTTTACAATTCCCCACTTGTTCTATACTCAAGTCCTACATCTTTCTTATAATTTATAAGCCCTTTGTTGGCTAGCTAATCTTCTTCCAACTATTTCTTTTTATCTGTGTTTCTTTTCTGCTGCTATATTGATCTTGCATATTCTATTAATTATTTCCCAACATATTTTCATTTTCTTAATACTGTCACTATCTATCTGCACACATGAACTCCATTCTGGTAGACAAGAGAAAGAAAGGTAAAGATAAGGAGCCTAAATCTCAAGCAAAATCCAAAACTGGAAGTATAACAAATGAAGATGGGATTCCATACAATTATATTATTGTCATTGATGCTGGATCAAAAGGTTCAAGAGCTTATATCTATAATTGGCTAAGTACTGAATATATGCTAGCCAATGGAAAAATAAAAGGAATTGACAAGTTTGGTTCGAATTTAAAATTACATAAAAGAATTGACATTTCTCATAATGATGAAAGCGGAGAAGACGATGAAAAGGATGCCCCAAAAAAGCCAAGTGTGAAAGGTGATAATACTAATACTAATACTAATACTAATAATAATAATAATAACCTTAATGATAATAAATCAAAACCTAAGAGCACAGCCGAAAAGGACAATAAATCTGACAAAGCACAAGAATCACAAGAAAAAGATAGAGCTTTACCACAAGTGTCAACAGGCCATAAATGGTATAAAAAAATGAAACCTGGGATATCGGAGTTTAATGAAAATTCATCAAGAATAGGGCAAAATTATTTAAACTATCTTCTTAAAAAAATCTACGATGTGATTCCTATTGAACAACACTATAGAACACCACTTTTCTTACATGCTACAGCAGGTATGAGACTTTTAAAACCTAATGAACAATTTGAGATATTGAGTAATATATGTTATTATATGCAAAAGGAGACTAATTTTTATATACCTGATTGTCAAACTCATATAAACATAATTGACGGTGATATTGAAGGTTTATACGGTTGGATTGCGTTAAATTATCTAACGGGGACATTATCTCAGGATAAACAATCGGTTGGATTATTAGAGATGGGTGGTGCATCCACTCAAATATCTTTCCAACCTAACACAATAGAAACTAAAGAACATTTAAACCAATTGATACGATTACAATTAAGTAGCGTGTGTGTCGATGAACCTGATTTGAATTATGATATTTATTCAACATCATTTTTAGGTTATGGAATTTCACAAATCCACTTAAAATATTTAAACAGTTTAGATAAAATTGAAGCTGAAGCTGAATCTGTTGATGAGATCAGTAAGATTATGGACCCTTGCTTACCTAAAGGATTTACTAGTACTGTAACATTGAATGAAAAAGATGACTATCAAGTTATTGGAGAAGGAGACTATGCAAAATGTAACAATTTTATATATCCTTTAATCGTTAAAGACTTAACTAAATGTGATGTTAGCGAAAAGCAAGATGTATCAAATTGTCTGTTGACAGATTCTATTCCTTCATTCAGCTTTGATGTTGATAATTTTTATGGTGTTTCAGGTTATTGGGATACTATTGCAAAATTACTGAATATTGGAGATGACGATCAATATCAAGAATATGGAAAGATTTATGCATACGATGAAATTGAATCAGAAACCAAAAAGATTTGTTCTCAAAATTGGGAACAATTGAAATCATATAAAAATTTAGAAAAAGATGAATTATCAGATCTATGTTTTAAATCCACTTACTTATTAAATTTGTTGCATAATGGGCTAGGATTAGATAGAGATTCTACTAAAAAGGGTAAATTCCAGGTGAATGACAAAGTTAATGGTTCTGAATTTACTTGGACTTTAGGTCGTGCTTTATTGTATGCTAGTGATGAGAGTTCAATTGAATATTATAATTATGTGAAAAATAACAATGATAATGACCCTCAACGGTATCCTAAAGTTGGTTTCTTCCATAATTCTGCCCCTGGTTTATTTATCAGAGGATCAGAAATTGATGGTATTCCTTTAAGACCTACTTTTGAATTATCTGATACTTATGATCCTCCAGGATTTTTACGTTATATGGATGAAGAGGTTGATACAGATTCTAAAGACACATTTGTTAAAGTTGACGGCAAATCATTCTTTAAGAAGCATAGCTTATTAATCTTTATTATGTTAGCCGTGATGATGTTCTTTGCATTTGTTAATAAATCTAGATTATTAAGAGTATTAGGGGAGTTTGTCATGTTTTTCATGTCAATTTACAACAGGTCAGTTAGAGGTGAAAAGAGTACTAAGATACACTGGCCAATGGTAACAAGAAAGCGTTACAAGAGATTAAGATCTTTGGATTTGGAGTTGAACGACATTAGCTTGGAAGATATCTCCAACTATAATGCAGAGCAAGATTTGGAAGGATCTTTTGATCATGATAGTCCTACAGTTAGTGTTGGAAGCAGCAGCAGTCAATCTAATAGTAACCGTGGAAGTGGTAATAGTGATAATGTGATGCGTAAAGATCAACAGCTACAACAACACCAGCAGCAGCAGCAGCAGCAGAATCATTCCCCTTATAGCCAACGGTATTACGAGAATCTGGATGATGATATTGGATGGGAAGTTGATGCCGATACTGATAATGACGAGTTGTCTGAGGTGGATGATTTCGATATCACTGATGACGATAGTGATGATGGTATTGAACATGCCCAGGTTAATTAATTAATTGATTGATTAATTGGCTAACCTTTTAATAGAATTGAGTTTACTTATGGAGTTGTTAAATAATGATCATGCATTACATATACATGAGGTTTCACTTGGTTTTATTTTTTGACTTTTTTTAATTCTTTTTTTTTTTTTCTTACTCACTTTATTATTTTTTTTTCTCACCATTTTGACTAATTTATATCATCTAATGAATCTTTTTTTTTGTTGTATTTTTATATCGAGGGGCTGGATCGTAAAACCGGATATATTTATAAATAGATATAATATACATATAGAAAAGAAATACTGTAATATATAGGTATATTACTCAAAAGATTTAACAATAATTAACTAACTATTCACCATGTAAATGCCAACTACGTAGATTATGTCTAAACTTTGATTCTTCAACAGGCATATATCTATCAGAAGTTAATTTTTTCTTATGAGGATTAGGTAAATTTGTTCTTGAATAAATTGATCTATCAAACATAATTTGATTATTTTCATCCATATCTGTACTTGACATACTATCGTTGTCACCATTTTTTATAGCATCACGTTTTCCATTAGTTGACTCTAAATCTGAAACTGAATCTGAATCTGATTCGATATCTGAATCAGCTAATTTATCAGGATAATTGAATTCTTTATATTTCTTGCGTCCTGCACTTTGAATCATTTTTAAATCATTGAAATCATTTTGAATCACATCTATATAATTCAACCCTTCATCATTTTTCTTCCATCCATTCCCATTAAATTCTACAATATCTCTAATACAATCTGATGGAGTATATTCTTCATATCTTGTTTCTTTGAATTGCCAAGTGAAACGGAAAGTCTTATTAACTATATCACACAGCATACTGTTAGTACTCTCTTTTGGATCTGTAGCTGACACAAATCTATCATCATAATCATCTGCTGGACGCGGATTTATCAGATAATTCTTTGGAGAATCATGTCTGGACAGTGATGAGGCACCATGTTGAATTGAATGACCAACTTGATTCAGGAACATCCTTGAACGTGGAGATGATGGTGAATTTGGTGGTGACATTTGAGGATTTAACCGATTATCAGTATTATTTGAATTCATAGTATTATGGGATTCTACTATTGTATCTTTCAATCCATGATATATTTGACTCGTAGTCTTTGCTGGAATGTTGTAAACAAACCTCTGGTCTGATTCCAGATGTTTTATAAATAGGGAGAATTTAAGGATAGAGTTAGTTTTAGATTTTTTCAATAAATACCTTAAATTAACTGTAGATTTTTCATTCACATATTCAGTTAAATTTAACTCCACATTACCTAATTTCTCCTTTTTATGTGTCTCTGGATCTTCAATGAAAAAAGTTATATATAACCACTTATCTGACAAATTGAAGTTATCTTTTGGGTTAGCATATAATTTTAAAGGTATAACCGATTGACCTTCCTTACCAAAATTGCATTTATGATCCTTAACTACATATTTTTGTGACATCACAGTATCCTTGTGATGTTGTTGTTGTTTAAACGTTTTCAATTTGTTATTTGAAATAGATCTCATTAGAAAGCAAATATTGTCATCCAATTGAGGGATGTTAGCAAGCTCATCGATCTTGAGGTTCAATTCAAAATGAACCGATTTATAGGAAAGTTTCATCATCTTTAATTAAAGATAACCGATAAGTAAGCAATGGATGATAATGTGAATAAATCTAGATAGAAATGAATCTATAGACTATGAATACAGATATGAAATTGTAATTTCTAATTGCTCTCTTATCCTTATGAACGGGCTTAAATCCCTAATCGCCCGGACCGCACCGGCTGCCCCACCAATAAATAATTCTGCACAATGATGGACACAGATATAGTCGATCGACGCAAGATAAAAGCGCCCCGACGACCGATCGTCCGAGGACCGACTACCCCAGCGGGCAAGCAGGCAGTGCAGGGGCTACTTCTAACTAGCACGACGGTGCCACCGTGCCAGGTGCCAGATGGTCAAGCTACCAGGTGGCAGGTGGGTGGCACCGTTGAAAAGCCAGCGTGCGAGCGGGCGAATCTGCGGGCGAGCCTGCGGACCGCAGAGAGGGGAGGCGAGGGGGGAGATATGGAGGCACTCAGTGCGCACGGAGCTCGCTAAGTGCTATCTACTAAGCACTGAGGAGGCGGCAAGGGCCTGTGGAGCTGTGGTGTGTCATCGCTGTGTGACAGTGTGTGGCAGCCTGCAGGCACGTTGGCGATGTTGAGGCCGTCTTGTTGTTTGTTGTTGTTGGTACGTTTTTTGTGTTTGTTCGTTATTTGCCGGATTTATGGGAGTTTTGTGACACATATTTGGCTATTCTTATCTTTATCTTTATCTTTACCAGTCAACCTTTAGATTTCAGGCACTGCTGACACTATAATGTCAAATTGGAAAAAATTGTTTAATAAGGGGTACAAGAGTTCTTCAAATTCAAACTCACCCGTTCATTCAAGTGAAACCCCAACGGATACCCCATCCCCATCCGTATCTCTATCTAATGATCAGCAACAACATCAACATCACTATGCAAGTTCTGTAAAGACAACTACTACTACTGCATCAACTAGATATTCTACAGATGCTGAAGAATATAGAGACCCTAGAAAGACTTTGGTGATGAATGATGTCAACGCCATCACAGATTCTGTCAATAATTTGGGTTTATCAGACCAAAAACAGAAAAGTTCATCCTCTACTGACAATTTTAATGATTCAACTATTATCACAACTGACCTTGAAAATACAGATCCTGTAATGGTTAAAGAGGAGCAAGTTGCACCTCCAATAAAACTGAAACCAGGATTACTTACAGTTAAAGTTTATTCAGCCAAAGAATTACAAATACCCGTTCCTTTAAAGATTAATAAGCAAATTCTTGGGAAATTGTCGAATTTAGGTATGAATATCAATGAAGAAGAGCTGTCCAAAAGAATTGATTCTTTGAGTGACAATCTTGAAGATTTAAATAACTCAGGTTTATCGTACTATTTACCATCAACTTTAAGAGTGAGTAGTGGTAATGATGGCAATAAAAATATTATCACTAGTTATAACTTAGTGTATGCAATTATAGAAGTTGAAAATTCTTCAGAAAGAATTAATTCAATTGGTAATACAATCTCAAATACAAAGTTTAACAGCGTCACTACATTTGATATCACATCCCCAAATACTGCTAATTTAAGTATTCATATTTATGTCAGAATTCCAAGCTCGTTACTGGAATCAGATAAGCAAGAAGATTGTCTGATTGGATCTCTGAATTTCAAGTTGAATTCTTCCAAGATTCATGATAATCAACAGCAGATTAGACTTCTGAACCATGAATGGAAAAACTTAGTTAACCCATACACAGATGAAGAACTATTGGGTTCATTAAATATTACACTGGACTTTAAACCATTATCATCAATGACGAAGAAATATCTCACAATTGAAGATTTTGATTTATTAAAAGTTATAGGAAAAGGTTCATTTGGTAAAGTGATGCAAGTTCGTAAAAAGGATACGGGCAAGATATATGCTTTAAAATCTATTAGAAAGTCACACATTGTCAATAAAATGGAAGTGACCCATACATTGGCGGAGAAATTTGTTTTGAGTAGAATCAATTCACCTTTTGTTGTTCCATTGAAATTTGCCTTCCAATCAGCTGAGAAATTATATCTAGTTTTATCATTCATCAACGGTGGTGAATTGTTCTATCATTTACAGAAATCTAGACGTTTCCCATTAATTAGAGCCAAATTTTATATATGTGAATTATTATCAGCAATTGAGACACTTCATTCAATGAATATTGTGTATAGAGATTTGAAACCAGAAAACATATTACTTGATTATCAAGGTCATATTGCTTTATGTGATTTTGGTCTTTGTAAAATCAATATGAAATTAGATCAAAAGACAAATACATTCTGTGGAACTCCAGAATATTTAGCACCAGAATTATTGATGGGTAAAGGTTATACTAGAGTTGTGGACTTTTGGACACTTGGTGTGTTATTATATGAGATGTTAACTTCTTTACCTCCATACTACGATGAAGATGTTAATGTGATGTATCGTAAGATTTTAAATGATCCATTAGTTTTCCCACAAGATATAGATATAAATACAAAAGATATAATTACCAAATTGTTGAATAGAGATCCTAAAAAGAGATTAGGATATAATGGTGTTGAAGAAATCAAGAGTCATCCATTCTTTGCAGATATTGATTGGTATAAGTTGAATAATAAAGGATATATACCACCTTATAAACCACAGGTTAAGGATTCAACGGATATATCCAATATTTCTACAGAATTTACTGATGAAAGACCAATGGACTCTGTGGTTGATGATTATTTAAGTGAATCAGTTCAAAAACAATTTGGAGGATGGACTTATGTGGGCTCTAGTTTTGGTGATCATTGATTATATATATATATATATTATATACTGTTTGGATAAATCTTTTTGTGCTTTTGTGCTTTTGTAATTTTTTTTTTTTATTTCCTCCCCTTTCTTCTGTTTTGATTTTCTTGTTTTGATGCATATGTTTTTTTTTGATATATACTTTTTTATTTTTATTTGTTCTTTATAAATCTTTTGTTCAGTGTTTAATTTATATGATCTATTATTATTATTATTATTATTATTATTATTATGATTATCTTATTATTATTATTATTTATTGTCATTGAGGAGTTGATATTGCATGTTCTTTTTTTTATGTGTTTGATTCCTGCAATACATTTCATTTTTGTTTTCTGTGTTTTATCTGTATTTCTTTTTCTGTTTTCTTCTAATGTGTTATATTTTCTTTCCACTAAGTTATATCTGTACGCTCTCCCTTTTGTGTTTTATCTAAAGAGTTATTATTCGATTTATTTATAGCAGTGTACAAGCATTAACTAAAAATAAAACAGGCAAGGCTGTATCTGCAGTGCCCCTAACTCTAAGTATGAACTATAATCCCTTATCACTTATAACTAATTGTCAGGCAGTGTCAGCCACCTCCGCGTCTAGTCGAGTCGAATTTGAGTCGACGGCAAATATAGCTGGCTAAAGGCTAAAGCTAAGTTCTAACTGCTGAGTTCTACCGAGTTCTCGGAGTTTCACGCCGAAATGCTTCTCTGCAGGGCTGACAATACGGAGGCTTCCGGGGGCGCGTGTGCCTGTGAGACTGGGAGTCTGGGTTTATCGACTGGGTGCGCACTGTGTAGTTAAATGTTAGACTTTGGACTTAGAAATTAGAACCCCGGAATTTTTCCGGCTTAAAGTTAGAGTTATAAAATCGAGCGTAGCTTCTTGTGTCATTCGCCTACCTGCATGCAAGAATGTGGCACAGCAGGCTGGGTTCCGTGTTTTTTTTTTTTTTTTTTTTTCTTGTCTTGTTTTTATTATTTTCAAGTTTGATTTACGTGTTATTTTTTTCTTTACACAGCTTTGATAAAAGCAATAAAATGAAAAACCATATAATTAAATATATACTATACAAATTCAAAATAAAAGGGAATTAAAAAATAATAAAAGAAGTCGTAGAAGAATGAAACTTTAAAAGAAAATCGACAATACGTAACACTAAACCAAGAATATATGAATGCAGAAAATTAAGGAGTGTAATTAATGTAGTGTAATAGTGTGGGGTAAAAAAAATAATATATGTTTTATAGAAATTTTTAATTTTCAAATTTTTTTACCACAATGAGTAACCACCATCAACAGTAATGTTAGCACCAGTGGTGTATGAAGAAGCAGAGTTAGATAATAAGTACAAGATGGTACCAATGAATTCTTTTGGTTCTGACATTCTGTTCATTGGAGTCATACTTAACCATCTTTGGTATAATTCATTGTTACCGTTAATAACATTCTTAGTTAATGGAGTTAAAATATAACCTGGAGATAAAGTGTTAACTCTAATGTTATACTTAGCCCATTCGGAAGCTAAAGTTTTAACCATGTGAATAACACCAGCCTTTGACATATTGTAAGCAACTTGTGGTTGAGGATCATTAACAATTTCACCAGACATGGAACCAATCATAACAGCAGAACCACCTTTAATACCATTCTTAATCAAAGGTCTAGCAAATGATTGAGAAACGTATAAGGAACCTAGTAAATTAACTTTAACTAGATTCTCAGCTCTCTTTGCTGGATATTCTTCAGCAGGGAAGTTTTCACAGTAACCAGCAGTGTTAACTAAATGTAATGGATATTTACCAAATTCATTGTAAATTTCAGCGAAAACTGATTCAACATGTTCAGCATCAGAGATATCACAAACAAATGAAGCCATCTTTGGAATTGATTCCTCCTTCATTTTTAATTCTTCAATACAGTATTTAACTAATTCTGCTTGAGTTTCTTTAGTTCTTTCTAAGTTCATATCTAATAGGGCAACCTCGGAACCATAAGCTAATAAACCTTTAATCAGCGCATTAGCCAAACCACCAGATGCACCAGTAACGACAGTTAATTCATTGTCTAATCTAAATGTTGGGATTAATGAAGCCATTTTTTATATTCTATATTTGTATTTATAAGATGTAAATTATAAGTCTAGTTTATATCTAAATTGAATTAATCTAAAACTTTACAAAATAATATGTTCTACAAAAACATTTTCTTTCCAACACAAAATTTTCACAAAGAACCAGAAAACAGGACAGGTATTTATACCATCTTGTTTTGATCTTAAAATGTGACCAGACATGTACTGTTTCTCTTTACTTTTTTTTCACACGGTCGGAGTTTCTTTTTATTCCAGCAGAGCGTGTTAAAACGCCCGCGATGACCTCGTGGCTGGCGGTCGAGTCACGGCGGCGGCAGCGGGTTGCACGGCCATGATGGAATTCCGGAGCGCGTGCTATGTAGTCAGCTCTCTGTGCCTGAAGAGGCCGGTCCGCTATCTGGCTTCTGGGGAGGGCAGTGAGCGGTGGAAAAAGAAATGCGCTTTTGTTGAGTCCTTTTTTTTCCTTTTTGCGATCTGTGGTTATTTTATTATTTTTTTTAAAAAAAAATTTTTTTTTTTCGTTGGTGACTTTGCTTGCAAATTTTTATCGGTTCTCCCCAGTTATCTGATTTTTTTCTAATGCCAACAAATTCCAATATACTCCACGTTTTCAATCTCTGGGATCTCCACTTTTAAGCATTGACTGATTGGTGTATATACTAGCTTGAAATCACAGACACGGCAGCAGAAGATGGAGCTCAGTCAACTTCAATCCACCAAAAACAAGATTGAATTCCCCGTGCGCGCAAAACGAAAACGGTGGATCCACGAGCCGCCAACTGTCCCATTATTGTAAATATGCTACCCCGGACTGATAGTCGATGTATAGAAAACGACCGGGAGTTGAACTGCGTTACTGCTGTGATCAATACATATTTTTTTTTTCGGTTTTAATTTATTTAATTCTGTGCTGTAGCAAGAATTACAATTGTAAAAGGAATTACTATGTAAGATATCGAAATTAATTGTGCAATTGGTTTTGAATTGCTGGTAAAATGTATAGATAGTACAGAAAGTATAGAATTGGAAAACAGCCATTCAGATAAGGATCATCGGACAGCGATCAAGCTTGCGATAAATTAACTCAAATACTTTCGGTAAAAAAGAAAAAAAGCAGTAGGTGTTTTGGTGTTTACAGGTTTCTATATATAGGAGTTGTACAAGTAAAATGGTGTGGAGTAGCAAAAAAATGGAGCACATTGCACTACATGTGGAGTGAGCAGGTGGAATTCAGCCCATATTTCTCGATTAACTAAGCAGGCTCGTTCGGCAAGCTGTAGCTTCCTCATTTTCCATATATAAGATTACTGCTTTTTACCCGTTGGTAGTTACAAAACTTGTGTTGTCCCTTATTAATTGAACTAATTTTGAATCAATCATGCTTTATCGAATTTAATTGTTATAAAGACGTCAGTTCGACGTAAAAAAAGAAATCCATGGAAAAAAAAAGGAAATAAAGAAATGGAGCATCTGTTTAGCCCGAGACGCAGGTTGTTTAAAATCAATTAACTAAATTCTAATTCTTTGCACCGTTTTTTTTTCGGATAAACCTACTCGGCTGTATGGACTCGTAAAATTAGCTAGGAGCAAAGTAAAGTTAAGAGCAAAAAGTTAAGAGGTTATTTTCAGGGGCCAACATCTCTCGTTCTATCCCCACTCGAGTTATTTTGAGAATGTGAATCCCAGATTGGACAATTATAGTAAATAATTCTCTTGAGATCCCCTGAACTTGCGAGAGAGAGAGAGAGAGTCAATTATTAGGCAAGTAAATCAAAGGAATTTATTTACTACTTGTTGGAATTCCTTTGATATATTTTTGAATTAACAAACAAGAAGAAGATTTACTTTTTTTAGAGTAAGGGTGCAAATGTGCAAACAAAATAAAGATCTCGTATACATCTTGCTTTCAGCAGAAGTGAATTATTTGAGTTTCAACTACATAAACTGTCAATCTCCTTCATATGAACATTTGGAACATTGAGAAAATATATCTAAGAGAATGATACTGTCAATTGCAGAATCATTATCAAATAAGAAAACCTACAACATTTATGGGAATTTGAGAAAATGAAGCCACGTGAGTTGACCACACCTCTCAAGTTTTGCCGTGTCTTACATTAAATGACCCCCTCAGATCGAGATAGAATGACTTATAAAACAAACAATGCTGTTTTTTATGTCAACGTCGCCATACCATATTAAAGTTTAAAAAAAGTATGCTTGCAGCAAATCAAATATTTATTGCCAGTATAGTGTTTTCCAAAACCTCATTTTTAGATATAGTTTTCTTGCAATGAATCAGAAACTATTACAATGAATCAGAAACTATTACTCTTAGTTATTTAATGAGCAAATGTGTTCTTAACCAATGTGGGTATGTGTATGAGCTGATATTGAGATCTTGTATACCACATTTATATTTTAGAGAATTCTTTAGATTTAGGTTGATAAGATAATAATTGCACCATTTGGTAATTATGTTGGTAATTATGTGGTTCCTTTTCTCATTGGTTGCTGGAGTTATCATTACAATCGGTTAAACATGGGTCAAGCAGGTCCATCAAAAGATCAACTGACTATATTGTGAATTTGATCCATAATTAAAATTCATCAATCAAATTGGATCACTTGTTGTTTAAATTATTGATTCAACGTCCCGTTTACATCCTTTTATTAAACTCAATAAGCAAGCTAAATTTTGTCAACTTTAGATCAAGAGATTCTCTGTTTTTTCTCTTTGTGATAGAAAAAAAAAGAATATAATACTCCTCATGGCTCATCAAATGATTATTAATACAACCTATACATATAGTTCTCTAATGAGCATGAAGTGAGCTCACTTCCTGGAGAAGGAAAAACGATCCGAAATAATTCCTATTACGGCTAATAGCGACCCAGGCAGGCTCGATAATTCAATCGAGCTGGTAAACCGCGAGAGGCTAAATCGGAGCCTCGATCGAGCGATAGTGAGATCTGGGAAGCTGCAGTTTTTAACCAGAACGGTCTTATCTTCTTCTTTTCACTCTTTTTCTCCTTTATTCACTAACATTGAAGTACAAATTGCTCGATTTTATAGATCTATTCTTGCAAGATTATTTGATATTCATTTATCTAACTTTTGCTTCAAATAATTCAAGATAGCTGGCTTATGACTGAATTCAAATTAGGTACTATCAAATCTATCGCCGTGGTCGGGGGTGGACCATGTGGTGCTGCCGCTGTTAAGTCATTACTCAAAGAAAAAGCATTTGATAAGATAGTCAGTTATGAAAGACGATTTGAATCTGGAGGTTTATGGAATTATAATGATGAAACTTGTAATACACAAGAACTACCAGTTCCATCTCTCGATCCGCATGATCCAACGTTATTAACTCCGTTTAAAAAAACTAAAGATAACGACTACATATGGCCAAGCGCAATTTATGAACTTCTAGATACAAATGTTCCTTATCAAATCATGGAATATGGTGAAACTAAATTCCCTAAAGGTTCTCTTCTTTTCCCAACTAAACAAAAAGTTTTAGAATATGTCAAAGAATACACAAAAGAAGTTGAAGATTACATCAGATTCGGCAACGTTGTAGTCGATGTCAAATTCTATCCTGAAAATGACGGCGAAAAATGGCAAGTGACATCCAGAAAAGTTTGCGATGAAACAGATGGTGGTATGTCAAAGAGTGAAAGTGTTCCTGATAAAGTGGAATTGTTTGATGCTGTTCTACTAGCATCAGGTCATTATGATCTACCTTACCTTCCAGATAAACCGGGTCTAAAAGAGTGGTCCATTAAATATCCAGATTCCATTTCTCATGCCAAAAGTTTTCGTCATGCCAGACAATTTGCAGATGCTAAGGGAGAAATAATGATCGTTGGTAACTCTGCTTCAGGTTTGGATTTAGCATATCAACTAGCAACTATTTTAAACAGACCAATTTATAAAAGTGCGAGATCTAAGAGTTCATTACCTGGTGGTTCAAGTGATTTCATTAAAACTGTTCCTGATATTGAATCGTTTGATCCAGAAACAAAACAGGTGAAATTTGTTGATGGTACTGCATTGGATAATGTCGATAAAGTTATCTTTGCAACAGGTTACCTAAGACACTACCCATATTTGAGAACAATTAATGAGTCAGATAAGCCAATTGTTACCACAGGTGAGAGAGTGATGAATTTATATAAACAGTTACTAAGTTATGATTACCCAGGTTTAGCATTCATCTGTGTTCCTAGATATATTCTACCTACAAGAGTCAGTGAGACTCAAGTTACCTGGTTAGCCAAAGTTTTCTCTCACAAGATTAGTCTTCCAACCATTGAGGAAATGAAAGAACAAGAGAAGAAACTTGTTGATGAAAGAGGTGATTGTCCTAAGTTCCATAACATGATGTATCCTGAAGACGTAATTTACTGCCGTGGTCTAAATAAAGAAATTCAATCTGTTCCAGGTTGGGAACAAGGTATGGTTCCATGTGAATGGACATATGAAGATATTCAATTAAGAGCTTCTGCAAACCCATTGAAAGAGGCATATCTAAGATATAAAGAACTCAATGATGGTAAATGTGTGACTAGTGTCAAGGAGCTTGAAGATAGTCTTGGGTTCAAGCTGGCTGAAGTTGACAAGAGTCTATTTGAAGAATAGATTCGTAAATATTAAACAATTATGGAGTGAGTACTGATAAATTTTTTATAGATATGTATTAGATTTAAAAGTGTACATTGTTTGTCGGAAACAACTGTTCCAATCAAAAAAAGAACCTGTAATCATTGTATACTATGGAGAATTATTCATCAACCCTGAAATATCTACAGCATCTATCAGATTTATTGTGATAAGTCTGTATCATCTAGTACTAATGGCAATTGAGATTATATGTTTTTCTCCCTTAGTCAGGTAGCTCTGAAATTTCCATGAATTAAGTTTCTTTTGGAGGAAGTCCAACTAAACCCATAAGCATTTTACTATCATGCCTTCATTTATTTGATTTCACCACGGCAGTTTCGCCACCGATCATTGATAAGCTTAAGATTTTCCACTATCAGCATGAAGATAGCGCACACAGGGAAACTGGAGCGATTGTAATAATTGTGCTCCCAATTGACTGTTTTTTGATCAAACAGAGCGGATACCAACATGAAAATATATTAGCGTTGTTGGGTGTTTCTGATCATTGCTGATATTGCTTATATTTTTTGAGGTTAATAGTTTTTAAAATTGTCAGCGGTTGCTTATATCAGGCAGATATTCCCACATAACCAATACTGATCTGCCTGAAAAATTCAAAGCTATAGCTATCAATGATAATATGAGAGGACCCATTGAGGCAAGGAAACCAATGAATATTGATTTCCACGCAAACAATAACTATTTAAGACAATAGTTGGCGATGAGATGAGAGGAATTATCATTTCGTCTTTGATCAAGTCTTCATCGAGGAGATATGGAGAAAAAAGTAGCACGCATAGTTATCTAAGCGGCTTAACAACAAAACGTTTCTTTAATCCTATTGTTGGATTCCCGGTTAAACAGGCTACCGATCGAGAAATTAGATTTGTCTGCAACAAACCGCTAATCTAAGCAGATCTCATATACTCATCAAAGTGACGTGACCAATTATCATCGAATTTACCAAAAACAAGCGAACTACACACAGGTAACAATTTAACAAATTTAACAGATCATATAATGAAGGCCAGAGCGATAAATCATTACAATTAGTTTTTTTTTTTTTTTTTTTCGCTGCCCCTACAGCCCATGACATCCTTAACAGTGTTGGCTGTAAGCATAAGGCATCGTACGAGGCTAGTGCAAAAGTATAGTACATTTACCAGGAAAAATAATCATATGTGATTAAATAGGGATACTAGCGCCATTGAAAGACAGATGCCGGTTTGGCATGTCGCTTTCAGTTAAATAGCAAACATATTTATGTATCACTCATTGAGTTTTTTTGCCTATTTTTGCAATCTTTATAAATCTAGTTTATTTTTCAATCCCAATTATTCTCCGATATCCCTTACGAGGAACTTAATTATTCGATGTTTTTTGTCACCCTAAACCATAATAATGATACAATAGATTTGCATTGTATTTCAGATTGCCAGCTCGTAACTGGTAGGATTCAGGATTCAGGATTGCATGTAAAATGCGGCAAGGGCTCATGGGGGATGTTAGCGGTGTGAGTTACCTAATTGGGAAAGAAAGTGCATCGTCAAAAACGGCCCAAAGAAGCTGGAAGTATGAGTCGGCCTGGGTCCTGCACAGTACACCGTGTACGCGGTGACTGCTCTACATTGGCCTAGGGCACCAGTGGCAAGTGCCTATTAGAATTTAGCAGCGATTTCACATAAAAAAGGGGAAGTAGTTATATAATCTGTAAGTAATCACACGATCGTTAGCCATTCGACGGCTTCTGGGGCCGTTATCGATTACATGATATAAACTCTATCACTAATTGTTGTCTACAACATCGCTTGCGTGACGAATGCCAGAATAAGTCATCGCTCACGACCAATGCTGATAATATGCCCTGCCCGAAATTCTAGGCATCGCCAGATCATGGTTTGTTTAACTGTTTTTGACGACTGTTGCTTCATCCTTTAGTGAATCATACGATCACTGATTAAAATCTAAATCTTTGCTTCAGAGTTAATGATAGATATATGTTCTCTTATCGCATACGATCATTAAGATGAACAAATTTTTTGCAGTAATCTCTAACGAAACGGGTAAACGTCAGGCGCCGGCTCCTTTGGAAGTGGTAGTCTGTAATCAGGGTCCTCAAAAAAAAGCTATCACTATTCACTGGCATGCCTCTAAAGATGTGCATGTATGTTTAAATCTTGAAATTTTTCAATCAGACCGATCTAACAGATTAAACATGGAGCCCCCATATACAGTTTTATATATGGTAAAATGAAAACTAGAACAACAAGTGTAAAACTTGGTTTGACGGGACCTGGTTTATGTATTGACGGTGTGGCAAGGGTACAAAGATGCCGCATGCACAAGAGAATACCGGCTAGTTTTTTCTTTGTGTTTTTCAAGCTGGACTTGGAACTTGCGGAGCAGAGCCACACTAACCCTTTAGTAACCGGATTGCAGTTTCCCCAGGGTCCTCGCGAGTTGTAGTGTAGATTGCCCGTGCCGGCTGCTTCTTGTTCCTCCCGCCGTCGGCCAGATCTGATTACCAGCTAAGGGCCTGGAGGATGGGAACTGGCTAGGGAAAATCTATACAGGATTTGTGTTTCACTAAGCAGCCGTTTTCCTACGTCGATATCGTTTGCCATCATCTCTGTCTTCAGTTTCTGGAATACTCTTTGAAGCAAATCAGTCAGGGCTAGCTATATCTACCTTGGATGGTCCACTTTTATATTGTATTGTATTAGATTTCCCCTCTCTGGTATATATTCCTTCGATTATTGTAGATCTTTACTCAATATTGAAGCTACATATGACAAGTTACTCTTAAAAGATCCCGGAGATGACAATATCTATTCTAAAAATTATTACTATATTGTACGAAAGTAGAATAGCTCCAAGGTACTCAATAAATCCTTAGGGCTGCGGTGTAGCCCCATTGGGAAACTTTTTGGGCCAACTCTTCACTTCCCTTTGTTTTTTTTGGTAATTGCAATTAATTAGATCCAGTGGAGTATTCTCACGTTTGAACAGGAGTTCTAAAACAGAACTAATCTATAAATTAATATATTATATATAGACATTCAACACTCAAGAGTTACTAATTTTCGCTTTTCTGCTTCCTGGAAGTCAAACTACATCATAGAGTGTTAGGCAAAACAGGAGTTTTCACATATCCAATTATTATAAACCAAAGGCTAAATGCTCTGTTTCCAATTCCACGAAATGTAATATGGTGTTTGCTGTCGTTCTCAAAATATGAACAAAACTTCTTCATCAGAAATTCCTTTAACAGTCAAAACTCTTATTGAAATAATAAAAAGTGTGAATAGAACAATAGTAGCTACATTCAGAATGTTTTTAGAAAAATAAATTGGTTATTGATTACCGGCTGCAAAGCTGTATTAATAATGGCCAGAGAAATTACTATTGTTTGCCATTTGATTGTAGCATGTACAGCTTTCCATCCGCTTATTCGAGTGCGATTTCTTAAACTGATATAAATAAGTGATAAAGAAAAAACTGGATATATTTATATCAGTAGCTTTGGTAGTTTTTTATTCTCCAAGAGTTCAAGAACCAATTGATGGTTTTATATTCAGATTCTGAGTGAATCATATGGCAATCTTGAGTGAGCTATCTTTTTGTTCTCGAACCTACAACCGACTTACCGATTGTTGCCCTTTATAACCCACAGTATGTAATTTTCGCGTTAATGCCTTTAATTAGGGCAATTAAAGGTCCCACTGCCCATTCTACCCAAACGCTTTAAATCAAACCAAGGCTGCTAGTTGAAAATCCATCTCGGTGCAGAGTGAAATGGTAAGCCTATAGCCTCTTATCTAGCGCGTTTGCAAAACAGAATTAGGTTTGGAAGAGCAAGCCAAAATAGAATCGCCGAACACAATACTCGAAGCGTGGTTTGTCTATATATGTAGTATTTTTAAAAAGAAACAATTCGATACAGTGTTTTCTCCGATTAAACCTTACAATAGAAACTTAAGACAAACAATATATATTATTAATAAAAAAAAAGTTTTAATTCCCTTTTATCTGCACAGATGTAGATCAGAATTGAGTGGTGTCGAACCTCAGATTGACTTTTTCAAGCAGAGTTGGGATTTATCAACAGTGCAGATTGTGTCCCTGATCGAGAGCTCCCGGTCGAACGAAGAGAAAAAAAAAATTAATTATCAGGGCATATGATTAGAATAGGTAGGGTTACTTTAGGGCGATAATATTCTTACTCAAAGATCGTTGTAATAATTAATACCGTAAGACACGACAATTATTGTTTGCCTACTGATGCTCTCAACACATGTGTACCTTTGTCACTAAGATCGAGGACTACGCTGAAAGCCTCCGCATATAATTAGGTCAAGACTCAAAAGTAATCTCAAATTTAAAGAAATGGGGTTTATTTATTGGTCACTTGGGCAATCAATCTATTTCATCTGTTTAGATTTTGCCTTTAGCTATAGGATAAAAATTGAAGAAAAACCGAGCGTTGCCAACGTGGAGGAATATTGGTGACCTCTCCCTAGTGCCAAGTCTTTTTTTTAATCTTTTAGTAATTGCGCTACTTTAGATAAAGAAAAATAGGGATATTTTAATTTAGCATTGTGAAAGCTGCTCCAGTACTATTTCAGGATTGTGAATTGTATGCGATGCGACCCACTAAGAGGTTTTTTTGATCTTTGGGAGTTTGATCTTAGAGAATCAGCTATCATTAGAGAAATTAAGCACCCGGTTCTTTCCAATAATTTCAACTCCCGAAAAACTTTAATGCGTTATACAAACTCTATACCATATAATGAAAAGGTATCGAGCCTCATTTGGCTTTGTATGGCGTGCAGTCAATTGTCCATTTGAGGGAGTACACTGTACCGTACAAATTTGCATCGCTATCAAGCAGCTTTTTAACAATAGAAAAGAACAAGAACCCGATCAGGATTAGATGGCAATCGGGCCTGTAGTGAAGAGCGGACCTATCCAGCTGATGTAAGCACTAGAACTTCCCGCATTTCATTTCCTTATCAGGAAAGTATTATGGAATCCTCAGCCACTGGTGGCAAAGAGCCAAGACTTTCGAGGAAGATGGTTGCCCGGTTTAGGAGGTTACTGATAAGATAACGGCGCAGCTGGGATCCTGATAAAGAAGGTAAAATGAAGCCATCTGCGTCTCGGTTGTGGAAAGTGTCAGGAATGTATGCTTGTCTAAGACTTCTTCAGTAGTATATAAGAGTTCAATAGAATCCTCCAATTTTCAACGGTAGTGAGTGTTCGAAGGCTCAATTGATCTGCTTGGAACCAAAGCTTCCTAACTGAACTGATCTTTCCAATAAGACATTAATTTGTTTTTGTTTATATTTTCCCCTTGATTTTTCATTTATATATCATCAATTGCTGGTTAATTACCGATATTTATTCTCATAAATCATTCAACTAAGAGAGGCAAATTCTGTCAATCTCCAATTTTTCAAGATAAATAACAAATTAATAGATAATTCCTAATCAAATTATTCACGAAAGCGAAATACAATAAATATCATTGAAATGGGTGGATACGCAAATTCTGGTCTCGGTTCGGCTGAGCTTATCTATGCTGCCAAACGTGATCTATCTACATTAGCAGACGAAACTTCAACCTTTGTGTAAGTAACATCTATATGGTATACCAAGCAATTAGCTGACGGTTTATTCTGTCTCTTTATTCTGTCTCTTCTCTTGCCTTCCACAAATTGGCTTACTAACACGTAATATAGTGCTGCTGATATGGGTTATGTTATGTTCTGTACTGTTGGAGTTATGATTTTAACTCCAGGTATTGGTTTATTCTATGGTGGTACATTAAAAAGAAAAAATATCATTCAAATATTGTTCCAATCTTATATGGTTACAGCCACAATTACTTTACAATGGTTCTTATTTGGTTACTCTTTAGCAGTTTCCCCATCAGCCTCTGCTGTCATGGGTAATTTCAAATTGGGTGCTTTGCAGAACATTGGTGCTGGACCATTTATCGAAGGTGGTACTATTCCATCTATTATCTATTTCACTTTCTCTGTTTTCTTCCCTGTTGCAACTGTGCAAATTTTTGTTGGTGCAATTGCTGAAAGATCTAGAATTATGCCATCTTTAATCGTTGGTTTCGTTTGGTGTACTGTTGTTTACTGTCCATTGGCCTACTCAACATGGTGTGCCAACGGTTGGTTATATAAGTTGGGTGCATTAGATTTTGCTGGTGGAGGACCTGTCCATATCGCCTCTGGTTTAGCATCATTATCATATTCTTGGTTTGTTGGTCCAAGAAAGAGTTGGAAAGATCCAAAAACTGGTAAAGATTTCAGACCACAAAATCCAATTGCTACCTTTATTGGTGTCTCTATTATCTGGTGTACATGGTTATGTTTCAACTCAGGTACTTTATTAGCTGTTAACACAAGAACCGGTTATATTATGGCTAACACTCAAATTGCCGCCTCTGCTGCTTCTTTCACTTTTACCATGGTTGACTGGTTGTACACAAAAAAATGGTCAATAATCGCCGCTTGTGAAGGTGCAGTTGTTGGTTTAGTTAACATTACTCCATCCTGTGGTTTCTATTCTCCATACTGGGCAATGATCACTTCATGTTTTGTTGCTGCTTGTTGTAGAGCTCTATATGAATCAAACGAATGGTTAGGTATTGATGATACTACTAGATCATTTGTCGTTCACGGTGTTGGTGGTATTTTAGGATCTATCTGTTTAGGTGTTTTTGCATCTCCATACATTGCTGGTTTAGACGGCGTCACGGCAATTGATGGAGGTTGGATCTTCCACCATTGGAAACAAATGGGTTACCAGTTTGCTGCATTCACTTCCATTTCTGTTTGGTCCTTCGTTGCCACCTGGATAATCTGTTTCATCGTTGACAAGATTCCTGGTTGTAAGATCAAAGGTATTGATGAAGCAGAAGAAATGGGTATGGACTTATACGAAATGGCTGAGTTTGATGGCCACAGCTATGAAGAAATGGTTAGTTTTGTTTCACAATCAAGAAAGGGCTCTGATATATCATACACTCCAGAAATTATTGAAGGAACAGCCGCTACCGGAACTTCAAGTGAATTCCACGAATCAAAAATCAATCATCACGCAAAGACTGAAGAAATTGTTTGAGTGCGTCTTTTATACTTACCGTATTTCAGAGACAAAAGAATTAAAACAAAAAAAGTCCGTGAATTTTATTGCTTTGGGAGCGCTTTTTTTTCTTTTAAGCCTAAATAAATCCGTATTCTTTAATTCTATATATATATAATTCCTTTTGAGTCACGTTTCCTTTAATTGAAGTGTTTTTTATAAACAAGAAAGTGTATGAAAGATAACGTTCGGAGATCTCGCCCCGCGTACTTGGCTCCCCAGCCAATCTGAGAGAGAAAGAGCAAAATACAAGTAATCATTCCACCAGTCTGAACTACTACATTCGCAATTACATACACCAAAGGAGGTATTTCTAAAACGTATCTTCGTAAATCATTAAAACACTAAAAAAAATATAAGCCTACAGAAAAAAAAATTAAGAACAGAACCAGTGACTGCAAATTGCATATGACGTTTGACCATCAGACCATAAATTTGAACTCACGAAACCTACACCACAAGCATATCCAAAAGCAAGCTCAGAAGATACTAAACAAGAAAACTGAGGACAAGGGAAACGTACTACAAATAATAAAAACAACGAAAAACAACGAAAAAAACACTATACTCCCTTGTCTGAAACCCTATGCAGGAACGAGTTGTAAGAAAAGGGGGTGAACAAACCAAACAGAATCGGGCCAGCAATAAAAAATCATGAAAGTCAAATTTGTTTCCCCCTTTTTCAAACATCCTACATAGCCTAACTATATCAATGGCATTGATTTCAAATCAACGCTAACGTAAGGACTTTCTGGGTTACACTCAATATCCAAGTCTAACTTCCAATGTCTATCGTTATTCTTGTACTCTTCTTCGTCAAATCCGTGGTCTGAATAATCTCTAAAATGGAATAAAACTCTACCATCTTCTTTTCTTTCAATGATAGCTTTTTCAAAGTTATAATCAACTCCAGAGTAAAAGTTGATCTCTTGTAATAAATGTCTCTTGATATGATGATTCAGGTTTCTAATAAACTTCTTAGATCTTGAATTCATTGTTGGTTTAATCTTCTCCATGTTATTATGAATAGAATTCAAAATAAAAGGTGGTAGATAGTTTAAGCGTAGATGATAGTAATCAAAATCATTATCCCAGGTTTCATCTTTTAAAAACTGTTCAAAAGAATACAAATCGTCAAATTGTTTTAAAGGTGGTTCTTTCAATTCTATAATAGTCTCCTCATGACCATCTTCACCAATCGAGGAAACAGTTGAAAGAACGGAAGATCTTCTGGCTGGTGGGGCCGACAAATGATCGATATGAATTGGTTCGGTGTTAGCAAAGCTGGAACCTGAGCTCTTCTTCTTACCCATCTTTGAAAAAATTAATTAAAGCTTATATAGTAATCGTTATGTGGTCAGTAACCTTGGATATTATATACAAAAGGAAGTATACAATGGCAAATGAGAAATCATGGAGATTGAAAAGAAGAATAAGAGATTAAGTTGGGTAAATCTAAAAACCTAACTAAGGAATAAGATAGATATTTATAGGAAACACAAATGTGGGGGGAAAGAGACCAGCTCAACAATTCAGAAAAGCAGACTTGAAACTTGAAGATTTGAAACTTGCGAAAAGGCAGTGTGCAGAAGGGGCAGTATGTTCTAATTGGTAATAATGAAACGTAAACGACACACACAATTGAAACAACTGCTACCACTTATTAACATTCATTGATTCATTCATTCTCCCTGAAAGACAACTGGCTTCCCCAGTGACTTCCCCAGTGGATTCCCCAGTGGCACCCCCACACCCACAGGCTGGGGAAGTTTTCGAAAAGTCCGACGTGCGCCGCTTTCCCTGCGGATCGTGTTGAGTGCGGGCGATACTTCCCCTGGTGGAGGTCACGACCAGTCACGTCACAACGTTATTCCTTCTTTGCTTCGTGTGCCATTCCCGAATCGTGAGCTCAACGGTACAGCTAGTAAAGTATAGGAATTAAGGTATTCGTCATAGCTTTTATTGTTTGCATATCTGGCACTGTACTAGTTTAACCGGTTTTGGCTTTGGAATGATGGTTGAGTACCGGAATCCGATCTCTCATCCTATAGAGATTTTGTCTTCTCCTCTTCCCAGCTTTATGTGTATCGCTATCTTGAATAAGATTTTGAGCAATTTCTTTTTTTGTAGATAGATGATAGCCTAGAAATGCTTGCTAATAGCATCGTGTATTGATATTGTATGTTTTATACGGATTAAGTTAAACAGGTATTTATTGTTTATTTACTTGTCGGGGAGCAAGGCAAAGTGGCATGACAGGCTGACAGCGGCATTTGGGAGGAAGGAATACGGGGAAGATGGTTGCGGCTCTGTGTTTTTTATATTTGTTGTGTTTTCTTCTTAATCTATTAGTGCAATTTTGTGGTCATATATTCCCCCTATTTGTTTATTTTAGCTTATGTTACCTGAGTATTTGGGGTTGGCGTGGTTGTAATTTACGTGTAAACTCAGCTTAATTGTAAACAGTTATTTGCTATTTTGTTTTGCTATTTCATATGTGGCACCAGAAATGGATCTTCCAAGGCTCCAAGCTTCAGTCGATGCCACGTTTCCTTCGTGACTCAACGCTTCAAAAAAAGCTTGCAGCAGCTTGTTTTTTTTTCAACAAATATATTCATAGATTTCTAGATATAAAGTAATGATGCCCAGTTCCGTATGCCTTCTGAACCATCTACATCTTTAGGTTTCTGCTAACTAGGACTTTTAGTTTCTAGCTCATGATTGGCCCTTGGGCTTTGACCTAATCCCAATTTAATTTGCCCATTGCCGGGGGACTATCGTCTTATCGTCGCGTCGCTTTGACTTACATAATACATTGCGTTAATTGGCATCGCCTTGCGATGCGCTCGGTCTTCGGTCCGGAATGATAGGGCTCATAGACATAGAGGAGAAAGCAATCAGCTGGGGACTAAGAATCTATAAGGGTTAAAAGAACTAGAAGTTAGTACCACTTCTATTCAGAATGAAATTTTTTTTAATCCTCTCTTAGATTTTTTTTTCATTTTGTTATCTTCACCATTTTTTTAATCACTTTATTATTTTTATTTTATCTCTAATTAAATCATTATTATCAAGCGAACTACATATATATACGGTTAACCTAATGACATCAGATACTTTCTTTAGCAGAAGAATCGGTAATCCATTCTCGTTATCCTTGAGTTGGATAAACGTCATTATTGGTGGGATTAGCTTCAATAAGATTATGAACATCCAGCTACCAGCTATTTTGGAAAAAGGGGGACATTGTCAGTTTTTAACTAACTTATCTCTTTTGATCACAATCACATATTTTGCTTTAAATGTTATTATCCATTTATTTGGTCTCAAAAAATTGGAGATACTGAGAGGTTATATCAACGCTATCGCAACATCTTTAGAATTTATTGTTACTTCCATTTATTGGAGTTTGAAGTTAACTTTTAGACATTTAATTTTAGCAGGACCGGGTATTCCTTTATCGTTGGATCTATCTATCCATTTGCTGCCTTTTATATCCTTGGCTATTGAATACTTTTGCTTTTTAGAAGGATGGCCTGTGCCTTATTTACACGCTTGGGTTATCATGTATTCCCTGACTGTTGGTTACTGGTTTTGGCTAGAGTATTTATTAGAAGGTGAAGGAATATATCCTTATCCATTTTTAAACGTTGATACCCCAAAGAGACTAGTCATTTTTGGTTTTGTTGGTTTCTTTGCATTCTTGTCATTTGTTTGGAATAAAAAATTGCATTCATTCTTGGTTAAATTACCTAAGAATTCTAAGAAAATTAATTAAAAAAAGGATTAAAAAATAAATAAGGATAGCATTGAAACTGGAATATACATAACTTTTTTCTTCTGTTATTAGCTAGATAGATCTATAATTTTTGATTGATTGGACACTTTCAATTAGTCACAAAAACATGTACGAGAATAAATTTTCTATTATTATTTTGTATCAGCAATAGTATTTCTACTTCAAGAATTTATAAAAAATTTATAAAGAATTCGAGATTGGTTTAGTGTACAATTGCACAGTACAACAGTTTCTCTAGATTGTTATTATATAGGCTCTACCGATACAACAACAATATCTTTAACTCAACTCTCAAAATTAAAATATTTGATCGTATTTCTAGGAGACAGGACTTTTCCAGTTTTATTCACTGGTACGCTTCTATAAAAATATCATTCATTTGATATTTGCTTACAATTCTGATTATCTGGAGATCGAGCTTCTCAAAAACCCGAAGTTGATATGTATAATAAAGACCGGGAAAACTAGTGTGACTACTCAACCGCAGATTTTCCTGGCAGATATATCCCGAGCCTCACTACACTCATAGGTTTTTTTCTATTTTTCAACCCTGTATCTGAAACCATTACTTATTACCAGTCAAATCTTGTATTTTCCTTATGTTACTCTGTTTTTTTTTTGACTGATTGAAGTGTGAAAACAGTTTATTGCATTTGTTATTATGCATCGCTTAAGCTGTGTTTGTAGGAGTCCGCCGCTTCGACGTACAAACACAGTAACATGGATCGCAAAATGTTCTCTCCACCACTTGAAAATCAAAAATAATAAGGCAGAAAAAGCTATTGAAACGATACCTAATTTTAAAACCTCAACCACCGCTCAAACTACAGTAGCTAAAAATAGAGAATCAGAAACCAAAAAAGTAGATCATGTGGTTGATCTATTTAATGATCTCTTAACCCAACTAGAGAAAGAGGAAGAAATGAATGATCTCAAAGCGACGGCAACAAAGCCCGTTATTCCACCTACATTTATAGGGATACGACATGATTCTGACTTTGAAGAGCAAATTTCCAAGCTTATTAAGTATGGAGAACCACCTAATGGTATAATAAGGTTTTTAAGAACTTGTCGTACTAATTACAAATCATCTAAATCTAACAAACTGATCACATTGTCTAATATGACATTGAGACAATTGGTTAATCATGTTCCAAACCACCTATTCCCTGAAATATTTGTGCTTCTACTTGAATGTGGTGTATGCTTCAATAAGTCGATGGGCAGGACCCCTGTTGATGTTAAGATAAGATCCATATTGAGATTTTCAAAGAATGAATATCACAAGCACGCCATTTTGTATGGTCAACTAATGGGTAGTGCCACTGATTCAAGAGAAAGCTTAACAGCTACCAGGTATTCCAATTTGATGTTGAAAGAGATTATTTACTATTTTATTGCCAATAAAGATAAAGAAAATAGTTATGGATTTCTAAAAATTTTAGAAAATAGGCTCAAATCTCAAGAGTTGCCCACAGAAGAAGCCCAAGCGTTGTTCAATGAACTATCTGTCAGAGTAGATATTGAGTTTGAATTGAGCCTAACAAATATGAACATATCAAACGATAACTTTGAGGGCATATTAGACTTTTTAGAAACTTGTCTTCTAAAGTATTCGATAATTACTGGATCGTCAACGTTTCCTCCAAAAATAATAGATTTTCTCCATTCAAAGCTGCTAGGCATGCTATCAGCGAAGCCTGAAATCACGTTATCTTTTTTGGTGAATTATATCATATATTTCTATCCCTTTTACCACGAGACATTTAGCTGCTTAAAGATACTTGAATTATCACAGTTTAAATATATAGAATGCAACACTCGCGATAAATTAATTACTTCCTTAACCTACCAGCATGTTGAGTGGGCACCTGAAAAATCAATTTTAATTGGGAAATTGTACGACATTATATTGCCCAGATTAGAAAATTATGAAGCTTCATTGAAGTTATTGGTTGATGGTTTGATAATTGCTAAAGAAAAGACTAAAAAATCTCTACACCTTCCGGTTGATAAAATTATGTTTTCTTTGAATGATGGCTTTGAAACAGGAAGGATATCATCATCTTTTGCATGCGAATTGGTTGAAGAACTAATTGAGTGTAATGAATCAATTTTGAATCCAATAGAAAAAGTTCTCTTAGAAACTAGAAAGGCAAATGCTGTTGATGTAATTAACCTTATTGAGAAGAACGTTCCTGAGTATATAACTGAAGTTTATCCATTTATACTTCATGAACTTTTATTGTCAGTTGATATCGCTCAAAGAAAGCATGTATTGACTATTCTTTTTTATTCTAATATCAAATGGTATGATAGTGAAAGACTCAGGAGTGTATTAACTCTAGAGTTGTTTGACAAAGAGCTAGTTATTTCCTTTAAAGATCCAATAGCAAGGATCTGGATTAAGCAATTCCATAGAAATTATTTGATTGATTTCATAGAAAAATTAATAGATGAGAAGCCAAATTCTGCTGATATCAGGACAATGGTAAAGCTTCTCAGAGAGAATACGCTGCAGCATAATTACCCAGATGATCCTTTGTTCGATGAAAGGTTTTTCCGAATCGCTTTGTCTTCTGGAAATCTTGGATTTTCGTTAGGAAGTCCCTACTCCTTAAAAGTTCTAATTCAAGAACTTGAAAAAGTATTAAGCATATTCAATTTAAAGTCGGTCACAGTTCAAGATGCTGAGTCCATCGCTTTATCTGTTGTCAAAGTTTTAAAAGATCCTAAGGTGATTTTTCAGTTCATCTGTTTGGTTTATCCTTCCTACTTGTCAAATCTATCCCTAATAGATACTTTTGCCAAAGAATTATATAATCAGCAGGCAAACTTCGTAGATGTTGTGATTCCAAAATACTTGGTTGTCAAGTCTAAGATTCCGGCAGAAGAGACGATTCACTTGTTTCATGATAAGCTTTTAAAAAGTTTACCACTAGCAGATACTGAAATGATATTTTCAGCGGCAGCAAAAGCGTTAAAGCTAAATCATACGAAAATTTTAGATTCACCTAAGTTTCATCAGTTTTTAGAGTCTCGTTTAGCTTCATTACCAGTATTAAAATCCAGAATCTATGATACGATGATACAAAATCAGATCATTTATGATGAATTTAACTATAAATTATATAAGTCTGTTAACTATTCTGATATCCAAGAGGTTCTCACATTATGTTCATCGGAATCACATGTTCTTAGATCTCTAGATGGTTTTGTTTTACAGAGGCTTTTGAAAGTTGTTAAGAGTGAGCAATTCGTGGATTTGTTTGTATTGTTAATGAAAAATGGATTTGTGCTACCTTCGCTGCCAGACCTTGAATCAAGATTTATGGAATGTTTAAAATCAGAAACGTCGGATAGGGCAAGTCTTCTATTACAATGCAGTGCTCCAGATGAAATCGAGACAGAAAGATTATCAAGCATATTTGCATTACAGTATCCAGTTGAAATTTTGTTAAGAGTTATTAATCATGAAATAGCAGCTGGCAACAGATACCATGTCAAGTTTTTGTTCGATTCCCTTGATCAATATGGAGATCTTTCAAAGTGGACAGTAACAAATATATTAGCTTTAAAGCAGTTGAAGGTTCAATCTGATATTAAATTTGATGATTTCTTCGAAACCATGAATGCAAAGCCGGCAGAGTCTGTGTCAGGCTTACTTCTGGAGTTGGATGATAATATCATGTTTAGATATAACTCACCCGATTTTGATATCAATCAATTTCATCTTAACATGCTTCACAGGAAAAACTTGGAAAGATTAGCTACTCACAATGCTAAGCTAGAGTTGATTTTAAGATACATTGTTAGTTACTATCCTAGCTTTCAATCTATACTAAAATCTACAAGAATTCAAGAAGTGCTCTCAATTGACAACACTAAGAAGATACAAAATGATTCTGAAGAAGAATATGTCATCAAATTCAAGGGTTTAATAGGTAATACTCCCCCACGCTTTACCATCGGTTATATATACAAGGCAATTATGAAATTAGAATTATCTAACTATGAACTTTTAAAATTATTTGAAGGATTCATGAATGCATACAAGACTAATAAAGCTGATGCTATAAATTTTTCTGAACATAATTTAGAGTATATTATTACCGAGTTCTTTAAAAAGAAGAAGTTGGAGGTGGGCATTTTGTACCAAATGCATTCTCTTTTGGTGGATGGAAAGGTTCCTTTTTCCAGAGTCCAAGATTTCCAACAAAGATTATTGAATGCTTTGATGGCAGAAACGGTCATTAAAGATCCACGGTCTGCATATATCAAATTCAAAGAATTATATGGACAAGAGAATTATAAAATGTTTAAATCTACATATGCTTTCATGGTGAAGAACTTACTAAGCAAACAAGAAGAAACTAAGGCTCAAGAGATATATGACATTATGATTTCGGATTTCCCCGATTCTAAATTAAAGTATAACTTTGAAGTCATGAAAAGAAATTACAAAAATACTGAACTATAGATTTTAGATTTGGCTGAAAAAAAGTATTGATTGAAGTCACGACCTTGTATATAAACATTTATCAATATGTATTTTTTACTTTTTATAGCCTGTATTAAGACCGCATTTACGAGTGTGGAACCCTTTAATATTCATATTTATGTGTTTACGATTCGAAAAGAGCAAAAGATTAGGCTTGCCGGGCCCTCGGGAAATTAGTCTCGGGGAAACAAATCATGTAACGCGGATGACGTGTGCACTTACGTAAAAGCATCTCACCCCCGTCTGCTTCTGGCTGCAGGCTTTCCTGTTTAGGCAGCTGCTATAATCACCAGAGTGCTATCGTGAGAGGTCCTGTATTTCAAAAAGAGAAGCTGTTTTCATCCTTTGTTTGCTGAGTCTCTGTTTCCTTTTCCTTCTTCCAGTACTTTGAAATACTTGATAGTATATCTTTTGACGATATAAATAAATTTAACTTTCAACATGAAGATATCGGCATGGCTCTCTGCCATTTTTCTAGCCGAGTTGACATCTGCTGCTTGGAGTGCTGCACCCTTAATTGATCAAGTTAGCAACTATTATCAGCTTTTCCAAAAACCGTTGGTGCCCTCACCTGATAAAACAAATGTTGAACTAGAAAGCAGAGTTGATCAATTTTTACATATGATTGAAGAGAGTAAGTTGAAGCAAGAAAATGTGGCTGCTTACATCAATCAGGATACTTTACATCCACATTATAGTACTTTGTCTGAAGACGAACTACCAATAAACTTACAGCAATATGGTGACGAGTTTGTGGTGAGAATCAGAGACTGGGTTGATAAAGAGGTGAAGAAAGAAATATTGTTGACTGCTCAAAAGTTGGGTATCAGAGTGTGGGAAACTTCAACTGCACATAATTTCATAGATTTGCAAGTGTCTAAAGACCACGGTGTTGCTCTACTCCAAATGTTGGAACAAAAGTTTCCAACATCCAGTTTCAAGTTACAAATGATGATTGATGATTTACCACAAGCTGTATTTGAGACCTATCCATTCAAAACGTCGGAAGACTTAGATACTGAAGATGGTAAATTGATAACACAAGCTGATATTTTCTTTAAACAGTATCGTGACATAAATACGATTTATAACTGGTTCGATCTTCTGGTTGAAACATACCCCCATTTATTGACTGTTGAATGGATTGGAAGAACTTATGAAGGTCGTGATATCAAAGCTTTGAGATTGACTGCTCATAAGGATGAATCCAAAGGTATTAAGACCATCGTTCTTACTGGTGGTTTACATGCAAGAGAATGGGTTTCCGTTTCTACAGCATGTTATATCTTGTACCAATTTCTGTTAGACTATGAAGCTGGTGACGCTAATGCTATTTATTATTTGAAAAATATGGATTTCTTATTCTTGCCAGTGATGAATCCTGATGGATATGCACAAACTTGGGGTTCAGACAGATTATGGCGTAAAAACAAGCAAGAAACATATAATCCTAGATGCCAAGGTATTGATATTGATCACAGTTTTAACTTCCACTTTACAAAGAGTTTAGACTCTCCATGTAGTGAAGACTACCCTGGTGAAGGTGCTTTCGAAAGTTTGGAGAGCTATGCTTGGGATAATTATTTGAATGAAACCAAGCACGATCATCCAATTCATGGCTATATTGATTTACATTCTTATGCTGAAGAAATCTTATACCCATATGCATTCACTTGTAATGAATTACCAAGAGATGAAGAAAATTTGTTGGAATTAGCATACGGTTTGAGTCAATCTATCAGATTGACAAGCGGGAAAAATTACGGTGTCCTGAGCGCATGTGAAGACAAGAATTCAGATCTGCTGCCTATGATGGGTGCTGGTTCTGCTTTAGACTACATGTACCACAATAAAGCATACTGGGCATTCGTTTTGAAATTAAGGGACAGTGGCTCTCACGGTTTCCTACTGCCACCAAAATATATAGTGCCTGTTGGTAACGAGATTTATTCATCCATTAAATATTTCTCTTCATTCATTTTGTCAGGCGATTAGCTGGGTTATTTTTGTGTTTGTGTGTGTGTTTTTTTTAATTCATTTTCGTTCATCATTGATTAGTTTACATTTCTTCCTTTCCGTACATGGGTAAATTACTTACCATTATCATTGCAATTACTGTTTTTGTTAGTCATTATCAGCTTTCTTAATTTAATTGTTTTTACGTTTGTCTTTAATTATTTTTATTTTATTTTCTAGTTTGTTGTTTTAAAATTTATTAAAATATTAAAAGCAAAAGCTTATTATACTTAGACTCAAATTAAATATCGCGTAAGAAGCAAGGAAAGTGTTTTTTAAAGAAAGTATGTAAAATAAACTCTAACTAACCTAGTTTTCATCAATTGTATCCAGTGGGAAGCCCTTTTTAACCATTGAAGTAATAATTTCATAAACAACCTGTGCGGCATTAGTAGCAGTTATTTCAGCATGATCATATTGAGGAGAAACTTCAACGACATCTGCACCAACCAAGTTAAGATCTAAGTGTCTTAATAAGTAAATCAATTCTCTTGGCAACAATCCACCTGGTTCAATGGTACCAGTACCAGGAGCAAAACCAGGATCTAAACAATCAATATCAACGGAGAGATAAACAGGGGAATCAGCAGGAATTCTCTTTTGAATTCTTTCCACTATAGTATGTAAGCCAGCTACACCTTGAGCCCAAATTTCATCTGCACTGATTTGAATCCAACCTTGTTCTGTATCTTCATTATAATCATCCCAACTATCACCACTAATTCTTGTTCTCAAACCAACATGGACATTTGCATCGTCACTGATTAGATTCTCTTCATGAGCCATCCATAGCATAGAACCGTGAGTAAATTCAGATTGATGACTTGACCAAAATGATGGATATTTTGATGGTGACCAAGTATCTAAATGTGCATCAAAATGAATAACTGCAACCTTACCATATTTTTTATGTAAAGCTCTAATATGCGGTAATAAAATTGAATGATCACCACCTAATGCAACATATCTTGGAGGTTTCTTACTATCTTGAGAAGATTTTCTTTTAAAAATTAATTCTTCAAAGGCTTTGGTCATTTGTTCTAAAGCTAATTCGTTGTCCATTGGTGAAACTGGTATATCACCACAATCTAAGAAAGTTGCCCAATCTTGATATGGATTGATGCCTGCTCTAGTATTAAACCCCCTTAAACCAGTTTGTCTCTGAGATGCTGTTCTAATTGCTCTTGGACCAAATCTAGCACCAGATCTATAGGTGGTAGCAGTGTCAAATGGGACACCAATAATACCAATATCGTATTCTAAATCAGGATTCAATAAGCACTTAGTATGGTTAAGATGAGCAAAAGTTGGGATTCCTGTGAATGGCCAATCTTGACCCCACAGTTGCTCTAATGTTGGTTCATCACCATTCTCAGAAGCACCATGGAATTGTAATCCATGTTGGCTTGGGTAGTAATTTGTGTCTGGTAAAGATGGGAGGTGGAATGCAGATGTCGATGAGATACCCGACAATGCTGTAAAAATAGAAACTAATGTTGTAAACTTCATGGCAGATTTTTTTTATATTTGTATTATGCTGTCCAATTAATTTATTTGTAGAAAAGATATATAATTAGCCGATGATATCAATTGAGATAAGAAGATTGATACAAGGGGAAACGAGTGTAGATTTATACAAAAGCGCAATTGAAGTTGTAACTCGGTTAAATAGAATTGAAATGTAACAGTTAACTTGCAAGGTGTCTAAAGTTAAAGGATGATTGGTGGTTATGGGTCAGTTCTGTGTTCGGTATAGTATATATTCCGATTACTCTCATTGATTAGACCATTTGACAAATGGCTACACAATCAGTTTCCCTAATTGGGACAGCAAGCTCTCGGGCTGTTTAACGGTTTTTCGGAGACACCTGCCGAAATTAGGCGGCTTTCTCTTATCCCGCTAAGAGAATAATCAGAGAACAAAGATGCGCTAACGGCGGGTTAATCTTTTTCGCAATTGCGCTTGTATAACAGACTAGTTGTCGCGCATATAGGAGCTATAGGGTCGGCCGGTCGATCGATCGATTGATTGAAAGGGCGCGCACACATCTCTGCATCTTTTTCATTTTTTTCATCATCTTGAGGGTTTGTTGCCCTCTTGAATATCATGTGATTTGAGTGTCAGAACTTTTGATATTTCACCGCCTTAGTTTCTGTCTTTGTGTATCGAGCATGGTGAGTGAGACGAGACGAGCCTGGCTGGAGTTGTGGATGAACCCTCCACTGAAAAATTTTTATACGGGTAAGGTGAAGCTAGTGGTTTATGAAGATGGTTACACATATTGTCTTGTTTGAAAAGGAATCACCTATAGAACTTCTATACATACATCGAAATGGGTATGTTTAAAACATTGAAATAAATATTAAATGATTTAAGGGATGTTGAATATCAGCTTGTTGAAAGGAGAATTTGTCAACTTGGGGAAACTATAAAGTCACATCAAAGAATTTAAACGGGTCAGTGAGATCGAAGAAGAATGATATTTATTAAGAATAATTACAACATATTACAGTTATTATTGAATATCTCAATTATTATTAGATTGTTGCATTACTTTGGAGGAAAATAGAACAACAAAGATCAATTCGTATTGAATATATACATGTATCAGAAAGTAACTTAAAGATTTACCTAATTCAGTGTTCAACCTACCTACTATTTTACCTTTGGAGAATTTTTAATAACACTGTTTATTGATATTTCATTTAAATCAAATTTAATTACAACTTTTAGAATACACCATGAAGAATTATTTACTAACAAAAATTTTGAAATTTTAACCTTAAATTTTCAATCATTATTATAGGTAGAGTTATTAGAAACCAAAGAAAGGGTGCTGGTTCAATTTTCACCTCGCACACCAGACTAAGAAAGGGTGCTGCTAAGTTAAGAACCTTAGATTACGCTGAAAAACACGGTTACATCAGAGGTGTTGTTAAGCAAATCATCCATGATCCAGGTAGAGGTGCTCCATTAGCTAAAGTTGCATTCAGAGACCCATACAGATATAAATTAAGAGAAGAAATCTTCATTGCTAATGAAGGTGTCTACACCGGTCAATTTATCTATGCTGGTAAGAAAGCTTCATTAAACATTGGTAACGTTTTACCTTTAGGTTCTTTACCAGAAGGTACCATTGTTTCCAACGTTGAAGAAAAAGTTGGTGACAGAGGTTCTTTAGGTAGAACTTCTGGTAACTACGTTATCATCATTGGTCACAACCCAGATGAAAACAAAACTAGAGTTAAATTACCATCTGGTGCTAAGAAGATTATCTCTTCTGATGCTAGAGGTGTCATCGGTGTCGTCGCTGGTGGTGGTAGAATTGATAAACCATTATTGAAGGCTGGTAGAGCTTTCCACAAGTTCAAGGTTAAGAGAAACTCATGGCCAAAGACTAGAGGTGTTGCTATGAACCCAGTTGATCACCCTCACGGTGGTGGTAACCATCAACATATTGGTAAGGCCTCAACTATCTCTAGAGGTGCTGTTTCTGGTCAAAAGGCTGGTTTGATCGCTGCTAGAAGAACTGGTTTGTTAAGAGGTTCTACAAACAAGAATGATGATTAAGTATAAAGATTTTTTGATTTGTTTATATGTAACGTTTATTCATTTGTAATCTCTCACTAAAAGCAAAAAAATTAAAAATATTTATGCGGGTTTTTTTTAAATTAAGTTTGTAAATGTTCACTTGTGAAAGTAAATGAAATATCCTTTCGATGTGTGGATTGAATTTTTATTTGACGTTTGAGTCATGTTAACTTTCTGATTTTTATCGCTAGTATTTTTGTTTTGATAATGGTGTTTCTTAAATGCAACTACCGCCATAAAAGAAGTCATTCTGAAGAAGAATGTAGAACAAAAGAAATGAGCTGAAGACAAAAATACTAGCATTAAGAATCGAAAGATTAACATGGCTCAAACGTCAAATGAAAATTCAACAACAGAAATAATCTATGTTAGATTAGATTTATTGCTTCTATTCCGTCTTCATTCCTATATATACGTATATGGCATATGTGACAGTTTTTATTATATCCTGTATATATATATGCATATGTTATTATTATTCTGTACTTCTTTAGTAGAAAGATAATTATTATATATTCTTTAACTAATGATATCTTTGAACTTGTTGATAGAGGATAATAAAAGATTTTAATAATAGCTATTATATGATTACATTATAAAGGCTTAATGTATCTTTACAGTAAGTTGTTTAATAGTTTTAAAAATTGCTATTTCAAATAATGTAGTGAAATTTTGAAATTTGTGAAGATTCTGAGGATTTCAGGAAGCTCACGAATTGTAATATAAATGTATATTTAATAAAAATACTACCATTTGTTATTGAAAATAAAAAATCAATAAATACGTAACATTACGCCATAAAATGCTGAATCTATAAATCTTAAGTTACTTGAAATTATCCTCTTTTATTGCTATTCACTTTCCAGGAAAGTGGAAGATAAAAAGAACTTGGAAAGGGGAAAGGGCAAAGAGCAAAAGGGAAAAGAGAATAGAGATTCTGCTTTGAGGAGAGGCGTTTTAGCGCGACACGATTTATGTTGCGCGTATGAAATTGTTAGGATACTGAATAAGTGTGCTCTTTCTATTTACCCCGATAGCTAATAGCCAAGGTTTGTACATATATAAGTCGACAATGATATTTTATTTTATTGATAGTGAAATCAATGGCTCCTTCTGAAGCTAAAATTGGTTTACATTCTTTCTACATGTCCGCAGCTGTATAAGATCAAGATACATTGGATAGATACATTAGATACAGTTAAATAATAGAAATAAAAATCCTCAACCTCTATTCACCATTAATAAACAAAACAAAGTATTAAGTATAACGACATATATAGTAGTAATGATTCTTTCTTCTTATAAAAATCATTTCATCAATGAAATTGGAATAAAAAAGTAAACCAGTAGTTTTATATATAGATATTTAAAATGTAAGTACGTAATAAATTGTTAAATTTAAGCAGTCTTAGCAGCAGCTAAAGCCTTAGCAGTACCGTGTAAAGCATATCTGTGGTTTCTCTTGAACTTGGAGTCAACACCCTTCAAAGATGGGTATCTGTGGGTCTTTGGCTTCTTGATACCGTTTCTGTGAGCCTTCTTGGTTTGGTTGTGAGCTGTGTGGTTCTTAGATTTAGCCATTTCTATTAAATTAGTGATTAATTTCATGTTAGTATATCTTAGTTAGATTAGAATTTAAAAAAGAAATGTAGATCTAATTAATCGATTGATTGCATATTAATGTCTCCCTTGGAAAATTTACATCTTTTCGTACTTGTGAGTAACTTTTCTTAAATACTAAATGCTTTTATTGGACAGTTCAGCTACTAAATCTGTAGTACAATGCAATGTGAAATAATGTACACATTGAACTATTGCAATTTGATAATGAAATTCTCTTGATGATATGCTGTGTTCTATCGAATCTGTCTGGCGTTATACTATCATTACGACTGCTCTTTTGAATGATAATTGTAATACAATATAGTCGTATTATGGTTGCCGTTGTTGTTATGTATCAATCAACACTGTAACGTTGTTATTTTTATAAACTGCTTAACATACATTTCATTACTCTTTCTCTTATGTGTCGTTTTTTTTTCTTTGTAACTTTCATTCAGTGATCCAACTTGAAATATCTTCAATCCATCAGATAATCGATCATTCTTGATATTTATCTTTACTTACTTGTATATTAAAGTTGGATAACTTATGCTGTCCTTTTAGAAAAGCTCTTGATTAAACGTATGTACAAAGTACACACAATTTTTCAACAAGGGTGTTAAAATTTTGCCAGCTAGGCTCACCTTCCCTGTGTGCTTCACTGAGCGAAGGAGAGAGACGCTGAGAGTTCCCCGAGCAGCGAGAGACTTGGGTTTCTGGCGTGCGCAGGATAAAAGAGGCACTGGTCGTGCACAGAGTCCAAACTGGCATGCTGTAACAGGAAGGTGCTGAGAAACACAGTCACATTTGATAACACCACCTCGCACCGAACATAATTACAGTATATAGCTATTTCCTTAATCATAACTTATTCTGGCAGTCTGGCAGTCTGGCAGGCATCGCGTTATAGAAGATGAGGGAGAGACAAAAAGGGATACTCTAGAATACAAGATGGGCAACAAGAATAATAGTTTATTAGCGGTATGCAGAGGTTACAAGTAACTTCTACAAGTGGTTAGCTCTTTACAATTATAATTCATAAAAGTTTTTCCCAATATTATCCGAAGCTTTATATTAAAATAAAAGAATTAAACTATACAATACGTATTTAGGCCTTGACGTTGGAGGCAGCGGCAGCTTGTCTGGCTTGCTTAGTTTGCTTGGCTTGAGCCTTAGCACCTAAAATACCACCACCCCAGTGTCTTCTAGAATCATCATACTTTTCAACAAAGTTGGAGTTAATGGTAGAGATCAATTTAGCTAATTCGGCTTCATCTTCTGGTCTAACTTCAGTTAAAGCAGCGACAGATGATGTCTTACCGTGAACTAAAGTACCTAATCTAGCCTTACCTTTCACAATGGCATATGGAACACCCATTTTCTTACAAAGTGCTGGTAAAAAGACAACCAATTCGATTGGATCAACATCATTAGCGATCAAAACTAATTTAGCCTTTTTGTTTTCAATTAAACCAACAACGTGGTTTAAACCGTATTTAACAACGAATGGTTTAGAAGAAACATCTTCTTTCTTTTTACCATCGGCAATGGCAGCAGCTTCTTTTGTCAATCTTTCCTTCTTTTCGGATGAAGTTTCTGGTCTGTACTTGTTAAATAATTTAAAAGTTTCAGCAGCAGTATTTCTATCTAAAGTGTTGGAAAATTGAGCAATTGCTGGAGGAACTTTCAATCTTAAAGATAAAACCTTTCTTTGTCTTTGTAATCTGACATATCCTGGCCATTTAACTGATCTAGAAAGGTTTCTCTTTGGTTGAATTGATTGTCCAATACCAAAGTTCTTTGGTGCAGATTCCAATAATGGATTCTTTGGAGCAACAGTCTTCTTAGACTTGGTGGCTAAAGGAGCTGGGGCAACTTTCTTTGCTGGCTGTGTCATCGAGAGAAGAAAGTTAGTATTTATAAAAACTCTATTATTCAAAAGCACTGTTTGGCTTCGAATCCTAAAGAAGGGTCATCGAGTTCAAAATACCTAAACTTTTAAAATTAGTTAAAACTTCTTCCATAGCTCTTTGAGTTTAACAACAAACTGGCAATTCAGTATACTGTTAAGCTGCAAAGAGCCTCTAACGGTTTTCCGAAGAGAACCCAGCCTAAAAAAAGAAATAAATCATTTCATTTGAAACAAAGAAAGAAGATACATATAGTACAAACTCTTAATTCAGAATATTGCAAGTATATATAAATTCAGTTGATATTCTTGAAAAAAAGAATATCAGGAAAGCTCAATTAATACATAATAGGAATATAAAGAAACGAGAATTTAAGTACGATATACATCTTCCTTCTCTATTAATCAAAGTTTAAATGAAATATTTTCTTTTGAAGTGAATAAACTGGGAAAAATAAAACAAAAGATTTTTTAACTTGATTTAGAGAAGTAAGGGGTTTCGAAACTTGATTTCGTCTTTAGATCCTTTAGCCATAATTACTATTCTAATAAAAACTTACCATTTTCTGTGATAATTATGATTGTAATTTATTAATTTAATAAACGTTAGTAAATTAGAAGGAATATAAGATTAAAAGAAAAGGAAAAACATACCAAAGAAAAAGTAAAAGGTCTTTTTCAACCTCCAACTCAGCGTTCGAGTATGAAAAATTTTCTTGGTGTGCGAATCTGCCAGGAAATACTACGTGCCAGTTCCCAATCTAGCAATTGTCTGCTGGAGCGCGACAATGTGCGGCTTTATATGCTTAGGTAATTCTTTAATGGTAGACCGCCGTGGGGGAGGATTACCCTATGATTTGCTTTATATTTGGTTTTGCCATGTTATTGCCATTTCATACGTTAGCAGGAATATATTTAAGTTTTAAGGCTGTTAGGTTTAAATATACTGGGTCTTTTTCACGTTGATTTGGTGAATTTGTGTGAAAACAGAGCGAAAAACATAAAATTGGTGCAAAGTTGTTTCCAGCTCGAAAGCCGCTCTTAACTAATTAAACTGATCGAGAGAACTTCCTAATCATCCTCTAATTTCTTTTTTTTTGGTGTGTCATTTCTTGAACACTATCCAGATTCAAGAATGTTAACACCAACATAATACACTCAGGTTTTTCAATTTTGCCAGTTTAAAGAAAGCATCCAATATTCAAATTAAGGTATGCTATCCATTATCACATCCTTATCTTTGCAAGATTATCTTGTTCAGTCGGCACTGTCTGCTTCCGACTCACAACCTTCGTTGTTGCGCCTACGTTTGTCTGGGTTTGCAGGTTCTACTTCGTTAGCATGTTGGATTGTTTTAATACTACCTCAATTAGTGGAACAATGGCGTCTAAAGTCAGCTGAAGGTATCGCACCTTTATTCTTGATTTTATGGTCCGTTGGTGATATTATGAATCTAACCGGTTCGATTTGGGCCGGATTGTTACCTCAGGTCGTTTTGCTTGGTGCTTGGTTCACATTTGCCGATTTTCTAACCTTAGGTTTCTACTACTATTTTACTTACGTGTATCCTCACAGACACAAGAGAAATCATGAGAGTCATGATGAAGAGTCTCCGTTACTTGGCGATGGATCAAGAAGAACTTCTGGTCACAAGAGCCATTCAAGCAGGGGAAGCAGAGGGAGTAGAAGAAGATCATCAACCATCGAGGATATTGCCATGGAACCAGAAAAGCATTCAATATTTGTAAGATTTGTGATTCCATTACTTGTTGTGTTTGCAGCTGGTGCTGTTGGTTATGTGTGCTCATCTTCAAAACAAATTCCTGATACGGACGAGCCAGTGGACGATGAACCAGCCAAGATGGTTATAGGCGCACAGATATGTGGATATATTTCTGCCTTCTTGTATTTGACTGCTAGACTACCACAGATATATCAAAACTGGTCAAAGAAGTCATGTAAAGGTTTAAGTTTATTGTTTTTCATGTTTTCAACCTTGGGTAACGTGACATATGGACTATCAATTTTATTCTACAGAAGTGACTGGGATTATATTGTTTTGAATTCAAGTTGGCTACTAGGATCTTTAGGTACTATTGCTGAAGATTTAGTTATTTTTGTTCAGTTTTACATATATCAAGACAAGTCCCACGATGTTTTTCATGATGATTTAGAAGAAGCTGAAGAATAGTGTTTTTTAATTCTGTTTGTTTTTTCTTCTTTATTTCTGGATTTGTTTTTTCTTCTCTATACAAACCAAGCTCTTGGTTTTTTTTACTATCTCTCTTCATTTCTACTACTTTCACCCATTGTAATGTACTTTTCTTTGGCCCAATTACTGCATTTTTTCTTTTAGTTTGTACTACTTCAATTATAATATAACATTTACATCTTTGATTTTAAATCGTCTAAATAGCCTTACATGCTTATCTTCTCCGCTTAATGAGAGTCATTGCTTATAGACTACTATATGAAATGTCAGTGAGTGGTGCCGCTCATTTTGCCGGCTCTGAGAATACAGTCAGTGCAGGTAGTTCACCCAAACAGGTCATCGATCCAGCCAGTGTGCGTACCGCTCAACATGGTTGGAAATTCATCAAGCTATGCGAATACAAAATCACGACTATACTATTTCTTTCTTTTTCAACTTATATTCAGTGAGATAACGGAATAAGTATAGATTCAAGTTAACACACATATATATCATGCCGGTAGATAACCCAGAAATTGATCTTGTGGCGATATCAGATAGATTGACTCAACCACAAAGTTTCAAGTCACCAATACGTAAGACCAAAAGAAGACATAAGCCACTGAAACAAATATTGAATGATGAGTTTAAACGTATTCAACAAAAACAAGCAGAAGCACACGATCCTAATATAATATATTATCATTCTTTAAGTGCTCCTCCTTCTTTGAAACCGATCAAAAAGTATTGTGATATTACGGGATTACCTTCAAGTTACAAGAGTCCACATAATCAAATGCGCTATTATGATAAAGAGTGTTACGAAATTGTTAAGAATATGGCACCAGGTGTGGATCAACAATATTTGGCTTTGAGAGGAGCAAATGTTATTTTAAAATAGGGGTCTGTATATTTAGTTAAATTATTTATGTATCTTGCTTCGGTTTAATCTTTTTTTTTATTTCCCCTTTAACACATGCTTTTAGTATTTTTCCGTAAGTTTATTGCTTGTAATGTTAAAAAATACGTCTACAAAATTATACTACCCAGAGACTTGCTTTCATTTTCAGTGTTTTTTTTATTAAGATACGTAAAACATATTTCTAATTGCATATCTGTAATTGCAAATCAGTGATTCTCATTCCATTTTTCAACAACACCCTTCACCTTTCTATCAAACACCACATTTTTGATTTCTTCATTCTCTGTACTGATACTCTTAAAAGGGTTGCAAAGCAAGGCTAAATAGGCTTTATGGATTTCCTTAAACACACTGTTCAAACCTTGTTCGTTACTCACTTCAAGTTCATTTTCCTTTCTGCTTGCGCCAACAACTATTTTCAAACCCGTATTTGTCTCGTGCCCAAACACGAATATACCATCTTGAACAAACAATAAATTGTATATTTTACTCACTGCATCTGCTCCTACTATTGTTCCAGGGGCACCTGGTATAGTGGAAGCTGTTGTAATCGTTGGTGTAAAAGGTGATTCAAAAATATCCAATGACATGTGCGATAGGAAGTTGTATTTTAATAGCTCATTTGTATTACGTTCTTCAACAAACGATACATCTTCAGGTTGTTTAGTGTCTCCAGCTTCCGTCGTTATCGAATTTGAAGCAGCTGATTCCAATTGTTTTTCGTACGGGGAAAACGGTTGAATGTACAATGGGCGATTATCCCTCGATATTAATGAGACGAAAAATATAGTCATTGTCAATTATCTTTCTTTTATTATAGGCTTATCTGTTAAATATCAATTAATTAGATCAAACTGCAATGTGCCACAAATATGTTGTTTTTAAATATTCTAAGATAGTTGGTGCATGAATTATGTTTCGTCTGTTTCTGAATATGCAGGCCAGGTTTGCTTGAACTCTTCCAGACCTGGAGTTTGGACCTTGAAGCTCGCGAACCTCGCCTGGCGAGTCCCCCTCTGATTTCGCTATCCTTGAAAGTTATTTATATATAGTTTATTTTTAATTAGAAAAGGAAAATAATCATGACAACGTAAACAAGGAAATAGTTAACTAAATATACTACAGAGGAATTATTTTATCGCCGACACTTATACGGCTATCACCAAGATTCTGAACATTTAAATTGATACCAAAGTAAACTTTTCCTTTGACTTTTCTAAATCTAGATAAGTTCAGAAACAAGCTTGGATCCACTTTACCATTTTCAGTGATTGTAATCATGTGGCATCGATCACAATTATCGATTTTATTTAACATTAAAGGATTAGACGATTCTCCAACCTTGATTCCAGTCCATGAATCTTCCTCAAACGCTTTTGGACCCGCAACTACTAAGTTTGATCTGAATCTTTTTATATCAGTCTTATTTTTAGCCCCCAACGTAAGAAAACTATTTGAATTAACTAATAAAAATGATGATTTAGCTTGCAAATTCAAACCACGAACTGATGATTTTGCGATAGTACAAGGAATGCCCAATAGGGTTTTAAAAAATGTAATAAAACTAGGATTCATCGCTGCGATATACTTATCTTCTGATATCAATTGTAGGTTTAATGATTCGTCTTCAGTATTGAAAAAATCAATGTCCATTGTAATTGATCCACCATCCAATGTATCAATTACGGTAAGTTTCTTAGCATTTCTTGATATTACTGGTTCTAAGTAACACATCTTTTTATGAGTTTTCAAAGCTAACGGTTTCCCATCCAATAAATTAACAATTACAAATTCCCTATCAAACTCCAACCCTCCATTTGTCACTTTCCATGGTGTGTTAGGAGGAACAGAGAAGCCTTGACATGATTTAATTGGAAATACCATGATATCTTCAATTAAAATGGTTGGATCAGGAATATTGGGGATAATCGTGCTATCAATCAAGAAGTCTTTAATAGCCTGAACAAAGAAATCAATTTCAGAAATTAAAGTCATGGCACCAAAGCTAATTCTGATCACTCCAGTTGGTTTCCCATCAATTATATCCATATGATCTCCACATTTGTGACCTTTATGATAGTCCTTAATAATGTCTAATTCTGTCCGACCGAGTAGCCTTTGTACTGCTCCTATATTACATAAAGTTCCTGTTCTGATTGAGATGTTTTGTAATGAAGTTGATTTTTCAAAATTATGGTAACCAGTATATTCACCATTGGATGTTCTCAACGAAAACGATATTATTGGACCATATGAGTCTTTTACCGATGAGTATAATTCTACCATTGGCATACCATTAAAAAACTTCAAATTAGACAACTGTTTAATTGCGTAGTTTTTGATTTGCATTGTATAGTTAGAAATATTATCAAATGAACCATAAATACCCTTATGCACTTCAATTGCTTCTGATAATTGAATAATCGAGTGCACAGGAAGAGTACCATGCTCAATTATTGATGAAATGGACTTTTTCAAAGCGACAAAATCAGAGGTAGCACATAATGCATCAACTGTACCACCACCAAAATAGCTTTTGCTATTAAATACTGTCTTCGCTAAATCCTTTTTAAATATTAACCCACCTAAATCCGGCATACCAAACATCTTATAGAACGATACAACAACAAAATCTGGAGCTGTTTCTGAATTTGAAAGATTTGGTGGTGATGTACTAGCTAAAGAAGCAGCATCAAGCAATGTATAGACATCTGTTCTGCTCTTAAATTGGGAGTTCCAACTATCAATAGGGAACCTTTCCCCGTTAAAATTCGACTGACCCGGCCACGCAACAAATGTAGCTTTACCAGAATCTTCAAACTTTATGTCCTCGGGTTTTTCAAAAGCTTCAAAGGAAGTAGCTAACTGTCTGGCTCCTATTATTGAAGTATGAGAATTGATGTTGTAGGCGTAGTGAAACGATTCAAAGCGATCTTTGAAAGCAGTCGATACAATATTTATAGCATGAGAAGAATTTAAAGTAAAAGCGACATCATAAATCAATGGATCTGCTTTAAATAAGTCCAAGACCTTTATTCTTGTTGTTGCTATCAAATCAGAAGAATTTTGCGATGGGAATGACTGAGAATGTGGGTTAGCGAAAAGGCTAGATAATAAAATGTTGCTTGTTCTTTCTAACAAAGACTTTGAGTAGATTGTCATTCCGGCATGATCCAAGTAGACTTGATCTTTTAAATGAGGATACTCACGAAACCGTATGTCTTCAACGGATAAAGGATAAGGGGAGTCAACGGTCGAGCAATCATGCGATGAGTGTGGAGAAAGCGGAGGGGATGAAGGCAAAGTTGGTGCCGAAGTTGGACCGAACGACTGAAGAACTGATGACTGCATAATCATAGGGGCGTTATACCAAGGTCATCACTGATCAGATAATAAAAAATCATATATCAAAACACTTCACAAGATCAATAAAAAAAGTAAAACAGGCCATATATATTTGTGTAAGAACCGAGATTGTATACCAAATTTTAAGATATCAGGTGGATGACATATATGATATGCATCTCTTGTGATACGCAACTCATCCCGATTTAGAAACACCCTTATCGCACCGGTCGCACCGGATTTATTACTCAGTTCTAAAAGAGGTCAAACTCAAGTAACTCGTTCGCTGAAGGAAAGCGGTAGTGAGAAGAGCACGGGGGAACTTCAATTCACACTTAGAGCTTGGATTATAGGTAATAAGCAATCGTGTAGCTCAGGGTTACATCTTTTACTGGTTCGTGTCGAAGTAGACACATATGTTCATTGCGCACTTCATAACACTCCATACTCACTGTCATCTTCAATGCATGGCAGCAGATCACGACCAAACGTTCCTTCAGCCAGCTATTCAATTTAGTTTTCCTATTGATCTTCCATAATCCTTTTCCCTAGAATTGTCATAGAAAGAACTATAACTCTGTGACAAGATCAACTAGATCATATATCAGTTACTATCCGCTTCCTTAACTACTCATCAAAGAAATGAACATCAACCTCACAATCTTGCCTCGTATTTTCAACCGCGCATCGATCTTCTGGATTTCAACCCCACGGATACTTCCTTTAAATGACTCGGTAGGAAAAGGATGGTGAACCTTTTCTGCACCGAGAGGTTTTATCATTTCCACTTGAGAACCTAATCAGTAAGTTCTTGGAGATCTACTGCCTATGCACCGACCCTCAAGTTCAGCGGACATATAGGCACGATCAGGCAGTCTACTTGCCTGGTAACCTACCACCAGGATTCCCCTTGATTTGTCCTTGATCAAGAGCATAATATGTAACCATAAACTCTCGGTTTTCAAACTATACAGTTCTTTACAGAAGAAATCGTCGGTGAAAACAGTCGGCCAGAAGAAGAAAAGACGTAAAGTAAGGCAAAGTGCTACAAGCCATAATAAAATGGAAGCTGGAATTCTGGATCTAGGAGTTCGTCATTCACGACTCATGAATCGCAAGTTTTATTGTCTTTTCAGGCTTTAAATTTCAACGGTTATTCTCGCGAGTCGCGACGTTTTCTGAGTTCCGCGTCGCCTAGACGACCTTCTGGAACGATACCTTTTTGTCGGTGCCCCGTCCACTTTGTGTGCCGACGTCAAATTTAAAGTATATATCAGTTATAGATTGCGTATTCTCTCAGATTTATTGGCAATATATATTTCGTATACTCGAACATACCTAAACAGCTTGTTATATATCTACAGGCACTCACTGCTGACTGGCCGGCCCGGTGTGCATCCAGTGTTCCGTGTCCAGCAACGCAAACGTAGGCGTACACACTACTAACTAGCCTCTGTGCCGTGCCACCACCAAAACAAACAATCGGAGAGCAACAAAAGAAATATGGAAAAATATTTTTGTGCCAACAACGAAAATCCGCGCAGAGCAGGAGCGCTGCGGTGTATACCCACCATACATATTTTGGAACACCATTTTTTTTATCTCCATATAGTGTAGTAATAAGTAATCTTGATCTTTTCGTTTTGGACCTTTTCTTCTCAATATTTCTGATTGAACCGCAAAATGTCTAGAAAAGAAATCGGTAGAATCGCAACTGAGTTGAAATCGGCTCTTCATCAATACCCAAATTTCCCAACGGAAGGTATTTTATTTGAGGACTTTCTGCCTATCTTTAGAGATCCTCAGCTATTCAACAAACTAGTGAAAGCTTTCAAACTTCATTTGGAAACCAAGTTCCCGGGTCAAACTATTGATTACATTGTTGGATTAGAATCTAGAGGTTTCTTATTTGGACCAACATTGGCCTTAGCCATAGATGCCGGTTTTGTGCCTGTTAGAAAGGCAGGTAAATTACCAGGTAAGTTATACAAAAAAGCTTACTCTAAAGAATATGGTGACGACTTTTTCGAAATTCAAACAGAAGCTATTCCTGAAGGTGCCAACGTTGTTATTGTGGATGATATCTTAGCCACCGGTGGTTCTGCCAAGGCTGCTGGTGAATTAGTCCAAATGTGTAAAGCTAATATTTTAGAATTCAATTTTGTTATGGAATTAGACTTTTTGAAGGGTAGAGATAGACTTCAAGCTGAGACGTTCACTTTATTAAGTGGCCAAACTGAGTCTTTAAAATAGCCTGTTTTAGTCGAATTTATTATTATTATTATTATTGTTTATATTATTTTTTTATTGTTTTTGCTTTAAGCTTTCCTTTCTCTTTATCTTGAAATGAAGAAACTTACTACTAGCGTGCTTGGTAAATAATTTACAGTATTTCATTTGTTTCACTTTTAATATATTTTTACATTTGCTATTTTTATATATTTCTAAGCATACATAAACTGAGGAGTCTTGTGGTGTAACCTGGGATAAGTTCGTTTACCTCACAAAAAAATGCATAATGCGTTGATTTGTTCGATTACTTTCTCTTCTTGAAGATAACATTTTTGGACAAATCTGTAGGCTTCTTTCTTTTCAACTTAGGCATATCGTCAACTTGAGCATACGGATCAAATGAGGCCTTTTTCTTCTGTGGTCGTTTCTTCTTATCGTCTTTAGGCTGTTCTGCCAAGATCTTCTTACTTGATAAATCAAACTTAATTTCATCCTGTTGGAATGTGCTGTCCTTGAATCTATTTTGATGCTGTTGCTTTTGACGCTTACGCAATGTGACAACCTCATCGGGATCTTCCCTCTTTGGGGTAGGTTGTATTTCAATCTTTTCTTCTTCTTTAACTTCTACTGAGCTATTATCATCAGCTTCAATATCTTCAATTTCTTTATCATCATATTCAACAATATACTCATCATTTTCCACTAGATGATCCATTAACTGTGCCATTCTTTGTTTGACAGTATTCAAGTCAATATAATTAACACCACCGTTCTTTGGGTATGCAACAGACCACACATCCTTGACAACAGAGAAATTATTTAATTGCTTTTCAGTATCAATACTAGTTTCAGAATTGTCATTCTTAGAGAAGTTGACTACTTGGAATGCATCTGATATACCAGCAAAATTTTCTTCTAATGCATTGACGTTATCGACAGATTCGTATATATCGTCAAACTCTTTAACATCTGTAGATTCATTGGACACTCCTGTAGCTTTATCCCACACTTCATTATCTAAAGAGTTCAATTGGGTCATCGTATCCTTAATCAAATTTGTCAATTCTTTTATATATTTTCTGACAAATGATGATCCGCCAAATCTAGTGGTGGAGTTAATCACCTGAAGAACACTGCTTTCATTAATATCACCATTGGTAGCAGAATTGAGATCAAAAGATGTAACTAACGACACGAGCATAAAATCAGACATAACATATCTAACAGATTCATCAGCCTCTCTGGCTTTCTGATCTCTCCATTTAAATAAAACTTCTAACAAAGGTCTTTTGGAAGGAATAATTCCATTAGAAAATATTAGATTAGACCACGGTAAATCACGATCATAAGCAAATTTCATAAAGCCTTTACCGAATTCTGGAAGCTGTGGGACAGAATTAGCAGTTGAGACAACATTAGACTGCTGAGAATCAAATGATGAGGTTTGTGTTCCCAAATTTTTGGGTCTATATGTTGAGTATTCAAATCTTCTATTGGAAACCTTACGAGATTCGTACAACACAATTTTCAACTTTTCAGGTGATTTCACCAATTCTGTATGCATTTTATAGAATATTTCAACCAAAAAATGTGTATCTGCTTTTGCATAATTTCTCATCTCACTACTTAGGGGTCTTATTCTCCAATCGGCAAGCTGCCACTTTTTACTTGTTTTGAATTTGACATATTTTTCTAAAAGAAATGCTAATGAGTATTTTCCTAATGCAAGCTCTTTAGATGCATGATATGTATCAAAGAGAGACACTATGTAAAGCCCTAAGTCTCTCTGTAACCAGATAATATCCATATAGGCTCCATGGAAAACTTTGACAATACTTGGATCTGTAAACACGATGTTCAACATGGTTAAATGTGGTCTCAAATTGGGGCTCAATGGATCAATTAAATAATCCTTTTTCGTATGATCTGATGTAATCTGCATTAATGACGTTAGACCATGATATGTTCTGAAATCATGATGCTCCAAATCCACACCAATGACTTTACAATCTTTTAAATCTAGTAGCAATTCATCCAACTGAGAAGGATCCTCAATCCAAATTGGCTCCGAGCTTTCATTCCAAGGGATAGATTCGTAAGGTGATTCTGAAGGTTTAAGAATCCATTCAGGATATTCTTGATTCATGATTTCAAAAGAATATGGATTATCGTAGTGTTCAGGAACTATTTCGGTTGATGGTATCAAAGCCATACTTTCTTCAAAAGGTTTTAAAGCATTTGGCTTTGTTGTTATTAGTGGTTTAAACGGTGTAGTTTCAAAGTTGTTCACCGGTGTTTGAAATAGTAACTGTGGTTTACTTATTTGCGTTGACTGTGGCATGGCTCTCTTTTGACTGCTGCCGCCATTGTTTTGATCGTTCTCATCCAAGTAGGTGAATTCGTTTGATGCATCGTTGCTACTATCAGACGATCCAGTTCTTTTATATTTTGCATAATCATCTAATGATATTTCGGCATTTTCAAACAAAGAATCCAAGACATTACTGATAATTTTCCAATTGTCTCCTTCATCTTGGACAGCTAGTTTGTTATCCTCTTGATTTCTGTCAGGTAAAATAGATAATGATGATTGAACCAATTCATTCAACGAATCAACCATTCGTTTGCTAATCTCATCACCCTTTAACTTGGTATCGTTATCTATGCTTTTGAAAAAACTTATATCTTTAGAATTAAGGGCAGTTGAAAGTCTAATCAAATTGATCAAACCTGGAGCAAGCTGATCCAATTTACTGTTTTGTGTGGCATTACTTGAGCCCGACATGCTTCTCCCACTATTAGTTATTATAGAAAGAAGCTATTATACAAATTTCCAAGATCTAAATGCAAATTATAGCTAACTAGTTTGTCTTATTGTATTATACACTTCCTAACATACTTGTGACAAATTTTTCTATAACAAAAAAAAATATATATCTATAAAAAAAATATGTGCAGATCTTGATATATTCGTGCAAAACTCAAAAATAAACATCTTTACATTAGATATTTATGCTAACTGTTTGCATTTGCAGATTTCGTTCGAGCAGCTATAGTGGCAAATTTCGAGATTGGCTTTAGTCCTTTATAACATTGAATGTTGTGGATGAAGCTATACATCTGTTAAACATACTTCTCGATCATTTAACAATCACCTATTTACAATAATGTCTGAACTAATGGATATAGATATGGATCCTTCTACTGCTTTAATCACCTTAAGGGAGGAGATTGAACCACTAGGAGACGAAGACTTGATTAGTTTATTCTACATATTGGATGATCTATATGAAAGAAAGCTATGGTACCAATTAACTGAAGCCTTATCACAACATTTCTACAAAAACCCAAACTCAAAAAGTATCAGATTGAAATTTTTTGAAAGTTTCATCCTGAAATTCAATGAAAAGTTAAATCAATTGAAGTTGATCGAGTTTTTGGTCTTATCTTTAGATGACTGTACACCAAGTGATGCATTAGAACATTTAATCAGCTTGAAAACGAGAATTGAAGCCTATGGTAAAAGAAAGACGAAAAATGATGATGAAAGTATCAGTGATTCAGAGATAATACAATCTTTATTGTTCCTTGACATTGAAATTGCATCATTAAAATTGAAACTAGATTTCGTTGACGAAGCTTCAGCAACTATTGATGCATGTTCTAAAAAAATAGATCAATTGAATTGGTCAGTGGATAGCAAGATCAATGCTAGTTACTATTTAACTACAGCTTCACTAATGAAGATTAAGGGTGACTACACCGGTTTTTATTATAACTTTTTATTGTTCTTAGCTTGTATTGATAACTTAGATGATTTGAACAACAAGGAAACTATCGTGAAAGATGTTTGTGTGGCAGCCTTACTAGGTGATAAGATTTACAACTTTGGTGAAATTATAATGCATGAAGTTTTCAAGTTTCTGGAAGTTTCATGGTTGAAGAAACTATTGGTTTCTTTGAACAATGGTGATCTTGCATCTTTCCAACAAGTCATTAGTAATGAAGCCGATTTGATGCAAATTCCTGAGATTTACGAAAATATAACATTCTTAAAACAAAAGATATGTATCATGTCATTAATGGAAATGATTTTCCATAAACCTACACAAAATAAAATAGTTAAATTCAGTGAAATTTTGTCTCAGGTCACTCTACTGACTAGTTATAATGAAGTGGAGCATTTGATCATCAAGTGCTTGAGTTTGGGACTCATGAAAGGATTAATTAATGAAGTTGACGCTGAGTTTGAAGTTAGTTGGATTCAACCTAGAACTATGACTATTGCACAAATTCAAGGGATGAAAGAAAAATTAATTGTTTGGAATGAAAAAGTTAGCGATTTGAACGTTTACATGTCAGAATCTGGTCAAGAGTTGTGGGTTTGAGAAGCTTGACAATCGTTGATACGTAGAAAATAGTTTCTTAGTTGCATTATTTTTTTTTAGTTTGTCACTGGATTATGTATAGTAGTAGAAGTTAGAACAGACGAATGATAAATAAGATATTACTTGATTACTTATGTTATAAAAGGCAAATGCCAAGGACCGAAGCCGATCGGCTCTCAGGAGGGGAATCGAAATCAAAAAATGCGGGCCGGAATGCGCGTCGACGACGCAATAAATAGACGATCCGCGCTCTCAGGTGGCGGCCAAGCTGTGTTACTGTGTTGCCCTCTAGACTGGATGCCCTCCTTGTACTCTGGATGCTCAAGTCTCGGGCCTCCACATAAAGGGTCTTCAACCGACATTACTAAAACATAAAAGGGAAAGTCAACAATCCTTAGGAGAATAATCACTAGGTTTATATATATCAACCATCAAAAGCAGATTTATAAGTATATTATTAAAGGACGATCTACAATAGCTAGAACCCGTTGTAATTTTAAGCGAATTTCTTTTTGACTCCGTCCACAAGTTAATACATCTAACCATTGATTTGATTGAAAACAAGATATAAACTTAAAAGAAACTGAAAACATAGGTACTTCGCCGTAATACATAAGGTGGAAGTGAAAAAGCAGTTGTGATTATTGAATATTTATTGAAAGAGAGTTTGATTTTAAATAATCAAATTTTATTTTATTTTTTACCGTGACTTTAATACGTGATCATATTGTTAACCAGCAAGAAAAATTCATCCCCACCCTTTAGCTGAAGGAGAAGGCTTGACTTAGTATTTAAGCGTACAAAATAATATACAAGATTCAGTTAAACACATGCGTGGGTCGAATAACAAATCAGTACCTGCTAATAAGGCGGCGGTTTCTATAACTTCGACTCTTTATGACCGAAGAGCATTGGATTGTACCGAGGATAAACCTCTTGTGAATTCTTTGAACCACCTAACTTTTCTAGCTTCCTCATCCTTAAAAGTTAGAGAAGCTCTTTCTCATGATGGGGGATTGGAAAGATTAGTTGATATATTATATGAATGTAAGAATCCTAGCACAGAAAAAGAAAGATGCATTTTTTCATGGAAATGGGTGCTAGCTTTTCAATGTTTGGTTTTAGTTGGTACTAGAGGTACTGAGCAAATAAGAAAGAGGGTTGTTGAAGCAGGTATTATTCCCATAATTGCTACTATTTTAGATAATTTTTTAATTTCTAAGAAGGCTGCTTGTGCATCTCATTTTGGTATATCTAGCACCGCTAATAGTTCTAGAGTAAGTTTATCCGGTGAATCAATGAATAACGCTGAAGCAATGGATGTTGTTACCCAATCTGGCACCAATGAAATTTCTGAAGGAGGACTTACGGCATCATTATCAGATAATCCGTTGAATCACCCACTTGCCGTTTCCGATCCCTCTGACTCAGGCGATCGTGCCAACGACGCCAATCCGTTCAGTGCTGTTGTTACTGATGATTTGTTTGGCACTCAAGAGGATGCACTCCCTCAAACTCAAGAACAACCCAGCGGTGTAATGGGCGATGCGACTATGATGACAGGACAAATCGATGAAGTTTTTAGAGATGTTAGAAGGTTAGTTGCCGAAGTCGATCAAACCATTTTGGAAGCCCAAACAGAGATGGGCCTACATGAAGAAAATGCTGGTAAAGGTAAAGTTTTGAATCAACAGCGGAAGCATGCAGAGATAAATGAAGAATATACTAAGATTTTGAAATCGTTAACTTTCTTAAGATTTTTGGATAGATTGAACACATCATCTAATCTTTCAACCATTAACCATGAATTGATTACCGATTATAATGAGTTAACCAAAAGCGTTATGTTTACTAATATGCTGGTCAATAATCAAGAGATCTCTAACATTTTAAGAGAATGCCTTCCATATACCGATTTACCATTTTTCAAGAAATCTGGTGAAAGATTGAATCAGTCTATTCCCCGTGAATTCGAAAATGGCATTTTGATTCCTAAAGAAGATGATGTTATTTGGTCATTACAACTTTTGGCATTTGTCTCCAAGTATACAACTTTGAGATATGAGTTATCAGATACCTATATTGTAAATGGCTTATCTCTAAGAAACAACAATATTCCTCCTCCATTGGAGACCGATAATGAACTTAATGATAATGGTGATCTTTTCGGGGACGACGATGATGCTGCATATATGGATGGAAGTATTGGTGACACACATGATTTTATTATCTCAGATGAGGAAACTACCACAAGTGATAGATTACCATTTAATAATGCAACTAATATGGACCCTCTTAATGGAAATGCGATTCATAATGTTGCCTTATCCAGCAGCGAGTTCTCAAGACATAGCCGTAAAAGGCAAAAATTTATCAAACGTAGAAAAGACAATTCAACATATTCCTACTTGATGGATAATTATCAAGAGCTTTTAGGAGAACGTGACCGTATCAACAAAGCTATGAAATTAGAAAAATTTGCTTTGGACATTTCTAGATTTTCACATCGTGAACATAACAATTTACGTTTGAAGAATAACCAAATATATACAGCAAAGACTGATGCATATGCAAAGAAATGGGATTATCATAGTTGGGATGATTTTGAAATGGGACCATTATCGATTCTCTTTCCTCAATCTCAAAATATTGATCCATCAATTAAATCTATCAAGAGATTGAATATCTTCCCATTAGTTGAGAAATTCACAGTGAAACATATGAACTCCAAAGATGTGATGTACTGGGCCGGCCTAATTGTTAGAAACAGTAATAGAAAGGATGAAACTAAGGGTGGTCGCAGACAATGTGCATATTTCGGCTGTGGTCGTTGGGAGGATGAGCCTAGGCAATTTGCTAAATGCAGACGTTGTAAGAGAGCGAAATATTGTTCAAAAGAATGCCAATCAAAAGCATGGACCTACCATAAGTATTGGTGTAATGCAGCATCAAGCTCAACAGCTACAAGTAGCACGGTTACTGGCCCTAATACTGGAACTGCCACACCGTCTACAAGCCAAACGGTCTCAGCCCCTGTCCCACGTCCAATTATTCCATCGACAAATACAACCGGTTCTAGCATAACTACTGATAATGCCTCTATCAGAAGTGCGGGAACCGGCATTTCTTCAGTGGATATTTCTGGTACTACTCTTGGTATAAGCTCTGTTGGCTCTGGCCCACTTGTTGAATTTTCCGGTATGAGAACTTCAGACATCGAACGACTTGATGATCTTGATGGTGCTCCCGTTAATGAACAAGGAACCAGTGCCAACGATGAGAATGCCATAGTTTTCGATGATGGGAACCCTGAAGACAGAAGTTGAGGAAGATGAGAATACAACAAAAAAAGAATACACTCTAGGCATTTTCGGATACACTTATATAATGTTTACATTGCATTTGATGACGGTGAGTAGTTTTACTTCATCGCATGTGAGCCTTTTTTTTGCTCTACTTACTTTTTCTTGACTTATATTTATCGTTCTCTCTTTTCATTGTCTATATTTCGCTTCGCCAAATTTTGTTTTTCTTTCTGATTTTCGTGTTTTGTTTTTTTTTGATTTTTTTTGAGTTTTTAAATTTGATATCCTTCTAGGAAAAAGTTTGAACTTAAATAGGCTATTGGTGGTTATTTATTTGAAAGTTTTTTGTTACCTTCACACACTCTCTTTATTTATTGAATATTAGTTGCGTACAACTAATTGAAATGAACTTTTCTATTATCTTTGCACATGAACTATCATACTTGTTCTTTTATGAGAAACAATTTGCTTTTATATATATGATGAAGATAATAATTGTATCAAATGTTGATGTAAATAAAATGAGCGTTTAAAAATTCGATTCGGAGATACTTCTATTATTACATAAGTAAGTTAGCTATATAAATTCAATTACATCGTTTAGGCGGTGAACAGGTTTGATTCGACAAAATGAACAGCTTTCATAGTTTGTTCCATAAAAGTTAATGTTAGAATAGTATGAGGAGCAATTCTCAATAATTGAGCACCGAAACCTTTGTATAACGCAGTGATACCTTCTCCCCTAACTGTTTTTATCAAACAATCCACTGGTCCAGAATACAAATCACCCTTTTGATTGTAGACTCTTGTTAAGATAACATCACCAGGATTCATAACAACACCAACACCTAAACCAGCAACGGTGGAAGAAATCAAATGTAAAGAAGGTCCTTCAGAGATCAGATCATGTTTCAATAGCTCATGTTTTGTAAAGTTATAGATTGGTAATTGAACAGAAGATCCCATACCTGTTCTAATTATAGCGGCATCGACACCCCTGAATAAACCAAGTATACCTCCAGATTTATAAATGGATGATAATCCATGCCATGTTGATGTATAGTGAGTTTGTTCACCAATTTGAATCTGTGGAGAATATGATTGCATTCTCGTTTTAACCAAGTAGAAAGGAGAACCAACGATTGCACCAGCCATACCGGAAGCAGCACCAGACATAACGTTGATTGGAATAGATTGAATAGAATGTGAATCCGCCACATTTGGGTAAAATAGAGAATTTAATGCATGTCTAACAGGTTCGTATAAACCTAATCTACAACCATTTAAACCTAACTGGTAAATATAGGCACAAACTAAACCCTTTTGACAACCTCTGATACCTTCATTCTTGTAAATTAAAGCCAACGCTTGTATAGGATTCTTATATATTTTCACTGCATTAGCAGACAATTCACCCTGTAGCTGCATTCTGGTTTTGACTAATTCAATCGGGTTGGTAACGGTGACTGCACCACATGCGGCCAATCCACCAGCAAGAAATCCACCAGCTGTTGAAATTTTCTGTGATGCTGACTTCTTTGATTCGGACATTTTTTTCCTTCTTAAAGCTCTTCCGAAGTACAAAGATCCTTTCTAGTTACAAAAAGAAAATTAAATGAAAAGAAAGCAGCAAAATATTTTCAAAGTAGTCGGAACGAGATTCCTTGGATTATAATGCATTTTCAGGTATCTCAAGCGATACTGGTGAAAAATTGACCCAAATCTCAAATCTTAAATCTGAGCGTCCCGCGTCCGTTTTTTTTGCCGGCAGGCGGGCCGGCAGACGGGCGGCCTATTCGGAGTATCAGTAGCCATAAGCGCATGTTTTATCTCCATCTTCGTATGTGTTCACCCCGAGAGCGTTTGATAAGCATGCATATATATATATGACTAATTTCTGAATTTATATAAATATATTATAGATCGATATACAGGAGTTTACATCTTGGCTTTGATGCCGCTCAAACGGTATTTCACATCTTTCAAGATTTTCGATTCTGGATTCCATTCATCAAACTCTCTGAACACTTTTTCAATTTCTATATCACCTCCTTTTAACTTTCTTTTAACATCAAAGAACAGCCCTCTTGCACACCACGGTAGATTGAATGGATTGGATCCAACTTTCTTTACATCAAACGATCGAAATTGAACAGGTTCTTTTGATACACCTCCTTTTATTCCTGCCATATAAGAACTTGATAAATCAGTGGTTTTAAGACTGAAATCTAGTGCTGCCATATAAACTTTTGGATCGTTGTAAATTTTGGAGTGCCCGCCACCAGTTAGAGGACCAGCTAGAGCGTAACTGATTTCCTTCACTACACCATGGTCTGAATAGCCTAAATTTTGTAATATACATGATAGTTTGGCAATTCGAGTAACAAAATCAGGGGTATTAGAATCTCCATCAATGTAAACAGCTCTGAATAATTTGGCGTGGTGTACGTGTGAAGCAATGGAAGAGTATAACGGCACCAGCTGATCGTCCATTGATCCAATGAATGAAATTTTAACATCGTGAATCATGAGATTTCTTAAACTCTCCAAGTACTTCCTACTTTGTAAACTGTCAAAGTTTTGAAACTGGAATAGCTCTAACATAGATTCATTTTCTATAGTTGAATAGGCACGCATCAGAATCGATTGGTCCATTCCGTAATAAGGACCAATATTGATACCTGCCATACCCAATATTGATATTTTTTTGTTTTCATCTATTATTCCATATTCTAGCAATTTAGATATTAAAATTATGGAAACTGGGGTACCTTGAGAATGAGCGCAAACAAAAATGTAATCCGATTTACTTATTTCTTCTTGCCATTTCTTCATAACTTCAAAGAAAAATTCAACACGATCAAAAATTTTTCCTTCTTTTTCCAATGCAATCTTTTGAATTTCAATGTCAAGGTTGTTTTCTTTGGACCAGGAGAGAATTGCACTTTCAGCCACTTGTGCAAATCTCAATGATGTTCCCTTTGGTTCACCTATCAAAGGTCTCATTATCTTTGTGGGGAAAAATCCATGAACCCCAATAATTAAAACTCTCTTAAATGGAGTTGCTGTTTCAGTTCTATATAAATGTAATGGTTTACTTTCGTGTGCAGAGTAACCTAATGTTTGCTTCATTCTATTAAATTTGGAAGCTATTGCAGTTGAGGTAGTACATAACGGCAAGGATTTTTCGACAGATGGAACCACTTTGTTATGACCTTTGTGTGTCTTTGCCTTTTTGTTCTGATGTGTATCTATAGAATCTGTTTGATTAGTTTTCGATGGTTCTGATAAGATGGCATCTTGTTCAGATAATTGTGCTTTGATCGATTCGTTTGATCCTAGAACAATGTTACTATGAGAGTTACCTAAAGCTGTACTTGGAAACTCAGTAAATTTAATTGCTGACTGTGCTGATTGTGATTGCTGTTTACTGCTAGAAGAATTAGTAGAACTCCAGAAGGACCAAGATTGAGCTCTCGCTCTAGCTGAACCATTAGCATCCCCAGGTTGTTCAACACCATTGATTATCACCTTCTTAATCTTATCTGATCCCAATTTTTCAATTCCTTGCAACTCATTATTATTATTATTTTGAGAATTAGTTTGAGTTATGGATGTTGAAGAAGACCTATGATCCTTAGGTGGGGTCTTATTAGTCTCCTCATTTATTTGTGGGGTCTCTCTGCTCCAAAATGCCCATGAGCTAGTTCTCTTCCCAGGATTTCGTTGAGCTATCTCCGAATCTGATTCATTACCATCACTTAGATTGTTAGATTCATCAAATACCTGACTTTTCACTGGTCGCAGTGAACTGTTTCCTGCTTTCAAAACAGGTTGTTGGGACTTGCCATTGCTGCTGCTTTTGCCGCTTGTATTCTTGGCCATCGTCTCTTTTGATATCTGATTTTGGTTTCCCTTTATCAAGCGTATATGGTCTTTCCAGTTAGATGTAATTAATTTAGGATAATGGGATCTCATGCCATCACAGAGTACCTCTACAAACAGAATCAACACACTAATCGAGGAGGGAGACCCTCTCTACGTGCCCCAAAATTGCAATTCTGGGGCAAACAACTATAATTCTAGTTTTAGACCTGGAATTATAGGACGTCGACGCGTCGGTTATAGAGTTTAGTTACTTTTGCTAAGATATTGGGTGTAGGACCACGACCAATTACATAAGCTAGTATGATATTGGAATGCGTTATACAAGCTGGAGTGAAGGGTATAAGAGATTTTACGCACTTGAATTATTTAGAAGAACATATTTTATAGAAATAGAAGAAGATGCAATTTTATAGAAATAGAGGTACATGCAGTTTTGTGCCAAACTCTCTGACGTAATCATTACAAACCTACACAGAGCCGTAACAACTTTCCTCATCCCCATTTTGGAAAGCACAGCCTTCTTTTTACTTTTTTTGGCGTATTTTGATTCTATTTAATTTGATTTGTGCTGTGAATCGATGTTTGTTTCTCTAGTATCAGGAACTGCTTATAATCAATTGTTGTTAAATATGTCAGTCACTACAGGAAAGAAGAGATCTATTACTGATTTTTTTGCTCCGGCAAAAGCAAGAAAGATTCAAGAAAAAGAGACGCCAATAGCGCATGTAACAGAACAAGACACGAAAAGTATCAAGGATAATTGTAACACTTCAACGCAGCAGACAAAAGAAGAAAATGAAACTGGTACAGAAATCAATTCATCATCCGTGTTTAATGGGTTTGATAAAGAGAAATGGATTTCCGGATTAACTGTTGAAGAAAAAGAATTACTACAGCTAGAAATATCTACCATGGATCTTACCTGGCTTTCGATTCTTTATAAAGAGCTGACTAAACCTTACTTCCTTGAATTAAAAAGATTCTTGAGATCACAATACCAATCTGGACAAACAATCTTCCCACCACAAGAGGATATTTATTCATGGACGCGTTTGACACCGATTACGAAAGTTAAGGTGGTGATTATAGGTCAAGATCCTTACCATAATTTTAACCAGGCTCACGGACTAGCATTTTCAGTGAAGGATGAAAAAACAAGAACACCTCCCTCGTTAGTAAACATATATAAATGTTTAAAGATAGATTACCCAGAATTTGAAATTCCAAAGTCAGCTAATTTAACCAAATGGGCTGAGTCTGAAGGAATATTGTTACTCAATGCCTGTTTGACCGTTAGAGCACATAATGCCAATTCACATTCAAAAAGGGGATGGGAAGTATTCACTACTGCTGCAATTAGGAATTTAATCGATTATGTCAACAAACAACAAAAGAGGGGTTTGGTGTTAATTGGCTGGGGAACACCGGCACAGAAGACTATATTAAACGTGGGAAGAATAGATTGGAATTTAAATCTTTTTTTAAAGTCAGTTCATCCATCACCATTGAGCGCTTCAAGAGGATTTTTCAACTGTAAGCATTTCAACCAGTGTAATCAATGGTTGTTGAAAAGGTACGGTAAAGATTCTGTTATTGATTGGAGTTTAGTTGAAGGGAACGTGATTAACGTTGATCATGAAAAAAAAGCCGATGATAATACTAAAGGGGCTATTACTAGTTAAGTAGATGTAATATTTAAATGCATTTTCCAAAAATAAAACTATTCTGGTCGTAGGATCAACGAACTTTTTTAATATATAAAATCCTATGATCATCGATTAAATAAATGATAGGCGAGCTTGTGACGATAACATGTGTAGATAAAACCGATAATACTTCATCAGCTATGATTTACCAAGTATTTTGTGGAGAGAATTGACTGACACCTCGGTAAAATAGCCAACCAGGTTGACACGCACGACATGGGGCTCACAGCCGAAAAAGACTAGCAAAAATATTTTTCATTTCTTTTTAGGCCGTAAGTGCTTGCTTGTAATGCTTTGTCTTATCTTGTCTTATCTTGTCTTGTCTTGTCTTGTCTTGTTATTAACTTTGATAAGAGAAATGTTTTTAGTAAGTGTATGTTAATTACCGTTGACTAAAGTGCCGCTGATATGATTGATGATATTGATCCAGATGTTTTCTTCCAGGAAGAAGATGACATGCTTGATTCATCAGAATTCCAACCAACAATTCAGTTTTTATTGTTTTATCTTCATCCTTATAAAACAGCTTCAGAAATATTGATTGAAACTCAAAATGCATTCAGATATTTGAATTTTGATTTAAAGCCTTATATAAATTACTATCCTTGGATGAAGAGACCTGTTGGATTGAAGTTATTTGAATATTCTGCAGATCAAGGTTCTAAAACCAGAGAATTAAGTAAAGATTATTCGTTCATATATGGTAGATTACCATGTGGTAATGAAAATACAGATATGGAATTGCTAAGTTCGATATTATTTAATTTTACATCTAGATCTGATCATATATTTATAAGAATATTTCAAGGAACTACCGACTCCATTATCATCGACTGTTATGAACATCTTAAAAAGTTAAAAGAAATTGATCAAGAAACGGTAACAAATCGAATTTGGATCAATAATATGTCCATCAAATATATACCTACAGAATACTATCATGGATTAAATTTAGATCTAGTGAAAGCCTTGAAGTTTATGGAACAGTCAAGCTACCAAATGAAAACTTATGAAGGTTTAAATGAATATTATAAAAATTCCATCGTTCTAAAATATCCAAAGCAATGTTTAGAACAGATATGTGTTTATACTGTCAAAGTTAGCAAGAAAATGGCATCTCTAATTATGAACAACCCACCATTTTTGACAAGTGCAGCGCTATGCTTTTCAAGTGAGACAGGTATACAGTTTGGTATGAGCACACCAATAAATAACAGTAGAAAGATTGTATTGCCAAAAGATTACAAATTCAATCCAGATCTAAATCCACTAGTCAATATCAAAATAAGTCTACCCGTTTTTGCATTTTTGGAAATGTCTTTTGTTAACGGTAACGATTCATTGCCTTGTGAAAAGGAAGAGTATTGGGGAAAGAGATTATCTGATGCTATAGAAAAGTATCTTTATTATACAGATTACGAATTCAGAGTAGATCCAGATCCCCAGTTTTCCCAAGAATCTCTTGAACAGTATAATGAAAATGTTGAGCAAGATCCTTTACAAACACAGCTAATAAAATATTTAATGATTGATAAAAAAATTGATAGTATTGCAGCACAGGACATCCTAAATGAATCAATCGCAGGGAAACAAAAGGAAGAAACTGATCCATCTGATCAATTACCTGAAAATCTTGATTTTTTAAAAGAAAAGTTATTTGAAGAATACTCAAAAAAGTTCCCTGCAACAGATGGAGCAGAATTTGAATATCATTCAGATGATTACAACGATGAAAGTGACTATGAAACCGATAACGAGGGCGCCCATTTGAAATCATATTTGGATAAAATGAATGAACCGACTGAAGATGAATTTTTTGAATTTTTCTGCAAAGAAGCATTAGGATTAAGTGCTAAGGAAATTGAGAGCTATAGAAGGGTAAGCGACGACGACGACGAAGAAGAAGAGGAGGAGGATAATTGCCATGACTATGATCATGATGATGAAGATTTCGATGAATATATTGAAGGAAATTCTGGAGATCTCAGTCAGCTAAATGATCTACTAGGTAAATTAGGCAAAATTTAATTAATAACCAAATGTAATAGAATTTATAGATCAGAAAATATACCCTTTTTTGTGACTCTTAGAGAGTACTACCCAATTGGGCACTAATAAAGTTCTTGGAAGCCTACTAAGCCATTGTCTACCCAACTGCACTCCTCAGCGTAATATAGTGGCTTCAAACCTCTCCCTAATTTCATGAATTTCCAATAATACCTTATAAGTGAAGCTAGAGTTGGCATTATCATTAAAAGATAGCCCGGCCCAATGAATCAATGATCGTCCTTCTCACGAGTCGCACCGACCGATCGACCAACCAACGAGTCAACGACGATAAGCAGGGCTGCCAAACCACGTTGCCCACCCGATTACACAACCAATGACCTAATCACAGCGAAGACAGGCGTGCCGGAAGAGAAAAAGAGGAGGATTAAATAAGTAGAAAAGAATATTTTGTTTTATTTTGTGAGTTTGATAACGGCCTGCGCTGCGTGAGGATTTCTGGGTTCTGAAGCCTGTTTGTTTGTACGCTGTGCTGTGTAGTGCTTGTCAGTGTGGTTGGTTTACTGTTTTCTTTTTTGTTTTTGTCATTCACTCTTCCTCTTCAGCTATTTACAATCTCTGTTGCCCGCTGACTGCGTTTGTTCTCCGCTTAAATATATATATTGTATTACAATCTTCGTTACAAGCCTCTTGTTTTGTTCTAGGTACTTTATACAGTTCTATCAAGTCATCTCCCGTATCAGAACAATATCTTTTTTTTTCTTTCTTATCCATTATTTGCTTGTAGAATCATTCAGTGGATTTATCAAAGAGTCATAATTTAATCTTTCACTAACTTATTTTATCATTTTACTACACTTATATATTACATTTAACTAATACCGTTAACATGTGGAACTACTGGTTTGGTGGCTCACAAGGCCAAAAGAAAGAATTACCTAAGAAGGCAATCGTTGAATTGAGAGAGCATATTTCAATTCTAAACAAAAAGACAAGTAATTTAGAGTTAAAAATTAAAGAACAAGAAAATATTGCAAGAAAGCATATTACAACTAATAAAAATCTTGCTAAATTGGCGTTGAAAAAGAAGAAGACTTTTGAAGCAGATTTGATGAAGATTGAAAATCAAATTGAATCATTAGAGACTCAACTCACAGCTATCGAATCTGCTAATTTGAACTTAGAAACGATGAAGGCTATGAAACAAGGTGCTAAAGCTATGAAACAAATACATGGTGACTTTAATGTCGATAAAGTTGATCAAACAATGGATGATATTAGAGAGCAAGTTGAACTCAGTGCAGAAATTTCTGATGCTATTAGTAGACCTTTAGGTAACGACTTAATTGATGAAGATGAACTGGATGAAGAATTAGCTATGCTACAACAAGAAGAATTAGATAATAAGATGACTAATACTAAACAACAAGTTAAACCTCAATTGGAATCCGGTGTGAGTAAACATAAATTACCGGATGTTCCAACTGGAAAAGTGGAGGATGATAAAGAAGAAGAAGAAGAGGAGGATGAAGATGAAAAGGCTTTGAGGGAATTACAGGCTGAGATGGGCATGTAATATTAAATGCCGTTCTTTTTATTACTGATTCCATAGTTTTTTATTTTGTTGCTTAACAGCTTTTAACGTCTCTTCTCTTCTTTTTTTTTGTTTTCTTTATTTATTTTTGGAGTTTAACATAGTTTTTATGTCTTTTTTCTGGAATTTATTTTGGTGTTATTTTTTTTTCTTTATTTTATCTTAATTATAATGATGAGACACGAATTAAATTCATAATCTATGTCTCTTATCTTTAAATATAATACATTAATGCTATTATTTTTTTTTGTTTTTGTCTTGTTTTTTTTTTATTTTTTTGTTCATTTACCCCCTTTCTACACCTTTTATTTCGCCTTTCTCTCTTATTTAATCCTGCTATTCCCAACTTTACAAGTATAATTTTACATATCTGACTTTGTTTGCATATACATGGCATTTGCTTCTTTATTTTTAACATTAAAATAAAAGAGGGAACTGGCTAATCGTACATATCTTCAGCTATAGTCTCTTTGCTACCCATACTTCTCTTACCACAAAAGACGAGTAATTTACCAACTTCTTTAACAACGGTATATTCAGCATCTATTAATTTATTACCAACCATCTGTAACAATCCAGTTAAATTTTGTAAATCTGGTATATCATCTAGTACATCAACCCATTCCATAAACTGTCCATAAAATTCTGCTCCTGAACATGTTGAAAACCATCTATGTAAATTCATACCACCTGATCTTTCTTTGAATTCTTGTCTTATACGTTTTAAATAAGCGTATCCATCTTCTTTGCCAGTGTATAAACCTTGATTAATATTATCTTCATTCATTTCTATTTCAACTCCGTATTTCGAATAAACATAAGACCAAAGCACAACTGTACATAAACCTAATGTATTACTACGGAAAAATAAATCATGATCTGGTGAATAATCATATTGATATTCATAACTACTATCTAATGGACTTAAAAACATTTCAAATAATAATAAATAACATTGTGTAACACATAATTTTGCATGTCTTGTACTTGTCCATTCATCAACCCTTTTACAAATTTGTTTCCTTTCTGTATTAGATGAAGGTTTAACATTCATTCTCCATGGGGCACCTGCATAGATTGTAAAATCATAATGTGGAATAGACATGTATACATGAGCCATATGATATGTAACACATTTACATCTTGTATCACTCATTGAAAATTGTGATGAATTAACCGAAGATGCAACTGCTTCCACAGCTGTTCTTGAAGAACAACATGATCCTCCAACATCATTTCTCCAAATTGAAAATGCAGCGGTTAATAAATCTCTCCAGTTATGTACTGTATTACTCATACCAAATTTATCTAAACCAAATGCCAATTGTAAATCTCTTTGTTGAATTTGAAACATTAAAGTAGATAATCCAGCAACTAATACTTTCTTACCTAACGAATTAGTCTTTTCTGTTTGTCCGTTTAAAATATTCTTCAATGCAATTAAAAACGGTTGTGGTTTCTTCATATTTCTTCTTGTGTAAAGGTTGAAATTATGCAAATTTGCTTCCCAAACTTCATCTTCTGATGGCATAGTCATTTGCAATTGATGTGCATATATTAACATTTGATGTCCAAAAGATATCCCATCTATAGCATCCATATAAAAACACATATATGTTGCCCTTTTCAATGATTCAAATTCTATCCAATTATACCAACTTTTGGCATTATCTCCATTACATCCACCATCGTTTGCCTTTTGTGGAGCTCCTCCAAGTGTGGGTAAACGTCTTAATAGTTGAATTGTAGTTCCATGATGAACATGTGCACGTTCATGTAATTGACGTGTACTACAATTTTTTTCATAAAATTCTAGCATTAATAAACTCTGTATAATGTAAATGTGACATGGTGGTTGGAAATGAGGAGATGAAAAAAGCAACCACCGTAGAGGACTAGCAATAGCTAAGGCTAGTAATGATGGATCAGTTATCTTTTCATTCACAGAACTCGAGATCTCTTCGACACACTGAGATAACTTACAACCTAATATAATCATTGAAAAAAGTAAAAGTGGAGGTGCATCAACGGCTTTGAAAGTTGGTTTGTGTAAAATTGGGAATCTAGGATGGAAAAACTTCCAGTATGTTTTCAACATTTTTTCAACTTTGACTCTGGTAAAATCTTGATAGCTATTAATTCCAGGTATTAAAGAACTCAATTCATCCATTTTCAGGGCATCCAAGAAATATATACCGCCATCGGAAATCTCATCTGATGAGTCATCGTTATTATTGATAGACTGACTTAGGCCATCATTCTGCAATAAATCTATAATGCTATTGCTACTTGTTTGACCAGTCGATGAACCACCGTTTGTACCTTGCTTAATATCTTGATCATGAGTATACTTGCCAGATAATTGGGGTGGTATTTGATTTTGATCCTCATTTTCCATCAGGCTTGAGTTAGGCGAGAAATTTTCAAATCCATCAGGAATGAAAAAACTTTGACCAGTGTTGGCTAACTGAAATTCATTTAAATCTAACATAAAATCATGATCAGTGTTTACAGTACCACCGTTATTATCAATTCCATTCGATTCTGGTATTGTGTCTAAATGATTATAATTGGTTTCATCATTAAATAGCCAATTTAATATACTTTGCGTGACTCCATCTTCAGGGAGAAGGCTATTTTTCACTGGCTGGGTTTTGACAGTATTAGCGTCACTATTGTGATGAATATTGTATTGTCTAATTATATCTGAAACAGAAACCATATGATATTTAGTGAGTAGAGGTCTTTCTAATTTATTAGCTAAAGAAGCAACCAATTCTTCCGGTGATTTAATATCTTTCTTTGAATCGTATTTTGTATGAGGAAGATCGGGGCCCCGATCCTTGAAGTCGTTATAAGATGAGCAAGTAGTAGCAGCAGTAGTTGTAGCGGCATCAATATGCTCTTCGGCGATGTTCATATCTTGATGCTTTGCCTGCTTATTTTTTTGTTGCTTTAATAATTTAACTTCATGCCTCTTCATATGTCTCACTAGTAAGTCATTTCTAACAAAGGTTTTATCGCAGCCTTCTTGTAAACATCTAAAAATTTTCTTGGGGTTATGGTTCAATTTGTGTCTCGATAAATGTTCAGATCTGTGGAAAGATTTATCACAATCGGGAAAATCACAGTAATATGGTGGACCCGGTAATTTTCTCTTTCTGGTGGCCATTCTTCTTGGTTCTAAAGTAGTACCATGACGTTCATCATCTCGATTATGATGATCGTGATCTGGGGTGGAAGAGGAGTCCGAATGTGGTGGAGACTGCGCAAGCACGGAGTGTGTGTTTCTATGCCTGGAGATGGCTTCTTCTGAATTCATAAGCATCGAAAGCTTTATCGATTTTGACATATGTAACAATTTTAAGTATATATATCAGCACTTTGGATTTGCGTTGTTACTCATTAGCCTCCTGATGGCTCTAGTGTACAAGTTTAGGACGTCTTCGGGACATGAGAATCCTCTCTATCTACCAAGTTCAGTCATGCAGAAGCTCATCTGGCATCCTCACCCGCACTCAGCGAGTCAGCTTTCATGGGGAATATTTTAATGTGCTCTCGAGTCTCGCTCTCAATTATAAGCTGCACTGAAAAAACTCTCAGCCTTCAATGTGCACAGAAGTTCCATCTTTCATTTTGTTTCCTTCCACCAACTGACTTCATCAACCGACCTATAGAGCCATGGCATCTCAAGAAACACCACAGGAGCTAATAACAAAATACAAGAGAAAAGGCCATTTTGATACCAAAAGAAAACAGCTTTTGGAAAAGTTTAAAACTTCGGAGTCTGAGCACGATGCATCTATGAGTACCAGATTAGATGAACTTATTGATAAGTTAATACAATTAAAAGTTAATAAGGATCCAAGTATCTTGGCGAAGAATAAAGGTAAGCTTGTGGCACTTATTCAGACTGCATTGATAAACGAACAGTTCAAATCACAAAGAGATAGAAATAAGTTGAGCATCTCTGATAGTTCTAGAAACATGACTTCGTCATCTTCATCTACTTATGGGGAAAATGGTATTGCTGATGAAGAGCAAGAAATAATTATGCAGATAAATCAGCTATTAAACAAATATGTTGATACTACGGTTGATGAGAACCAGGAGTTTGATGAGGAGTTAAGTCGAGACTTGAACGAATTGAAGGATAAGGAAAATTCGACTGTTAACAGTTGAATATCTTCTTTCCTGTTTTTAATGGTTACAATGGTTATATTGTGGAATATACACCAGCTTTGCAAATTTTACTAGTAATAATGTATTTTTTAATCGATAATCTATTAATTTCAGTTATATTATTATTACGTCGTAAAATAGAGTAATTAAATTAGTTTACATATTCTTCAATTGGTTTCTCCAATCCTTGAACTCTTTGGTAACCCCACCATCAATACTTGTATCCAACAATTCATCTGTTATACTCTTTAAATTTTCTGAAAGAGTTAAATAATCTCTATTAGTATTTGGATCATAAACCAAACGATAAGTTTTAGTTTCATCATCTTTGGGTATAGTTTCATTGATCCAATTTATCAAACCTTGGAAAAACTTAACACTTTGATTACACTTCTTTCTAAACGTCACTCTTCCATCAGATTGCTGTCCTTGATGTTGAGAAAATGGATCTTCTTTGCACATAGATGGTACTTTATCAGTTGAAAACTCTTCTACACTTGTTAAAATTAAATTATCGTCTCTGAATCCATAGATTATTTTAGTTATTCCTACTAAAAAACATTGAGCCCATGTCTTGAACAGTTTATTTTCAAAATTGAAATAGGCCTTTTGAGAATCAACAATTCTTGTAGTTTTAAGTTCAGCATAATGTGGTAATGGATCGTCATCCTCATCAGAGGTAGGCTTGTAGTCATAAACACAATCAATTTCAGCACCCATGATAATTCTCGCTTTACCAAATGAAGTCTTCACAACTGTACTGTATTGTTCAATATTATTCACAGGAAGTTTATTTCTTCTTTCAATTTCTTTTCTAGAACAGTTAGCCCATGGTTTTGGTAATGTCGTCATTGTTTCAAATTTATAGCCTGAAAACATTTGTCTCTTGTTCAATTCTGATCTTGTTTGTAACTCTTGTTGTGATTCTAATCTTGCATTGTGTGGATCCTGTTGTATAAATAGTTGGTTATCAAATGGGATTATATTAAGAACAATCCTGTTTCTGTTGTCAAATGGGAGAGTCATCAAGGATCTCATCAAGCCTCTCCAGGTGATGATATCTGCTTGAATTTTTTTACCTGATTCTTTCTCAACCTTCTCAATCGCTTTTAGCAGTCCTGTGAATTCACCAAAATCTTCCTTTGGATTTTGTTGAAACTCGCTAAACCCACTCTGTAAGTCAACACCTCCAGGAAGTGTTAGCTCACTATCAGGAAAATAGTAGTAGCTTAGTTGTGAATCATCTAAAGAATATTCATTGTTGGCATCTCTCGAGTACGAAGCAATCTCTTTCGGTTGCTTCACCACAGAGTTCGGAGACCTTGATTTTAAAGGATAGACCTTGTGGAGCTCTGGCATAATATGATTATTTCTAGAACTTCGCCTATAAGTAAAATACGGAAGTGGTTCCAGTAAATTCAAAAACACAAGCAATCCCACCTCATATGAACATACAAAAGGCCAAATCCATGAAGATATTTCATCTCGCACCTAAACAGTTACCCGGCTATACATGCATACAATTCTAAAATACTTGCTTATGTCATCCAGGGGATAAGTCTCGGCACATCACCAGATCTGCCGCTGTCAGAGTCAAATTCTCCGGCTGTTGGGGGAATGATCACATAGCCCACTTTGTCTATCACAAACAACTGGATGACTCACAGTAGAGTGAAACTGTTAATCCTTATCTTACCGTCGCCAACCGCTACCCTTGACAAGCAGGTAGTTCGAATCTACAAACGGCATCCTAAAAGATAGGGCCCACCCGCTAGCAACCGCCATAAGACATTTCACGGCTGTGCCAGAAAAGAAGTCCACCCTTGTGATTAATTCGCGCACACCCAGAGTATTCTATCGTCGACTTTTATTTTTCTCTGGCATTTAAAGAATACTTCTTGTCGTTTGCCGTTTTGTGTCTTTATGTTAATTCCCTTAATTTTCACTAATTAACTCCAATTTAGTAGCAATGTCATATTCTCTTGAGATTGCCGGTAAAGCTCCATTAGTGGAGTATGCTGTTTTAATTGCAGCTGCATTTGTGAACGCAAGTGACGCAAACACCTCCATCAAGATCGACTTCGTCGATGATAAAGTCGTCTCCCAAGAAACTCCAACTTCATTGAAGTTATCAAAGGATGAACAATCATTCACCACCACCACAGAAGCTTTGGATGTTTTAGCTACTGATTTCCCTGAAATCATTTTAGCTAGAGATGAATCAAAGAGATGGGTTAGCTTTGCCAATGAAAAACTAACTGTCAAGGACTTTAAGAAATTGGCCTTAGACTTGGACACTTTAGAATCTCACCTGAATTTCAGATCTTTCATTATCGGCCACAGAGTTTCTTTGGCTGATATTGCCATCTGGGGTGCTTTAAGAGCCAACCCAGTTATGGGTTCAGTTATCAAATCTGGTAACTATATCAACATAACTAGATGGTATCAATTCTTAGAAGACGATAAGAGATTTGGTGGTATGGTTGAATTAATGTCCAAATCTTTAGTCGAAATTAGAAAACTGGCCAAATCTACCAAGGCTGCCACTACTGGTGGTAAAAAAGAAGTCCACAAGGCCAACTTTGAAATTGATTTACCTGATGCAAAGGATGGTGAAGTCATTACCAGATTCCCACCTGAACCATCTGGGTACTTACACATTGGTCACGCTAAAGCCGCTATCTTGAATAAATACTTTGCTGATGCTTACCACGGTAAATTGATTATTAGATTCGATGATACCAACCCATCAAAGGAAAAGGTTGAATTCCAAGACTCAATTCTAGAAGATTTACAATTATTAGGTATTAAAGGTGACAGAGTTACTTACTCTTCTGATTACTTTGATGAAATGTACGAATTAGCTGTCAAGATGATTAAGGAAGGTACAGCATATTGTGATGACACACCATTAGAGAAGATGAGAGCTGAAAGAATGGATGGTATTAAATCTGAAAGAAGAGATAGAACTGTTGAAGAAAACTTGAAAATCTTCACTGAAGAGATGAAGAACGGTACTGAAGAAGGTTTAAAGAACTGTTTGAGAGCAAAAATTGACTACACCGCCTTAAACAAGACCCTTAGAGATCCTGTCATTTACAGATGTAATTTAACCCCACATCACAGAACAGGTTCTGCTTGGAAAATGTACCCAACCTATGATTTCTGTGTTCCTGTCGTTGATGCTCTAGAAGGCGTTACTCACGCTTTAAGAACAATTGAATATAGAGACAGAAACGCTCAATATGAATGGTTCTTGCAAACCTTAAAATTGAGAAAGGTTCATGTCTGGGACTTTGCCAGAGTTAACTTTATCAGAACTTTGTTGTCAAAGAGAAAGTTACAATGGTTTGTTGACAAGAAATATGTTGACAACTGGGATGATCCAAGATTCCCAACTGTTAGAGGTATCAGAAGAAGAGGTATGTCCGTTGAAGGTTTGAAGAACTTCGTTGTTTCTCAAGGTCCTTCCAAGAACATTATCAACTTAGACTGGAACATTATTTGGTCAGCTAATAAGAAGGTTATTGACCCAATTGCTCCAAGACATACAGCACTAGATAAGAAGAATTTGGTTCCAGTTACTTTATCAAATGGTCCTGACAAAGAATATTCTGAAGATAAGCCAAAGCACAAGAAGAATCCAGATGTCGGTGTTAAGAAAGTTTATTACGCTTCAAACTTACTTTTGGAACAAGCAGATGCTGCTGCTATTGCTGATGGTGAAGAAGTTACTTTCATGGACTGGGGTAACGTTATTTGTAACAAGGTTATTAAAGATGCTTCTGGTTTAGTTACTTCCATTGAAGCTGAGTTACACTTAGAAGGTGACTTTAGAAAGACTTCCAAAAAGTTAACCTGGTTAGCCGCTGATGAGACTGTCGATGTTGATTTAATTGATTTTGATCACTTAATTACCAAAGATAAGTTAGACGAAGGAGACAACTTCGAAGATTTCTTAACTCCGGAAACCGAATTCCGTACCGAAGCCGTTGCTGACGTCAATGTTAAAGATATGAAGGTCGGTGATGTCATCCAATTCGAAAGAAAGGGTTACTTCAGATTGGATTCTAACGACGACGGAAAGTATGTCTTCTTCACCGTCCCAGATGGTAAGTCTGTCAATAAGTATGGTTCTAAGGCTTAGGGACATTTTACTTGTTGAATGTTATATTTATGTATAATTTTTTTTAGTTTTTTTTTTGTCTTATCGTGTTTCTAAGTATTTACTCATAAATAAACTTTGACTTTGTAATTCAAAATCCGGCTATACGTCTTACTGTATATGTTTTCTTCTCCATGGCCTTTTAGAGGGGATCAGTTGTTCACTGATATTACACTTACTTTTTGAGATATATATATATATATAAATGCGAAAAGTTGTGATTAAAAGCTATACATATTAGAATGATAACTGGTAATAATTACCAGTAAAGAAAAAATGCGAAATTAAATGATAATATCTTCATTGGCGTGGCTTATAATCAAATATCGTATCAGAATCTCCAAAACAGAAACAAGAACGCTTAACCCGATTGCAATAATCAAAATCATAGTAATCTTGGTCATTGTTCTCTCCGCCAAAGAGTCAGCTAAGATATCAAAGAAATCCAAAAACACTTTACAACGATCATTAATGACTTCCACACGTTGATCAATTTCCAAATATTCACGAATTGCTGAATAAAGGGGATCCAAACCAGGTTCAATTGACCAGAAATATTCCGGTGTATCCAAAACATTTGAAGATAGGTTCACTTCATTCCGTAATTGGAACAATTTCCCTGTTTTGATCAATAGTTTCTTACGGGTATAGTTCTGTAATTTACCCGTTAAAGCCAATGCTTTTGGAAGTCTTGAAATTGAATTCAAAATGTTCGACATCTTACTCTCAAACATGGAAAGTTTAGTTGACTGTGCGATTGCATGTGATATAGTCAACTTAATTAGATGATCTCCAGATTTTAAGGTGATCATATCATTGTAAATTCTTGGAGTCGGGATGTCTTTCATATATTCAAAATGAAATTCCTCTGTTTCAATAGAATGTTCAGGTACGGGTTTGATGATAAAAGAAATAGGTTCAGTTGCTAACTGGCTATCTGAATTATTAGAAGACACCGGTTCCAACGATACGCTAGATGGGTGATTACTACCGAGCAAGTTATTCTCGCCCTCATCGTCATCGTCATCCTCTTCGCTGTCCTCTGGTTGGATTTTAGCAAATACCAAGTCAGCTAAAATATTCTTTTCGTGAACCTCAGTAAAGTTCCAAAACACAACAACACCGTAATCAAGTATGAACATTTCTGCATGCCTCGTTAAATCAGGCAAATGTGGATGCTTTCTCTTGCCTAAAGAAGAGTTTGAGGAGGTGCGCCTTTGCTTTTTCGCTTTGACGGAATCGCTTTCATCTGAAGAATCATGAATAGCATTTTCATCTCCTAGCTCATTAGATAAATGGTGATTCGATTCCTTTGATGCCACATCCTGTTTTTCAAATTCGAGTAAATTATCTCTCTTCACAGAATTGTCTGTAATTGATTGTGTCGAGTCCTCCTGTGGTGACTCAGATCTTGATTCATTCAAATGCTCCTCTTGTGCCATTTCTTCTTCAAAAACACTTTCCGAGGGAGAAGTACTTATAAAGAATTGAGGCTCGGATGGATCAAATTCTGAGTTGTGCAAATTCTGAGGAGATGAGTACTCCGGATCAACCAGGTTGAGTGAACTTCTTTTAGGTGAAGGTGTAATGTTATTCTCGCCTTCCCCTTCTTGTGCAGCATAAAATTCATAATGATGATCACGTTGTTCAACCTTATCTAGGAAATTCTCCATTAACTGATTGCCGTGTGCCATCTTTGCCGAATTGTTCGATTGCACCCTGTATCCATTTTCACCAGGTAGTAATGGCAAGGAATATGGCACGTATAAAGCTTCATCATATAATCTTGGGGACACCATATGATGCTTTGATAGGAACTTTGAAGTTAGATTCAAATTAAAACCTTCAGATATAAGATACGCCGTCACTCTTGGATACTCATTAGCTCTGCGATCCTTTGATATTCTTTCTGCTCTGGTTCTAACATAGTTACCTTGGAAAATATTATCAGTGGTTGTTTCGTCTTGTTGAATTTCCTCCTGCTCCTGTAAATAATGTTGTTGGGATTGATCTCCATCATAAACACCTATTTGTTCCTGATCTGGAATCAAAACCAGCTTGTGGGCAATCTTAGAGGTTCTGCTTGGTAATGTCTTGTAATATTGGGGCACAGTTCTTGGACCAGATCTACCGGTAATATTAGAGCCATATTCCCCTCCTGATCCCATATACCTGGGACTTTCTCTTTGTCTTGAAGAAGGTATATCACTTATATTTGATATAATGTTGGAAACTGAGATTTCGCTAAACTTTGTAGCCGGCAGCTTTCTGAGCTTTGAATTGCTCACCCATGGAGGTTGGGAATGTCTCTCTGATACATTTGATCTTTGAATCCTTTCTTGTTTGTGTCCTGCAAACGGAGCTTTGATTTGGTTCTTTCTTGCATCCGTAACTAAAATTGAAGGAGATCTCTTGGCCGTTGTAGACTTTTGGGGTTTAGGCTGATGATGACTCCCCTGGTGGGAGCCATGCGTTTGCGGGGGTGACGTGGGCCTAGACATTGAACAATAATAATAATTTCTTTCTAGTTATCATAGATGCACAGCTCAAAATGATGCTGATCATTGAAATAAGAAGAGTTAAAGACAAACAAATGAATATATAAATGTAGTTATACAGGTGCAGAGCAGATTCCAGATTGAAAATGCCAAAGCAGCATCGCGGCTCACTCTATGTTTAATGGCCGGGTAAATTAGTATATATATATGGCTCACCCTTCCACCCTCGCACCTGGTTTTCGTACGTAATAGATCTTTCAATAATTGCAATTCTGTGGGATATTTATCGACGAGAACGGTTATTTGTTCCAACATAACAAGGAGTGCCCTAATCTACTGGCAAAGACATAAATTTCAATATATAATTAATTCATAATGAGTGACAGTGATGATGATTTGTTGGCGTTAGCTGGTATCGGATCTGATGAAGAACTTCAACAGGAAGAAGAATCCCAAGTGGAAGACGAAAGTGACTACGAACCAGAAATTAAAACATCGTCAAGAAATAGAAATGCTTCAAAACGTAAAGTTGACGAATCAGACGATGATCAAGTCATGACAATTGATGACGATGAGTATACAGAGCAAGATCCGTACCCTCTTGAAGGAACGTTTAAAGACGAAGCTGATAAAGCTGAATTACTTGCAATGGACGAAGTGACGAGAGAAAGTATCTTGTATGACCGTATGCAAGAAAAGGAAAAGTATACAGAAAGAAGATATTTGGCATTAAGAGCGAGACAAAATAAAGCGGAAAGTACTACTTTGAGGAAAGCTACTCCTTCATCCAAAAAATTGAGAACAAGTAAGCTATCTGAATTAAAGAGGCAAAGAGAAAAGAAAAACAAGAGGCAATCCAGACAGTATGATTCTGAAGAAGATGATGACTTGAATGAACTATTAGAAGATGAACAAGACCTTGAAGATTTAGGTGATGATGACGGATACTATTCTGACGAAATTGATACAAAGAAGAAAAGAACTGCTAAAAATGACTACGACGATAAGTACTACAGAGATGCTACTTTGTCGGACATCAACGAAAAAGTTAGATCAACAAGATCAGCATTGTCAAAATATATGTATCGTGATGAGTTTGATGTGGTGATTCCAGGAACATATGTTAAAGTTAATGTCGGTGCATCTAGAGATGGTAGACAAAACTATAAAGTCGCCAAAGTTGAAGATGTGAAAAGAGGTGGAAGAGTGTATGATCTATTTGGCAAGCCATGTGATATTTATCTTGTCGTCTCTCAAGGAGATTCAAAGATCACTAGTGATATGAAATGTATTTCTGACAGAATTATCAGCCCTGATGAATTTGAGACTTATAAAAGAAGATTGGTTGATAGCAGTAACTCTGAATTACCATCATTAGGTGAAGTTGAAAATAAGTTCAAAGAATTACAAGCTATGTCTTCGAGAAAACTGACTAATGATGATATCAATAAGATGGTTGCCAAAAGGGAAGCTATTTCAGTTGCCTCGATGGACTCTGGTAACAGAGTCAAGAGATTAGCAGTTTTAAGAGAAGAATTACAGGTTGCTGTGGAAAGACAGGATACTGAAAAGATTAAACAACTTACCAAACAAATTTCAGAACTTTCAAAATACACTGAGAAGAGCATTAGTACTAGTCTGTCAAAAATGGATCAGATCAATTTAAGAAATAAGAAGAAAGATGAATCATTAATTAGAAGAGCTGAGAAAATGAACGTGGGTATGAGACAGAAACAACTCTTGAACAAAAGTTTCAGCGATCCTTTCAGTAGATTGAAAACCAATCCAAAGTTGTTCTACACTACTGAGCAACAAAAAGAAGATGAGAAAACTGCAAATGAGAACTCCAATGAGCCACACGAGGATTCAAAGAAATTAGATATCGCGACATGTGCTTACAAAAGAGATGGTATCGATTCGGTCATCAAAAGTATAAACTTCGACCTGGATCTCCAAATTTAGTTCCGTACTTATATAATTTATAAATTTTGTTTGTATTATAATGTAATGCCAGTTTTGGCTTTATTTAGGATTCATCAAGTATATACAGCTATTAGATAGCTAAGTAAAAACGACATATTCTGTCAAGAACTTTTTATCGTCGTCACTTAACCATTGATTATAAATATTCTGGAAACCACCAACATTTTTAATGGTGCATTCTTTAAAGAAAGCAGTTAGAGCGTTTTTTATGTTTTCGTCTGCACCACCGGCGGTGTCCCTTTCATCCTTATCGCCGTCCACATAACTTTGTAATTGTTCAAAACTAGGAACACCAACATCTTCCAAATCCTCCCAACCATCATCATCACCACCTTCATCATCTGCATCCCCGTTATGATTATGATGATCGTGAGCACGTTTACCAACTTGGTTTTCAAGTTGCTGATTAGCAGCTTGGATTTGATATCTAAATTCATTAACTAATAATCTGATAATCTTGATATCAGCACTGATCTTCTCATAATTCAAAGGCATTCTTTTAGCGATAGATCTAGTGACTATAACATCATCATCAACTTGGTTAGGTAACAATTCACCATCCACAATGATTTCCTTTAAGCGAGGATCATCGAGCTTGAATATTTCAATAAACGCATTCACGTTTGATTGAATTTTATCATAGCCTCTCATCACTTCAAATGATTGTAACCAAATTGGAATGATTGCCGCTAGTGCTGATCCACCTTCGACTTGGAAATTGAACAAGAAATCAATTGTAGATTTGGATTGAGTCACAGTTAAAGTGTTGAAAACTAAAATCAAATTTTCAATTGTAATCATTTCTTTTGTTGAGACTAACCTAACAGTAACAGCTTTTAGAATCTCTTCCAAGTATTGTTGAATTAACGATTCATGATTGAAGTTCTTGATTAATAGAACAATCAAATCACCTAATTTGGCAATTGCCTGGTCCGATAATTGAGGGGATAGGAATTTTGAAACAATCTTCAATATCATTTCATTTCCAGACAGTCCATTATCGGGATCTTGATATTTAGGAATCCTTTCTGGGCATGTCAATAAGAATTCATTGAATGCCTCTGATGCCGATTGTAATAGTTGGTCGTCCTCAGAAGTCATGATGAAGCTGTAAATCTTTGGGAAAACATAATTAAAAACATCTAAAGGCAATTCAAATTCAGCTTCAGAAGGTCCCTTGATGAAAACTGTCAAAATCTGTAATGTTAAGTCCAATTCGGGTGAATAGTCTGCTTGTGAGTTCATTAAAGGATTAATTAATGCAGGTAGCCCTTTGGAACATAAAGTTAAGTAATTCTCCAATGGAAGATTCTTTATTAAGTCATCAATACATTCAATAGTGACAGTATTCAAAGAAAAGTTGGAGCAATCTTTGTAACCTATAGATAAAATTAACATCAGAGTGGATTCATTTTGTGCTAGAGCTTTGTTATCAATACATATTAAAATTGTCAGGCTCTCCAAAAGCATAATATTCGCATCCTCCTGTGCTTCGTCTTTCAATTCATTAATTAACTCAATCAGTTTGAACTGGATCTCATTATCAAATTGCGATGATCTAATAAAGTGATTGAAGTACTGGAATGAAATCAATAATGAAGACTTTAGGACTTCAAAGCCTTGTAACTGTCTGGATGAAAACAAAGACAGAATCTGTTTCAATGAAGAAACAGCAAACGGTTTAAGTTGTTCTTCATACTTCATTATAAATTTAGGAACCATTGCAATAAATCTTGCTATCAAGAACTGATTATCTTCAGTAACTTGGGAGAAATTTGAAGTTATTTGACTCAATATATATTCTAAAAATTGAGATAATTCAAATGACGGATTTTCGACTTCGGCATCGTTTGATAGTGTTGCAGTTAAAAGGAATGCGACGGACTCGATTTGTGTCCATGGTCTATTGTATTGAATGGCGTTGTTTAGAATTTTCACCAAAATTTCAATTAAGATGGAGTTATCGTGCAAGTTTATCTGTGACAAAAATTCAGAAATAGTATATCGAACCGTAACATCAAGAGTTAGCATTGTTTCCTCACTAACAAACTCATTAAAATCCAAATTATATGCAAGTTGTATGTCAGCAGGTATGACACTTAATGGAATTAAGCAATCAATAATCTTTTCTAGTCTTTCGGGTCTATTTTCAGTAGAGCCTGCTTCAATTGCAGTTTGTAAGAAGTTGACCTGGGTTGATATTAGATTTACTAACAAATCGGATGGTTCTATTCTTTCAATTTGCATTGTTTGGAATTCTTCTGCATCACTGAAAATGAAAGAAGGTTGTGACTCAGCTTGATCAGAAATTAATGGGGAATATATCTTTTCGATATTGGTTAATTCGAAGGTAACCAGGTCAATTATGGCAACTTCTGTATCAGCAAAAAGGTTTGAAAGGTTAGCTAGCGTATACAATACGTCATATAGCTCAAATTTTAATTGTAGTGCAATTAAAGATTTATACAATTCAATGTTGTGACTCAGACTGGAAGCGATGTTTATTAACAATTCAGCTACTTTATGTGTAACTTGCTCAACAAATTGCATCCACTGTGAGTTGCTGTAAAATTCCGCATTCTCAAACATACGAATGACCGTCTTTATCAATTTTAAGGTTTCAGTTTTAATTGCAATTGAGTAGGAATCACTAGTGAGCATTTCTTCACAAGTTTGCATAACATTAGCAGCAATGCCACCATCAAATAATTGTTCATCTGTCACCATATCATCAATTAGATCCTTGAGCACAGAGAGTGATCCCAAAATTTGGTAAATCGTCGAATCTGTATCGGTGGCTATTCTGTACAAGTCGTTCAATAATGATGGCCACTCATCAGGATAATCAACAGCAGCTATCTGAACAATAACGTAACTCGCAGCATTTCTGACTTTGGAGTCATGATCTCCTATTAACTTCATCAGAGACTCTCGAATAAATTGTTTAACTGGCTGGTCAACAGTGTTGGGGCCCACAAACGAATCAAACGCAGGAGTCCAATAGCATGGTACAAATCTCTTCAAATGTAATAAACAAGCTTGTCTAACTTGTATTTCGAGGCTTGAGTTCAAAGCAATTGAAGACAAGATAGACAATGATTCACTTGGATGGGAATGAACAAAAGCCTTAAAATCGTTCTCAGATTGTAATCTGAGATTGTTATCAGAGCTATTAAGCTTATATATCAATTCTAGTAATTGATTCTCCATCATTTTTGACTATATGATGATAAATAAGTCTGTGGCCTGTTATCCTCAGGGACTTGCTCCCTCTTGTGAAATAACACCATACAAAACGTGCAATATCCATGAAAGTAACTCAACGCGTCGATTATCTGCTAGAATATAATCGTGTACGAAAATACCAGCAAAATTTGATGCCAGGGCTGCGACTCAGTCTCATGAGTCCGTCTCGACTCTCACTCTCACAATCTCAGTCTCGGGAAAAAAAAGATTAGCAGGATGGCGTGCACAAGAACATCCTCTACTTCTTCACAGCTCGAGTAATAGAACGTATTACAAATTAAAATATCATAACAGATATCAATAAGATTAGATTTATATTCAATATATTTAAATATAATAATAGAAACTACAATGTCACACGATTTTAGCTCAGATAACAGTGATTCTTTTTTCAGTGAAGATGAAGACGACTTATGTCCATTATGTGTGGAGGAAATGGATATGACAGACAAAAATTTCAAGCCTTGCCCTTGTGGTTATCAGGTGTGTCAATTTTGTTACAATAATATCAGAACTAATCCGGAACTAAATGGAAAATGTCCAGCATGTCGTAGAACATATGAAGATAGTAACATTGAATACAAGAGCGTTTCAGCAGAAGAATGGAAATCCAATCAAGCTAAAGCGGAGAAGAGAAAACGAGAGAAAAGACAGCAAGAAAAGGAGAGAAAGGATGCAGAGCAAGCTAAGAGACATCATTTAGCTGGTATGAGGGTTATCCAGAAGAATTTAGTATACGTCGTTGGGTTAAACCCTCCATGTTCTGCTGAAGACTTGCCTACCGTCTTAAGATCTGATAAATATTTTGGACAATATGGTAAGATTTTGAAGATCGTCATAAATAAGAGGGCTCCAAATCCAAACAGTACTAACCATCATTCTATTGGTAATGCAGGATATGGTGTTTACGTTACTTTTGCTAAGAAGGAGGATGCATCAAGATGTATATCAGCTGTTGATGGTTCCTTGAGTGACGGTAGAGTTTTAAAGGCTGCTCATGGTACCACCAAGTACTGTTCATCTTATTTAAGAGGTCAACCATGTCCGAATCCAAACTGTATGTTCTTACACGAGCCTGGTGAAGAAGCTGATTCTTACACCAGACAAGATTTGTCAACAAGAGCCATTAATAAAAAGCTGGAGGAGAGATCAGCTACAAATGGTTTAATTCCACCTCCACCACATTCTGATGAATACTCTCCAGAGCCATCACCTGTTCCATCATCTGCATCACTATTGTATCATCAAGATCATAACGTTACGAATTCGCCTCTTTCGTCTGCTGTGCATCTGTCTTCATCACATCAAAACTTGTACAGTACCCATCATGATTCGCACGATGATGACGATACAACAGCACCTGCACTACCAGTTACTGCCTCATGGGCTAAGCAACAACTACAACAAGCTCAACAACAACAACAATTGAGAGCTTCCAGCTCCTACGCTTCTTTATCTGATGCTGTGCCTGGAACTGGCTTATCTTCATTCCCTACTCTTGGTGATGCTATCACACAAAAATCAATTAAATCACAGCAACAACAAAATAAAAGAAAGGACAAAAAAGATAAAGATTCTCAATCGGTGGCACCTGTTGATGATACATTACAATCATTCAGAATGATTGCTGAATCAATCAAAGCATTGAATAATCAAGATGAATTCTCCTACACTATTAAACCATCATTTAAAATTTCTCAGAAGCAGAAATCTGCACCTTCATTCGCTTTATTCCATCAATTTAAACTTGATGAATTAGATAGATCATTGACTGGAAACGATAGTGAAGAAAATAAACAACACATGATGAAATTGGTTGACTCTTTGTTATTTGCTCCATTCAGTAAGAATTATAACTATAAAGCTACCACTCAACAAGTGATGGGAATACCTCAACAACAGCAATCACAAGCGGTTCAACAGCAATCCCAAATACCAGCTCAATCACAAGAAATCCCAAGAAATTTGCCAAATCAACAGCAATTTTACCAGCCACAGCCACAAAGATTTCAAGCTAATATAGCCGGTACTACTCCAACCTCAAGCTCCGCAATTCCTCAACATCAATTACCAAGTCAATCAACTCAGCAATTCTTGCAACAACAGTACATTCAACAACAACAGATGAAACTTAAACAGGAAGAGTTGCAACAAGTTGCTCAAGCAGCTAAATTGATTCAACAAGCTCAAGCACAAGCACAGGCTCAAGCCCAAGTTCAAGCTCTAGCTCAGGCTCAAGGGCAAGGTCCAGTGCAGACTCAACAGCCATCTGCCATTGCTGCTGCTCTTGCCTCTGCTAATGTCAATTTGACTCAATCCACATCTACTCCACCTCCTCCAGGATTGTTTGGTTCTACAAGTGGTGTTTCTGATGGTAACATCAAGAACAATAGTGCTGAGCTACTTTCTCAGTTAATGGGTGGTAAAAAGATGGCTAGTGCTTAAAAGGGATCTTTTAAGTATCTTCTGCGTGTTTGAGTTTGTCTGTTTTTTGTTTTTCTTGTGTATTTTGGTTTGATTTTGCAAATTTTAACAATTTTGTTACAATTCTTTTATATATATTATTAATAACTTCTTATTTATAACCATGTACGCTTGTAGTGTTTCATTATTCAGGACATAATTCGAAATAAATAACGTAGCTATTGGTGGTGGAGCTTGCGTAAAAAAAAATACTTCCATTATTCAAACTAGGGTTCATATCTTCATCAGGAATTATAGTAAAATTAAAAAATTATGACTTATACATATTATATTTATACAGCAATAAAAAAAAGAGAACATAAACATTACTCAGAAATTAACATTGATTCGTATTTAACGAAAACGATTCAATGGACTTCCTTCAAACTCATACACCGATCTATAACTAACATTAGGATTGAATCGAACGCTGGAGCCACCGTTTATTTTGTTTATTGTACCATTGACAGGAGTTTTTGAAACTCCTGAGGCAGCAGTTAAAGAAATATCACCAGATTCTTTAGAAGTGATTAAAAAGTTGTCCTTTAGTGGAGATAGGATAGGATTAGGTGGAGTGAAATAAATTGTTGAATCAAGCAATCTCTGTGGTGATCTTTGGGGAGAATCAGGAGAGGCTATAAATGACTGGTTATCATTGTGTTTCGGAGAACTTGGTGAGTCATTTGTAAAATTGTAGTAGTTATTAGTAGTGGTTGTTTTCGATGAACGAATCTTGCTAAATAAAAGATTAGGGATGATAAAACTAAACACCACTAACGATATAATTCCGAATAAAGTTCTAAAACTCAACTTATGGAAAAATGCATTTAGACAATCAGCTAGAATCTCAAAATAAGCCACCGTTGTAATGACAGATTCTGGATCTTTGTTCATACAATTTTCCCATTCAGTACATGATGCTTCCAAAGCTGGAACACGCAGTTCTGGGGAACAGTTATTTCTAAAGTAATCTCTCTTACAAGAATTAATCTCTTGTCGCACAGTATTTGAATATCCTAGAATTTTTCGATCTGCATCTTTTTTAACGGCCATAAATGAAAAGAATATCCCTGTTAACAAAATGATGAATAAAAGTGCATTTATCAATATCTGAACGATAAATGTTAAATTATTGACTGACTGTGGGTCGCTCAAAAGATCATTAACAAATTTGTAAAATGAAATTTGCTGCTGTTGTTGTCTTTGTTGCTGCTGTTGATTGAGACCTGTTGGATCATTGCGGTCAAGGGTATTATTTATATTACTTGCTAATTTATTAGATCTTGGAAGATTATTGATAAAACTAGGACGATCGCTGAGTCTTTTAAATGGTGAACTCATATCGGATCGTCTTCGTTTACGCCTTAGTAAGTCACTTGGTGATTTACTTGCTATATTTCCGTTCAGCTTCTTGTCAAAAATATTATAAGCACCTTTCACAGCGTTCAATTGTCCATCTTTATTAGTTGACATTTTCAAGCCTGGTTGAGAATTGACAAATGACTCACTAACTCCTTTCCGTTCATTAAGAAATTCCTCACTATTAGCACTGCTTCTTCTGGGTGATTTTTCAAAGTTGAAGCTCATGTTTTTAAAAGAAGTGGGCGTTGATTGCAGATAACTGAATGATAACGGAGTTGAGAATGCGTTTGCTTTATTATTTTCATCCTTACCTGAGCCTTTTCCCAATGACAAATAATTATATCCATCATTCATTCTTTCTGGTGACAATGTTTTTCCCTGTTTTGCTTTCTTCAAGGTTTCTGTGATCTCTTTCTGTCCGTGTTGTTTTCCATTTAACAAAGGTTGAACTGGGGTTAAATCTGGGTTAAATTTATACTTCAGCTCAGATGGCAGGGATGAGACATCAGTACCAGTTGAGTTATTGGCCTCCATCGTATATGATTGTTGGTCCATTTATCAAACAACTAGTAGTTGTTAGAGCATGCCTATAAGAGAAGCTTTATTGGGAATGCATATGTTTAAGGTCTTGCAATGTATCTTGCATTTCTGTTCTGGTCAAATTTGTTGAAAGTAAACAAAAGAAAAACAAAGGAGATTATGTAACTGATTACGTTTTGTGTTTTGGATCAAAAACTGAAAACTGAAAAGCTAAGAATTGTAACTGTCCAAGACGATCGACGTGATCGACGTGATCGACGAGCCTAAGCAATATTCAAATAGCCACGGCCCACGAGCCAGTTGCCGAAATCGGCCCTGTGGCTCTGTTCTCAAAGAGGAAATTTTAAGAGATAAAGAAGGCATCGACGCGACGATCGGTATCAGGTGATGGCTCCCAGCCTAACTGGCGGGGGGTCTGTTCAGCAATCTGTGTACAAACAGCACTGGCTGGCTAGAAGGGAAACAGGGGTAGTTGAAGAGTGGATAGCAAGCAGGGGGTGGATCACTGCCACTGGGTGAGTGCCTGGTGGGTTTCCACTAGCTGGTGGTGGTAGCAGTTGTTGCTTGCGGGTGACAGACGGCCCAGCAGTAGATTCTCAGCAAGTCGTAGTAGTTTGCTTAAATGTCTTCCATCTTTATCGTTGAACAGCAAGTTACTCTATAATTGCATTTTATAATACAATTAGAATAGCTGGCTATATAATTTTTTTGTGAGATTGTTACTTGAGCCGAAGACCCATTTTTTCAAAACAAGCAAAGATCACAGATCGAGTCGGTGCACAAAATTTGGCGTCTGCATCAAACCTTATAATCTGATCTATCATTTTTAATCGGCATTACGTGACGATAACAAGTATTTGCCATACTCTTTGTTTATTATTATATTTTTTCCTCTATTTGTTCTTGTCTTTAAATTTTCTTTCTTTAGATTTAAAAGATTTTTATTTGTTTTCGTCTCCTTCATATCCTTAATTGCTCTGTTGCTCCCTCTTTTCCTTATCTTAATGTCATCTTTTGAAGTTCAATTCACCTTACCCGACGAGTCTCAGTCATTTGCAAAAGTGAACCTTGCTGGATCATTTAATTCTTGGTCATCTTCTGCAAATGAACTACACTATGATCCAAGTATTAAATCTTGGACTACTCTAATTAGTTTCCCAATAGGGGAATACAAGGAAAATGATAAAATTTTCTATAAGTTTGTCACAAATAACTCCGACTGGATTTGTAATGAGTCGGATGACATGGAGGCTGAACATGGAACAGGTATAAATAACAATGTTAAAACTTTGTCATCTGAGCATTTAATTAAAGATATAAAATCAGCTACGAGTCCAATTCTTAATGTTTCTTCTTCGTGGGTGGACGTTACTCGGGAGACGGAAGAGATAACCGAAGACAATAAGGATAATAATACTAATAATAATATTGATGATGATGATATTGAAGAATTAGAACATACAGTTAAAGAGGCAAATGCTCAATTAAGAGAAGAATATGAGCAATTAGAAACTGAATTAAGAAGTGAAACAACTCCTCCAACGGCTAGTTCAATTCAACGTACTCCCCAATCGCAGCTCACTAGCAAAGACAACGATTCGGGTAATTACTACTCTTGGTTACTATCTCTGGCAAGACTTCTGGATTCCATTAAATGGTTTTTCAGATGTTACTTATTTGGCCTATTTACAACAAAAAAGACAAGTAATAAAACAACGAATCATAATTAAAAAGTTGTGGCACTTTTGTGATGTTTCATTTTGTTCAAAATATAGTCAAGGCTAGATCTTTTCCTCATTTGTTTTTTTCTTAATTGATCCTTTTTCTGTGTGTGTTTTTTTTTTACTTTTGTGTGTCATCACCATGAGTTTTTTTTTTTATTGTTATTTTCCATGTTCTTCTTTACTACATCTATCATTTTTAATGAATTTAATATTATACCTTCTGTTTTCTTTTCCTCTTTATTGTTGTTGTCGTTTTCTTTGTATCACGCATTATAAGACACAATAGTTGATTTCGGTTAATTTACCCGGTTAACGCGTATTAGAGTCATAGATACATTGAACGATGAAATTAAAAAATTAAAAATTAAGTGATTATACATTAGATATATAAGTTTGTAATATTATTAACTAGTAGCTCCCCGAGTCATTTGACAAAAAAAACTAATTGAATTCGTGTGAAGTAGGTTTCACTTCACCACCCCTCATTTCCCCCTTTTAAACTATTTCCCAAATTTCTTCAACTCCAAATATCTAAATATAGGATAAGTAACACCAGCGAAACCAAAACATAAAAACGTACCAAGATCGGCACCATAATCCCCAATTATTCTAGCCAATCTTCCCTTGTAGTACACTTGGTTCATTCCCAAAATAGCACCTGCAACACCAAACAAAAATGCTAAAGTTGCAGCAATTCCAGTTGTTTGTAATTTTTCTTGGTCCCATATATTAAAATTGTAGTATGGTTTACTGGAAGTTGAACCACAGGGCACCACTTCAGCATCTTCTTCTTGAACTTCAACTTCTTTCGCTTTAGTCACTTCATCTTGCTCACATTCTTTATCGATGGAAGAAGAGTAAACTTCGAAATCATCAGTAGTTGATGGAGCATCAGCAGTAAACTCAAAAGTAAAGAGATTAACTAATTTAGTTGATCTGAAAATAAAGTTTTCTTCAAGTAACAAAATGACGTAGATCGTTATCCAATAACCTAGCATAGGTAAGAAATTTGATAGAATGGTACTGAATTTATCTCTGCCACACATAGAACAAACTAAAGTGATTGCAAACACAATGAAAACGATGAACCATCTAGGCAAGCATCTATAAATCCATCCATCAATCATTTGAATATCAATAGCAGATGAATATGCATTAATAATATTATTGGTAATTAAAGACATCCATAAGACAATTAATAAAAATTTACCAAATCCATGCCATTGTCCAAAAACGACATTCAATAAACCACCCAACGATTCAGTTTCATAAGTTTCATACCATGACTCCTTACCCACGGCAGCATTACCAATTAGAATTGCAATAACGGCACCTATAGTTGTAGGAGTAGCAATTGCAAAGAATGTATACACAAAAGTGGTAGTTTGTGGGAATGATTCCGGTAATAAGACATAATAATCACTAGCCATACCTCCCCAGGTAGCTGTAACTGAATAACTAAGAGTGAAAAAACTTATTCTATCACCGACGACAGTTTTATAATTACCTAAACTAGCCAATGCACGATAGTCATCATTTGTAATCTGGCTATGGTTCATACCATACATTAAGATAGCAACTATTAAAACTGGAATCCCAATAACAGTCTCGAATCTTAAAACATAGTGAATACCAAACAAAGCCACAATTAAACTAACAACACAAATGATAGCAATTCCAACTTCAAGTGGTACTTTACCATTACTCATACTTTTTAATATCTCACCACCCAAGACACAATTGGTCACAGACCAACCAAGAACACCAACAATATTAACTAAGGAGACAAATCTAACGGTGTATCTACCAAACAAATATCTTGCTGAACACATCTGTCTTAACCCAGATCTTGGGCCCATTGTACTACAATATGCCGCAACTAGACAACCAATTATATCACCTAATAGACCATATAGCAAAGCATCCCTATAACCTAATCCATAGATTAACGGACCTAAAAAGAAAGAACTCATGGACGTCAAGCCCCCGCAACCTGATATCCATAGTCCAGTAACAGAGAATAACTCATGAATTAACGATTTTTGTGAACGTTCATGGCTAAGGTATCTATGAATTCCTTGAGTTTCAACACCAAACGAATCAACTTTCTCAGAAATGACTCTAAAATGCTTTAAAAGCCTATCAGCTGCCATTTTCTCTATAAAATGTATAATAAAATTAAAAAAATGGGGGATAGAATGCGGAGCAGCTAGAAAAACACTAATATAGCAAAATTGCACTTATTTTATGTGCTATAAATGAAATATCTAGAAAGAAGAAAATAGTACCCTGATTAAAATATCACAGATTCAACAAAATATAGCATATATACGGTAATTTCAACGTTTGTGGCTAATCTTCCTCTTTTATATCACTGTACATGAAAAATCAGGCCCCTTTGTTACCTTAAGATTTTTCAATGCGCAACAATACCTGATGCTGCCAAATCCAATAGTGACTCTTCTAAAACCAATATTAGTCAACTTTCGCGGTACTTCAGGTTTAAAAGCGGAGAGAAGTTGCTTTCAAATCTGAATCGAGCCGTGCAGGGAAAATGCCGACCTTCAATATTGGATTTGGCAGTTATTGTCAATCTGTGATCCAAATATATTTTCTATTTTTTTTCTTTTAATATCCTGGGGGGCATTTACTAATAACAGATAATCATCAGTCAGGCATAAAATTAGAGTTACCTCTTTTACATTATGGCTAATTTCTAATAGATTTTAAATAACGTAAACTAGAATTTATAAGCTCACTCACTGTGTGTAACCAAAGGTAAGCAAAAAAATATATAAGCTGAAAAAAAAAACATCAAGAAGGGGACAAAGATAAGAGATATGTAAATGGTAAGAAAACAAAGAAACAAAGAAGCAAAGAAACAAAGAAACGTATAAACAAAGAAACAAAAGTAGGAAAAATGAAAAAAAGTAATCCTAGTAAAAGGTAATAAAAAAGTAGCAGGAAGAAAAGTTGTTATCAGAATAGAAAAAGAATAAAATAAAAGAGTTTAAATGAAACAAAGAAATAATAGAATAACATATGACCAGGCAGACTAGATTAAATATCAGTTAGAGGAAAGAAAGAAAAAAAAAACAAGTAAAGGTAAAACATAAACAGAAAGGAAAACAATCGATGATTAATAATAATGGAGTATGTGGAAAGAATAAGATAAATTTATAAAAGCAAAAAAAAAACATATCAAAACAAACAATTTTTTAAAGTATAAGAATAGAGCACCAATATCGTTTTCTATTCATTATCGCTTTTGTCTTTGAAGCGAAAATCAAATCTGCTTAAAATTCTTGGTTCCCTGTAAATTAAAGGAAAAGTGAAATTACTTTAGGAAGTCAAAATAATTTTAGTTACCATTTGTTATATCACCACTAGTAGCTCCGCTTATGATGATTCCCATTGGGTTGGCCTGTGAATAAGGTTCAAAAACGCCACTGTCGCTGTCTTGCGACAATGTGGTTCCTTGGTTGTAGCTAGTACCAGGCTCTCCATCACTTGGATTCATTGGTAAGTTGGAATCATCATCAGAATAATCGTAGAATTGAGCTCCGTCAATATCGTTGATAATTTGACCACCATTCTTTAATTGATTATTCCCTGGACTATTACCATTTTGTAGTTGGAATTGACGAGGCATGTTACCACATCTATCTTTACCGAAATTGATCTTACATTTTTGATAGTCTTCATTGTTTCTTATACCATCGATAGCTTTGATAGCATTAGAGATATTAGTGAAATTAACAAAGCAGCAGTGTCTTTCATCAAAGAAGTTGATTTGCTCAGTCTCTCCGAACTCTTTAAAATCACTAAACAATTTATCTTTAGTAAATAGAACATCTGGAATCTTATCCAAACCACCAATGTAGATGTTACGACTGGCGCCATTACCAACTGCTAGATTTATTGAATTTGGTAATGGTCCAGAATGTTTACCCCATCCAACTTTGATTTTTCTGTTATGAATGATCAATCCATGTAAAGAACTCATCGCATAAAACTGTGCAGCAGAAATTGGATCAATGAAGGTAATGAAACAAACATGACGCTCGTTGATCAATCTTATATTTTGTAAGATGCCACCTCTAACAACATTACAAATTTCCTCAATAGTAGAATCAGGGTGCAAGTTACCCAAATAGATAGTACGGTTACCTAAATTTGATGATCCACCGGCCGATGTAGCAATAACAGCTGCAGCATTAGATTGCTGAACCAATGCATTGGCAATCAAATCTCTATCGACTTGATTCAATAAATTTTCAGAATTTGGATTCAATCCCAAATACTGTGCAGCATTATGTTGTTGAGTCTTGGTAATGAACGCACATCTGTCCTTGCCATAAAATACTTTGTGTTCTTTGTACTTTTCAACTAAAGGTAACGATTGAACACATCTAATTGCTGACAAAATCGAAGTAAAATGAACAAATGCAATCTTTTTATCGCCCAATATCTTGATGGTATCTATTGGGCCATATTCTTCTAAATCGTGAGCCAATTCAGATTCTGTTGTGGACTCGTCTAAGTTGCCCAAGTAAACATTTCTAGTAGCATTATATCTAGCAACACAAGATGCGACAACTGGTTGAACTGGTGTAGGTTTACCCCAGCCAACCTTTACATCATGATTGTTAATGGTCAATCTTTTTAATATAGCATCTGAATGAAAAAGCATGGCTGAATTTTCATCCAAGAACGAAATAAATGCACAATTTTTAGAAGGCAAGATTTTTAAAGACTCAACAGTCCCTGATCTTACATGATTTAATAATTCGTGAGCAGGGATATCACTAGGTATGTTACCCAAGTAAACAGTTCTTGAAGGAACTGAAGATGTTTGAAGTTGCTGTTGTTGTTGTTGTTGTTGTTGCTGCTGCTGTTGCTGTTGTGGTTGCTGTTGCTGTTGGCCTGGGGCTGAAATGTGTAAATTTTGCAACTCTTGTGGAAGCAACTGGTCTTGAGGTTGCTGTAAACGCTGTGATTGTTGCTGTAATTGTTGCTGTTGCTGTTGCTGTTGTTGTTGTTGTTGTTGTAATGAACCAGTAGAGATTTGCGATTGCAACTGATGAAAAGAGCCAATACTCGACTGAGCGCTAAGACCTACAGTTGGAGGAAGTCCTTGCTGTGTTTGAAGTTGAGGCATTGGAGGTTGGCTCTTGTTAATCAACGAAGCATCTATTTGTGCTGGCTCAATATACTGCTGTTGGTAATCATTTTGTTGAAAGTATTCATTGCCGTTATAAATCGGGTTTATTTGTGATTGTGATGTTAACCCTGGTTGCTGTAAAGTATTTTGTGATAAAAGTGATGATGAACTTTGGAAACCCTGTGCATATGGCTGCTGAGCACCAGTATTTGATGAAGGGTTAGCTTCATTCCACTTGACAGGTTGTTGTTGCAAAAACGGACGTGAAATCTTCGAAGAATTCGTTGAATTTAAGGCCGAATCTATGACTCCAGAATCTGACATCGGGTTGGAGCTATATAGAGCGTTTAATTGATCGTGCGATGAATTATTATAAGGCTGTTGGAATGTCATTGACATAGCTTTTTCTATTAAAAAAGTTTCGGTTAAAATGTGTGCAAATTGCTTTTTTTTGATGTATAGAGAGGTTCAATTAACCGGAAAGATTTCAAATATTTTTCTTGTTATTCTCTGTTTGGCTTTTCCGAATTTTCCTTGTGAGTAGTTAAATAAAAGCACTAATAATACAAAACTTGAGAAATTATATAGAGAATTGAACGATAACTGGAACCTTGATTTGGAATATCAAAATTGAAAAGGTGAAAAAATTGTGACACAGTATGTACAATTGTCGTTTATGCTGAAACAACAAAGCAAGAAAAAGAAAAAGAAAAAAAAAGGAAAAGTGATATAAGTACCCTTTGGATTTGAAAAACTTATAAGTTGTAATTTTAACAGAGCACTATTTTATGTATCAATTATGTATTTTTCAAAAGAAGAAACAGGAACAAAATTGAAACTTTTTTTTGAGTAGTCAGTAAAAAATAGAAGTAAGTAATGTGAAGCAAAGTTAGCGCCTTTTTTTGGGATCCTGTGATTTGAAAAAAAATTTCAGGTGAGAACAAAGGAAAAAGGATGGATTAAAGTCAAAATTAAAATTGAATGAAGAAATATAATATAAATGGGAGATTAAATTCTAACAAAAGAGATTTTACAGAGATTGATCAATCAAATGAATTGGAAGATACAATATATGATGTGAGAGGGAAAAAATCTTGTATATAGAAAATGTATGATAATAGTGGAAGTGAATGGGAACAGAAATGAGAACTAAAAAATATTTGGAAGAAAAGGCTTCGGAACAAATCTGGGAGAAAATTTCGGGTGTTCCAAGAGGGGGGGAAATTTGAGATGAGGTTGTAGGGTAAAGTTGAAATTGGTCAAATCAATTAAATGTGTATACGGAAATGTAATGAAGAAGAAGGAGGAATGATGTTGTAATAAAATATATAAACGAAAGCGTTAACACTGTTGATGATGCAGTTTGTGCAACGGCATACAACTAACTACTTGGAAACTAAAGAAAAAGCAAACAATCACACAAACAAAGGATGGAGGGCAAAAAAAAAAGCAAGGAAGGAAAGATTTGTATCGAGGCGTCAAAATGGACATGGCAGCTGCCGGGCGGTTGGCGTTGCGCGGCACTTCGCAGGTACGTCCGTGGCGTTTTGAATATTTTTTGCCTGGCTTTCCAAGTTTTCCTGGCCTCCTCTACTGGCCTGTCCGCTCTGTCCGCGCTGCCCGCGTTGCACTGTACTGATTTCTCAAGGCTCGAAGACTGATTCTAACGTGTCTTTGGCGGCGCCCATACTCTTACCCCCCGCGGAGTCTGTCTACCCCCGCTGCGATCCCGCGTGGGTAGAGCTGCCCCTGGCAGTGTTCGGTTGACGTGTAACGGTCTCGATCGTGTTCGCGCTCATATTTTGGCTTCGTTGAATATGATTATGTAATTTCAAAGTTAGGTTTTTTTCGATGTTGAGCAGTTGCAACCTTGCAACTTGCTAGAATTGTCCTTGTTGGCACAACGTGCTATATATCGTTGCGGAAGCTCGGGGACTGCTTTCGCTATTAAATTCAGCTCAGCAAATTAAGCTTATAAGTGGGTTGATTCCTGTTGTTATCTCAAAATAAAATTAATATATGTATGTATGTAAGATATGTGTATATATGTATATATATATAAATATACTGTATATAATCAATTATTTTTGTCCTCTCTACACGTTATTTTAGCTTAGCTGGGTTTCAAACAATAGTATTCTTCTTGGTGATGTGGTCGTGTAAATGCTCAATAAGTTCTCTAGTTTATTTCAGTTGGCACTGTCTGCGGTCGTATTGACCACTATAGTCGATGTCCCAGCAGCCAGTGGCCAGCGCCTGTGCTCGCTGTTGTGGGCCCTAGCCACTGGACACTGGCCGGCTGCACGAGTGACCCTCAGTCTCGTCAGCACTTTTCATGTTGTATTTGTTCGGTTTTCTTATGTTTATTATTGCCAGTTTTGAATTTGCAAATGGCATCTGAATAGGGACCTCTGGAGTTTTGTGGACGATCCTGTGCTCATTTTGCGTGTAAACAAATAGGTTTATTAACTAAATAGGGTCGATTGTTGCTCGGTCAATCGGTCGGTCTGGTCCATCATGACGTAACTTTCCCTGTACTCCTAACTCTTGTTCGCCTGGCCCCAATCTACGACTGAATATGTGCATCACATGTGTAAGATCTATATATATAAAGTATATTATATGTCTTTGATACCTTTGTTGTTTTATTGTGAGCTACAATTTTAGTCTTTTGGTTCCCCCTCACTTTTGTGTTATCTCCTGTTGTTCTCTCTATTATTCACTTTTTTTAGTGCGAAGGAACGATGCTATTCCCTTCACTGTATTCTGTTGATATCGGCGTGATAGAGAACTTAGAAGTCAGAATCCGCTTGAAGCTTCCATTACAGCAGTCTTATTTTTGCCTCGCGGCTCCGCATTGGGAAAGTCCTTCAGGTACCTAGCTTCACTAAGACGTCAGCACACGGTCCACACCACTATTCAAATCGCTACCTGACTGTTTGTTGGACTTTCTACATTTAGATTTGCACAATCCTATTTACTTCCTTTGTCTTTATAACATCAGTTATTAAATCCGTCTAGTAATAAGCTTATCCTTACAATTTGCACTAAATGTAGATCCCTTTATACTGCATGTAATATTGTCTAGGCCAGTTTTGTTTTGTTACCGCCTTTGCCAGCCGGTGAAGTGTGCGCGCACTTTGCATACGTTATTATTAGATAATAACCACATTTAATTAATTAGACAAGAAAAATTATTTAATTAAAATAATGAAAAAAAACAAACAATTTTACGCGCGAGGACATTCTTTCAGAAAATGGATTTTTCCTCTCGAGAGACCAATCGACTTTAGTTGATGGTCTATAAATTATAACTAGACGAGCTCCACGGAACCCAGCAAACAAACATTTTCCGACTGTTTTTGAGGGTTATAGAATCTAGCAGATTATATGAATGATTATGATTGGTAAAAAAGCTTATACACTGTACATAGAAAAACAAATGCATGTCTGAAGGAAACGATGACATAATGGAGATAGTAATCAAAGAAATAGTTGGAGCGACCATACAGTATATGAGATATTAAGAATCCTTTTTAAAAAAAGGGTTATTTTGGAAAAGTATATAAGTAGCAAGTATTTTTAAATAATATGATTGTATAGAGAAAGTAATGGAATATTGATATTTTGAAGTTAGAAAAAAGAATTGATCTAATATTTTGAGTAAAAAGAGATTGAAAATTGAGGATTGCAAAAGCCCAAAAAAAATAACAGAGTTCGAAGATTTTTCAACCGTTTATATGTACTCTTTTTCAAATAAGTTGATTTAAAACAATATATACAGGATTGATCAATTTTTTTCCCTATATAGTAATTTAAAGGAATAAAAGGATAAATTGTAAAAAGCGTACGTGGGGTCCAGAGAAATAAAATCAAAACCAAGTACACGAGTCATTCATATTTTTGTTAATTTGAGTATATCGCCATACAAATTTCGAAAATAATAAAGATATCAGAAGAAATTTCAGAGATGGAGAAAAAGAACACAAACAACTACAAGTAAAAACAAGTAAGTTAAATAGGTAAAAAGGTGATTGAAAGAAAACAAAACGGTAAAATGAGTTCAATAGGGTCGTTGAGTGTTCATGATAATCTAATCTATTACTAATATATTATGATTATGTAATCACAAGTATCGATCAAGTCGATCTTATCGACTCAGACTCTCAGATGCAAACCAGAAGTCGACGCTTCCACACGACAAAAACAAAAGAACCTCTCCAAAAAAATTCATTGCTTGGAAAGCTATATACGCTATTTCATGCACTTTCGAAGCTCTAAAACAAGCTACACAATCAACAACCCCAGATTATTACTGTGTTCTCCAAATTTCAATTTTTTCTTCTTTTAAAATACCCTTAAGTTTTGAAATTTTTCATATTATATATTTTATTTTCTTTCTTCGTACATTATTTGTTTACTCCTCTTTCTTTACAATCATAAAAAGCACATCATCTTTCACTATCTACGTGCCAATTTTGTATTCTACATTTTATCAAAAATCTCAAATCTAACCTTCAATTGATCCTTTATTGTTTGCTATACTTTCGTATATATATACTGATATTTATTGAATTTTATAAATCTCATTGTCTTCTCTCTATATCATTGCAGTCATCAATAGCACCTCAAATGAATAGTCAACAGCCGCTGAACGCCAAAATAATCGGTGGTTCGGTTAACGGCCAGTCAAACACTTCAGCTACACCAAATAATACTCAAGCTTATATGATGAAGCTACTGAGTAGTATCCAACCACCTCCTGGTATGACGAGGCAACAAAAATTACAACAGATGATTAGGAATGGTGAATTGAAGAAAGAAGATATTTTGTTGCTTCAACGTCATCAACAGATGGTCAAACATCAGCAAGCGCAACAGGCTGCTAGACAGCAAGCTTTACAAGCTCAACAAAATGCAGAAGCTGCCTCGAGAGCTCTTGGTGTTAAGCAAGTTCCAAACGGAATTGCCGTCAACAATCAAACTGCCAATGGTATGTCTGTTAACCAAGCTCAAATTTCGCAACAGCCGCAGCAGCAGCAACAACAGCAACAGCAACAGCAACAGCAACAACAACAACAACAACAACAGCAGCAACAGCAGCAACAACAACAACAGCAACAGCAGCAGCAAACTGCTCAAGCTTCAGCACAAACACAAGGTCAGGTCCGTGTACAGCAACAGCAGCTTTCACAGCAACACCAGATATCCCAACAACAGCAGCAGCATCTACAACAGCAACAGCCACATCCAGTAACTCAACAACAACAACAACAACAACAACAGAAAATGATGAATCAACAACCTCAAAAACAACAAGTCCAGCCACAACAGCGTAATTTCTTAGGCTTGACCCAAGAGCAATTGGCGAAATTAACACCTCAGCAAAGAAAGATGTTAATGATCCAACAATTAAGAAAAAGGGCAAAGACTCAGAGATTTTATGAGAGTTCTCAAGAAATTTTAAAGAAGTTTGAGAGCTATCCAGCTTCTTTAGAGTTTCACATTCATGAAAATCATTATCGATTCGGAAACCAGGATGCTATAATACCAAAATCATCTGCAACCATTAAAGAGTTTTTAGAGTATGTTGCAAGGGGAGAAATACCAGAAGCTCTAGTTGAAATTATAAAAGATGGTGGCTTGCAATTATATGACGGCAGCTTGATATTAAAAGTTTTTGATCATAGAAATCTGATTGAAATTAAGTCGGAAGTTAAGCAGGGATCAGATATTAATCCTTCTAGTGTCAGTTTGACCGGCGAACACAAGGATGATCAACGGCAACAGCAGCAGCAACAGCAACAGATTAAAAGACAACCAAAAGAATATAGAACGGTATTGAGATTTACTCAATTGGCGTTCTTTGATGATTTGTCATATCAATCGGATACTCAACAGTTTCATGATACTTTTGCTTTAACATTTGAAAGTGAAGTGTTAACAGCAACCAATAGAAATATCAATTTACAGCCAGTACTTAATCCATATCTTTATGACCAATCACTACGCCCATATGATATAAATGTTCCTTATTATGATGAAAAAACTGATAGTATGATATTCCCCCATAGGCCTGACGCTAGGGAATCTGATAAAAATAATAATATTAATAATAATAACAATACCAACAACAATGCTAATACTAATACTAATAATGAAGAACAGATAACTTATGAAAACTACAACTATAAACCACTACATGAAGATCTACCACATACAAACTCGAAATACGAGCAATTCATGACGATATTGAATCAAACATACTTGCATAATAATAAACTATCTGAATCTTCAAAAGCATCTGACAATGAACCTGGCCAATTCCAACGTTTAAGATTTGTGGAAATGTGGAGGCGTAAAGTTGAAATCATCAAGCAAGCTGCAAGTTCAGGAGGGATGTCAAATACTGCATCCACTGAAGACCACAACATGAACGGACTGTTAGGTGGAATGACTCAGCAACAAAGAACACTAATCAACCAAGAGCGCATGTGGAATCAAATACAAAAAGAACAAATGGCTTCAGCCGTTGCTGTTGCTGCAGCTTCAGCAGCATCTGCAAACCAATCGAAGATTAGCAATTCCAACGGATCATCGATTTCTGGAGAGACTGATAAGCGGAAATTGAACAATTCTACACCTACAAATTCCTCAAACATGGGCACTCCTGTTGCTTCAACACCCGTTACTGGAGCGGGTTCTCAATCGGCGACGGTCAATGCTGCAACTGGAAACACCTCTGGTTCTTTTGCATCGGCTGCCAATGCTGGTAATAAAACTGATGTAAAAAAACCGAAGAAGCCAAGAAAACCAACTAAGAAGCAACTAGCAGCCCAAGCTGCTCAAGCTGCTCAAGCTGCAGCTTCAGGTGGTCAAGCTTCAGCTGGTTCTCCTCCGACGGCGGGGTCTCCTATTTCTCGTCCTACTCTTTCTGATAAAACTTTGCCAGGTCAGTTTGCTGGAAAAACTTTACCGGGCGGAATTATTCCCCATGGTGTTCAAGCTAAATCTGAAGAGCCACCTAAAAAGAAGAGGGCTACTTATAAGAAAAAGAAAGCGGATGCTACCTGATATTTTAAATCTGATAGAGTGATTATTTTATTATAATAGGTATTTTTCTAATCTTAACGAAATTTCTGCCATACCATTTGTTATATCTTTGGATTGTGAGTTTTCATTTCCAGTTTACTTTCTCTTTTACATATTCCTTTCCTGAATTTGTGTTCGCAAACACGTTACTTCTTCTGTTTCATTTTTTTGGAGTTTTCTTTCTACTGATGGTTTCTCTTTCTTCAGAGGAACTTGTACTGTGTGTTTTTTAGTAAATTGTTAATATCATCATAATCAAATTTATTATAACTGTAAGAGTTTGATATCATCAGTAATTTATTGTTATCGATTTTAGTACAAGTTACTAAAGGGAGATTCCTTCTCCCCTAGCATTTTCTTCACGGCATGGATTATCGTTACTTCATGTCACAGGTAGTAAATTATAAACATACAAGCTATCCTGGTGATAGCATATTAAATTTAAATTAGCTTACATAAATCATAGACTAGATACACAAACATTTAAGATTTTCCTCCCTTCCACTTAAGCTTTGCTTTCAATACAAAACTTCAATATTTCACACATGTAATCTCTGTCCTCATCTGCAAAAATCCAAAGTCCAAAAGTATCACCCTTAAAATCTCTAATAATAATCAACTTCTCATTCTTCTCCACAATTAATCCGCATTCTTCTTTATCTTCATCAATGAGATATTTGTTCGCCAACAACCCAATTGAAAAATTCTCAGGTTTGCTTCTATTCAAAACAATTAATCCGTATTGATATAACTTATCATTCTCCAACAATTCTGAAACTCGGAGAGAATCAGGCTGACTAGGCACACAGTTACGACTGTACACTATCAAAGGTCCTTGATAGTCTAGTTTCGACCAATCATTCAACTCGGAGTCAAACTGATACACTACACAATAAGACGTCAAGTGCATGAACTGGTTTATTCTTGGGTCATATTTAGCAACAACATTAAAAGTCAATGTATTTTTATAAATCTCCCACGTTTGATCATTTTGGTTTCCTGTGGATGGATCTAATTCAGTTGAACTTTGTGGTGGTGGGGATGATACAGATGTAGATGTTGGTGTTGAAGGTGATGTTGCGGTTGTCATCTCGTCTTGGTCAGCTCTATTATGTTTTTTCCCACTTTTCAATTCCTTCTGTATCATTGAATATTATATTAAATCGTCTTTATTCCTAGTTTTGGAGTTATTATGTTAACACAACTCAAATATTTTCAATTCATAGAAACAGAACTCACATTCATCCTCTCGTCTCAGTTTTTCATTTCTTGATATTGTCCTTCAAAAGATTCGAGTTTTGTGAGCTTCTCAGCGACGCGTCGATTAGTCGAATCATTTAGTTTTACTTCTTTCTCTTGAGTAAGACATAATAGGGTAGTAATATTTGAAATAAAGCAATAATACTATTGACATAAAGCACTATATCATATATACATGAAGTGAGACATAAACGGTAAATGAAAAAAAAAAAATCTGAGGTTAAATATAAAGAAGGAAAAATAAAAAAAAAAGACTTTGAAAGTTAGGATAAAAAAACAAAACATTATAAGAACTGCATGAAAACTCTAAGAACCAAAAAAAAAAAAAATTACATCAAGACATCAGAACTATTTATCTTTTTCGGCCTTTTCTGCTTCATCAATGGCATCAAATTCAGCTTTCCAAGTGGTATTACCTTCTTCTTGTGAAACATCCTTGAACAAGACATCGAAGACATCACTATACCAATCTGCGGGAACAGGTGTCAAACCTTCTTTGACATTTTCAGGTAATTCATTCCAATCGGCCAAATTATCTTTAGGGAAAATGATGGTCTTAACACCTGATCTCTTGGCAGCAATAGACTTCTCTTTTAATCCACCAATCCTTAGCACTTTTCCGGTCAAGGTAATTTCACCAGTCATTGCAACGTCAGGTTTTAAAGGTCTGTTGAAAGCAAGTGACAAGAAAGAGGAAGTAATTGTAATACCGGCTGATGGACCATCTTTTGGTGTGGCACCCTCAGGACAATGTAAATGAATCTCAGCTTTCTCAAAGAATCTGTTACCAGGATAATTTTTCGTTAAGAACATCTTAGCAAATGAGTAAGCAATTCTAACAGATTCCTTCATAACATCACCCAATTGGCCTGTTCTTTCAACTCTTGGTGTAGCAGTCTTGTTAATTGCATGCTCTAAAACTGATTCAATATACAAAGCAGAACCTCCCATTGATGTCCAAGCTAGACCCATCACCACACCTGGTGGTGTGGTCTCGTAAAGCCTATCAGAGGTATAAACTGGTGGTCCAACGTAATCTTTCAGATTCTCGGGTGTAATAGCAACTTGGTAGTCGGAAGGAACAACAATTTGTGGCACAGGTGTAACAGCTTCAGAATCGGCAGCGTCTTTTGCAGCCACTTCTTCTGTAGATGAGCTGCTTGAAGGTGTCTGCTCACTAGTAGCAGCAGCTTCCTCAGCTCTTTGTTCATCCTGAATCTCCTCAATTTCCTGGTCACCAACTTCTCTGACAACGTTCAAGGCTGCTTTTCTGTAAATCTTTTCGATTTGTTTCTTCAAATTTCTAACACCTGACTCTCTACAGTAGTTTTTTATTAAAGCTTTGATGGTGTCTTCTTGTAGGTCAACATTAACATTTTCCAAACCAGCACTATTTCTAGCGTCTGGTCCTAAATATCTCTCTGCAATCTTGATCTTTTCGTCTTCAATATATCCAGAAATTTCAATGACTTCCATACGATCTAACAAAGGTCCAGGAATCGTACTTAAAGAGTTGGCAGTACAAACAAATAATGTCTTTGATAAATCAATTGGAACATCCATGTAATTATCCAAGAATGAATTATTTTGTTCTGGATCTAATAATTCTAATAATGCTGATGAAGGATCACCACCGTTGACACTATGGGTATGAGACATTTTGTCGATTTCATCAATCAAAATCAACGGATTTTCTGTTTGAGTCTTCTTCAAAGCTTGAACCACACGACCAGGAATAGCACCAACATATGTTCTTCTATGACCTTTAATTTCAGCGACATCAGATAAACCACCAACAGAGAATCTGTAGAACTTTCTGTTTAATGCTTTAGCAATCGATTTACCAATGGAAGTCTTACCCACACCAGGAGGACCAACAAAGCAGATGATTTTACCATTGATCTTGTTCAATAACTTACCAACTGCAATGAACTCAAGGATTCTGTCTTTAACATCCTTCAAACCATAGTGGTCCTCATCCAACACAACTTCTGCATTTTTGATATTGTATTCATCCTTTGATTGCTTTCCCCATGGAATCTGAGTTAACCAATCTAAGTAGTTTCTAGTAACTGTAAACTCAGACATCATTGGTTCTAAGGTTTGCAGCTTATTAATTTCGTCGTCATACACTTTCTTGACTTCCTCAGGCATCTTCAAATCTTTAACACGTTCATTATACTTGGCAATCAATTTTTCTCTTCCATCATCGATACCTAGTTCCTTTTTTATCCATTTTAACTGTTCATTCAAATGATATTCTCTGTGTCTCTTGGTCATTCTTTCTTCAATATCTTTTTCAATCTTCTTTTGAAGCTCCTTATTCATCAATTCTTTTTTCAAGACAGTTAAAGCTTTCTCTAATCTTTGTTCTATATTGGTACAATCTAAAATTTCCTGTAAATCTTTTTGATTACCTGCAGTAACAGCAGCTGCAAAGTCTGCAAGCTTTTCAGGACAGTTGAAGATATCACTATGTAATGAAGCACTGAAAGTAGCCAACTGATCACTGAATGATTTGTTAAGACTTGACATTTCCTTGAGAACTTCCAAAATTGCTGCCGTTAATGAGTTAACTATAGGGTCATTTTTTTCATATTTATCATCTTCTAAATTGGAAACATTGACTAAAGTGATTGGGTATTTTTTCAAAAATGCAGTTGGATTATCTTCTTCCTCTTCTTCAATGATGATTTCATCTGATTTTGCTTTATAAATTTCAGAAGGTTCTAAATTCTTGACAACTTTTGGCTCGTCGCCTTCTCTTTCACCAGTGATGCCTTCAATAATTTGTTTTCTAGGGCTGGAAACTGATTCACGAATGGTATCATTGATTGACACCTTGGTAGTACCATCAGCATTTTTCTCTGGTGGGAAAATATCATCAATCTTAATTCTCTTATGAGGGTATAAAACGGTCGTTAATGTCTCGACTCCAGTTTCATTATCCTTGGTGTAGACATTAGATGTTATCTGAGCCAACACACCTGTTTCATAGACCTGGTCCTTTGATTCAATTACATCACTTTCCATATTCTCATCTTTGAACAAGAAGCAACCAATGAATGGATATTCTCTATCTAACGATTCTTTGATTGCCTTTATGACATTGACATCAGAAATAATCACAGCCTTGTAGAAACCAGGAAATAATGGACGACGAGATATTGGAAGAGCAATTATTTGTGGATAAACTTCGGGTAATTCGACTGTTGTTGGTGATTTATTCTTTGATCTTGGAGGTGTTGAAGGTGGTGATTTTGGTGAGGAAGCCCCATCATCGCCGGGTGCACCAGCTCCAGCTGAAGATGCAGAGGCACCATTTGGACCAGATGATTTATTTGAGTTCCTCACTGACTCAGAAGTGGTTGAATCAGTTGGTGTACGCTTGTCATCTTTCTCCTTTTCGTTTTCCTGATCCTTTTCAGGTCCATTTTCAGTTTCATTCTCCTGTGCTTCTTCTGTCTTCTCATTTTTTTGTTCAGATTCTTTATTGGCATCCAAAACGAAAGAAGGGAACTTCGGAGTAGACATTTGAGAAAGCAAAGCTGATGATTTACTTAGGCTCTCATAATCCAATTGCGAATCTGTTACGGAGCCACGGGTATGTCTAGATCTCAACATTGAACTTAATTCATCTTCTAATGATTTCTTCACTTTAGATTGGACTTGTAGTCTAGATATTTGGCTGGCAAATCTTTTGACTAACAAAGCATCAAAAGCTTGATTATGATGTTTTCTTGCCAAACGTTTAGAGTACGAAAACATTATCGGCCTATGTAATACAGCTTTAAAATAATGCGTCAATATAAATACAAGAAAAAAGTAAGAATATAGCAAATGGTACGAGCAAATATATAACAGAGTGGGAACACTACTATCAGACTTGAACAGTGTTAGACAGCTGGAAAATCCATGTCTTGCTTCAGCGGTAGTTGATCAACCTTTGGATCTTCGATGGCGAGCGAGATTACTAAGAGTGCCACCGGGCGGCGGGGGGCAAACGGTGCAAACTGGAGTCTAGCGTGGTCGCCTGGGCAATGCTACAGCCTACTACTGGACACTGGACACTGGACAGCACGCGCGGACAGCCTGGAAATTCGCGTGCACGGATGTAACGCCCACGAAGCTTGAACGCGCGCGCGCCGCGCAGGTTTTATATAGCGCTCTCTGGTAGATACACACAGACGGGCCTTGAAAATTGGAATAGTTAACAGATCTCGTGGCCGTGGGTCATATACTGTGTCAGATAGATGTAGATTAGCGACTCTGAATTCTGAATATATATATATATAGGTAGGTAAGTATCCATTTATCTCATGAGTATTATGTAGCTACGTAGGTTTAAAATCAAATAAAACAGAATAAGTATATTATATATGAATAAGCATTTCTATTCCTGTTCCTATTTATTTAGGACCAATCATATTTTCTGGTCTCACCCATTGGTCGAATTCTTCTTCAGTTAGAACACCTAATTCTAGAGCAGCTGCCTTCAATGTCAAACCATGCTTGTGGGCATGCTTGGCAGTCTTAGAAGCAGCATCGTAACCAATCTTTGGGTTTAATGCAGTGACCAACATCAATGATTCGTGTAATAGTTGGTCGATTCTCTTGGTGTTGGCGACAATACCATCAACACAGTGGATTCTGAATGACAAGCAGGCATCACCCAACAATCTAACAGAAGATAGCAAGTTGGAAATCATCACCGGTTTGAAAACGTTCAATTCAAATTGACCAGAAGCACCAGCGAAAGTGATACATGAGTGGTTACCAAAGACTTGAGTACAAACCATGGTCATAGCTTCGTTTTGAGTTGGGTTAACCTTACCTGGCATAATAGAAGAACCAGGTTCATTTTCTGGTAAAGCCAATTCACCATAACCACATCTTGGACCAGAACCTAAGTATCTGATATCATTAGCAATTTTGAACAAAGAGACAGCGACAGTGTTTAAAGCACCTGAAGCTTCAACGACAGCATCGTGAGCAGCCAAAGCTTCAAACTTGTTTGGAGCAGTATAGAATTGTAAACCAGACAACTTAGTGACTTCTTCAGCAACCTTTTCAGCAAATCCAATTCTAGTGTTCAAACCAGTACCAACAGCAGTACCACCTTGGGCCAAAAATCTTAAACTTTCTAATGAAGCTTCAACTCTCTTAATACCGTTGGTTAATTGTTGAACGTAACCAGAGAACTCTTGGCCTAAAGTCAATGGAGTGGCATCTTGCAAATGAGTTCTACCAATCTTGATAATTGAGGCGAATTCATCTGATTTAGCTTGTAATGAATCTCTTAAAGCCTTCATTTCAGGTAATAAGTGATTGGTGATTTCTGTAACAGCAGCAATATGCATAACAGTTGGGAAGGTGTCATTTGAGGATTGTGACATGTTGACGTGGTCATTTGGGTGGACAGGTTTTTTGGATCCTAATTCACCACCTAGAATTTCAATAGCTCTGTTTGAAATAACTTCATTAGCATTCATGTTGGATTGAGTACCAGAACCAGTTTGGAAAACAACCAATGGGAAATGGTCAATTAATTTACCATCAGCAACTTCGGTGGCTGCTTCCTTGATAGCAGCAGCTAATTTTGGATCAAGTGCACCTAAACCTTCGTTAACTGTAGCGGCAGCCTTCTTCAAGATACCAAAAGCATGGACAATTGGAGGTGGCATTTTTTCTCTTGGACCACCGATCTTGAAGTTTTGTAAAGATCTTTGGGTTTGGGCACCCCAGTATTTGTCGTTGGCAACTTCGATGTCACCAAAGGCATCTTTCTCAATTCTTTGAGCTGTTAAAGTTGTGGAAAATGCTCTTGCAGACATTCTCTTAGAAGCTAATGAAGATATTCTTGAAGCTAACATTTTGAAAGGGAATTTAATGTGGGATTTCGAATAATATATAAATTGAACGGAGAAAATTGGGGTTGAGTGAGAGATTATTTTTCGAAGATTTGACAATTCTGAGAGTCAAAATCAAAAAAAAAAATAGGGTGGAGAATCGGTATCTAACTAAAAATTAATCTGAATGGTGCGCTTTACACACAATAGAAATCGATTGGCTATTACTGTAAGTTTGTAAAGAGGAATTTCTGAATGTTCACTTGTACTAACTTGAAGAAAGAAGAGCATATATATATATGAAGATCAGAACTCAATGCTGCAGAATTGTCCGATTAGTCCTGGTGAAGCTCCCTTGCTCCATTGGAATCTGGAGGTGCCTGGCATTCTATTTTGGAGGACTTGGATCATAGGTCACCACTCGGTCCCGGGCACGGGGAGCTAGAGCTGGAGCCTGGGGTTCTTGCTGCATGGAGCGGATGCGAACTCTCACTGCTCTGTGAAATTTGAGTCCGTGCTCTGTGGCACTGCGGGTGCGGGACGAGTCACCGAGTTTCCAAAATATTTTCAGGCAGTGCCATTTGAAGATCCCGGACTTTTGTGGTCACGTTATAAATATCACGTGAATGTGGTTTAATTCTTTTTTCTGGTGCCATGTACTCTATGCCTCTATATGTAATTCGAGTTTTTAATAATTACTGGTAAACTCCAACTGAGAAAGATCAACAAAAAAATATGTGTATTTATTTTTAGGGTAAAAATTCAAACTAAATTAAAACAGGACAACCAAACAAAGTAAAAAAAAAAGAGGTAAAGAGGTAACAAAAAAAAGGTAAAAAAAAATAGAATAGCAGAAAATTAAAAAGTCTCACAACAAAAATATATACCAAAGGATACTGATTCAGTTTAAATTAAAGGAGAAGAAACTGTTGTTTAATATATAAAATATGGTGTAAGAAGTAACAGCTCCTCGATGGTTGCAAGTTTGCTAGTCTAATGCGGCAAATGGTAAGAAGCAAAACCAAAACTCTCAATCTCTATACTCTAACTTAACCTGCAAATCCAATAAAAAGTTAATCACTTTAAATCTTGGCTATCTAAAGAATGTAATACCCTTCGTTAGTTGCATTGTAATAAGTATCAAACGGTAATTCTTCGCCTGCTTCGGTACTCACTACAGATGAAACAACAACACCACAAGCAACAGCACCTTGTTCAATATGCTTTGAAGAATTGAAGAATAATTCCATTGGGAATAGTACTTCTTCATCTTCAACATTATGGCAGTCAATTGCAAATGAGCCTGATGGGAATTCAGCCAAGTTCGTTAATTTAACAAAAACACCTTCATCAACAAATGTAATTGAGAAGTTATCATTGTCACCAGATCCAACAGTTGCATCGGTAACAGGAATAACTATAGCAACTTCATCAACTTGCGAGCCCTCCAAGCACTCATATTCGAATGTCAAATTCACAGATTCGCCATTATTGTTAACCCACGTTGTCAACATTATTGGGAGTAAAATATTCTCATCATCAGGAACGTCAGCCTTTTGAGTAGATTTCCATCTTAAAACACCTAGCGATTGGTCATTAGATGGGAATGGTTTTGAAGGATCTTTCAATCCAATAGATTCAGATTTATTAAATAATGCCTTGTCAACGTTAGGATGGGTCTTATATTGGGTAGAAGTTTTAGTTTTATCGTGATTCAACTGCAAGTTAATCTTAGAGTGTGCGAGTGATGAATCATTTATTCTTAATTGTAAGTCACCTTTAACTTCTGCTGATGAAATTCCACCTTCCCTCGTAATTTGAGCAGTGAATTTCTCGTTTATAACTATCAAAATGCCATTATTTTGTATTTTTTCTTTTTGTTGTGGCTCAACTGGTTCATGAGTTGCCTTTTGAGTCGATTGGAAGACAGGAGCCGGAGTACTAATCAAAAGTGGTTGAGAGTCAGCAGCCAACGCGTTAGATTTCTTACCCAATTGCAAACCACCCTTTCTTGAGGCAGCTCTAGCTGCAGCCCTGCTTGGTTCGGGTTCACGAGATTGATATGGGTTAATTGGTTCAGGTTGAATGGCTGTCTGTTGGTAGGTAGGTTGGATGAAATTTTGTGATTGTTGAAATTCTAAAGCGTTATTTTTCATCATAATGTTTCTTCTTTGTATTTCTATTGCTTTTTTCTTTCTCTCTTCGGTAGCTTCTAATTCTTTATTTCTTTCAATAATTTCTTGAATCTTTTCTTCATGTGAATCCATTTCTAAGAAAGTAACTATTTGAGACAAAGATAAGTTTTCTCTGTAACCGAGAGTGACAATTTCGTCAAATGCATGTAATATCTCAAAGCTATTCTCGAAAATTTCTCTTTCATCGACAGTTCTTAAAACTGAAGTAATCACTTGAGTAAACAAATGTAAAGTGTCAATATCCTGCAAAATATTTGAATGCTTATTTGTAATCAAAACAACATAGCATTCTTCCAAAGGTTGATAGACATACCTGACGTTTTCATCCTCAATTGTGGTATGTTGACTTTTACTTGAGTCAGAAAGTAATGATGGCAAAGCAGCTAATAAAGCAGTAACTCTATCCTTAGACAAATCTCTGAATTGTCTGGATAAAAGTGCTTTACCACCACGAGAACAAATTGAAGCTGCTAAAACAACCATTGTAATATCTTATTGCGCAAATCTAATATATTGTAGAACAATCTCACGAAGGTAAATAACGTGTTATTTATGGGAATAGTAAGAAATTATGTTCTATTCTTCGTCAATAATATCAATTGGCGAATAAAAACTCTGCTTCCATCTTAAACAACCTAATACGAACTAGGTTTAGTACAAAATGGTAATGCTTGATTTTGCCGATATTCACAACGCTTCGCTTCTCGAGCTGATCCACGCTGTTTGTTGTCTATGTGTCCAACTTCGCTTCTCTTCTCGTTTTAAGGTTAGGAGCCATTGGCCAAGTGCATCCTCTGTTGCACAGCCTTCTTTAATGAAAAATAAAATTTGGGGACTTGAATCTAAAGCTACGAAGATTTTGCTGTTGATTAGAGATGAAAGAGATCGAAATAGCAAATTTTAGAAATGCGCAAGTTATGATCATTGTGAATCAAATATGAAGACTGATTATTATGAAGTTTTGGGCGTGAGCTTAACTGCTACCGACTCGGAGCTTAAAAAGGCGTATAGAAAGAAAGCGCTTGAGCTACATCCCGACAAAAACCCCCACGATGTGGAAGGTGCAACTAGTAAATTTAATGAGGTTAGAACAGCCTATGAAACTTTGGGAGATCCTCAAGAGAGGGCCTGGTATGATTCTCATAAGTACCAGATATTGATGGAGGATGGTGACCGTGACAATGGGGAAGAGGACAACGACTCTCCTGTGTACTTCGCTGGTACCAGTCTACAGGATATTTTAAAATACATGAACCCTGATATGTATGCTAGACTTGATGATTCAATATATGGTATCTATCAAGTTGCGAGCATACTTTTGGAAAAGCTTGCAAGCGAGGAGGTTGCAGCTGGTAAACAGCAAAATATCCCTGGATTTAAAGATTACAAGGATGATACATCCTTTGCTAATGCTTGTGATCCTAAAGAACTCCTTTTCCCTAAATTTGGAAATTCAAAGTCTGACTATGGAAATCAAGTTAGATTGTTTTATAAAGTTTGGGGTAACTTTCAGTCTGTGAAAAAATTCAACTGGTTTGATGAATATAGATATTCGAGTGCGCCGGATAGAAGAACCAGAAGGTTGATGGAAAAGGAGAACAAGAAACTAAGAGATCAAGCTAGAAAAGAATATAATGAAGCAGTCAGAAAGTTAGTAGCGTTCTTGAAGAAAAAAGACCCTAGAATGGACCCGGCTACAAGAAAAAGATATGAACAAGAAAGAATTAGAAAGCAACAGGAAGAAGTCAAAGAACAAGCAACGAAAGATAGAATTGAAAGGCAAAGGCAAAGAGAGGCTTACAGTGAACAAAGCTGGCAAAGTATTGATCCTGATGATTTAGCTGTTATTGAGGAGCAATTACATAAAATCTACGAAGAGGAAAGAAAATTGAACGGTGAAGATTCTGATGAAGAATCGACGAATGGAGATTTGTATGAATGCTTTGTTTGTAATAAGACATTTAAAAGTGAGAAGCAGTTCCAAGCACATGAAAAATCAAAAAAGCATATGAAGCTCCTAAAGAAGTTGCAATGGGAAATGAGAAAAGAAGGCATTGAACTTGGTATTGATGAGGATAATTATGTTAAAGAAGAGATATCCGATGATGACTACGATGACTATGAAGAATACGATTCTGCTGTTGAAAGCTTAGATGACTTAACTATCGACGGTACTGGAGATGAAACAAGTGAGGAATTCATCGATGAAGTGGATAAAGCATTGAATGATAAAGATGATAACGAAGCAAGTGCAGCTCAATTAGACAATAAGAAACGAGATATAGCTCAAAACATACGCGATGACAATAATATTGAAATTGATGATGAAATAGATTCAGACACTGATATATACCAGATTCGAGCTCGGCAACAATCGAAAACAACCAAAGCTAAAGGTGGCAAGTCAGGTACGGATAGCAAATTAAATGAACTTGCATCCCTTTTGCAAAATGGTAAACTAGACTCCGACTCAGAGGATAACTGGAGTAATAATAATTCAAAGTCCAAGAAAAGCAAAAAGAAGGGCAAACGTCAATCTCCAGCTCCACAGCTCGATGCAACTTCGAACAATGGTTCTAAAAACTCTATAAATTCATCCGCTGAGATATGTACGGTATGTGGAGAGAGCTTTGCTAGCCGTAACAAATTGTTCCAGCATGTTAACTCAACTGGGCACGCTTTAGCACCACCACAGTCGAAAAAGGGAAAAAAATCGAAGCGCAAATAAACCATAAAAATAAAAGGTAACTTATTCAATAACCTATATATTTGTGCGGTAAGTATTTAAAGAATTTCATATTTATGTAACAAAACACATATCATTCGTAAATGGTGCCCACCAAGTGACCTAAATCTGTAAAAAGTTATAAATTATAGTTTTCATGTTTGAATTCAACTTTACCTCTGCTTTTGTGGAGATTTTTGTCTGCCGCGATTCTCACCATGCATCATAAACACATAGATTGAACAAGGTCGAGAAGTTAAAAAGCAAAAAAAAATAGAATTTGAGGCCAACAGGAATCGAACCTGCAACCCTTCGATTGCACGAAATCCTTCTGGAGTCGAAAGCTCTACCATTGAGCCATAGCCCCAATTCTTGTAGTATATCAACTATTGCATAGTTTTGTTGATGTAATGATTATAAAACAAATTTCATTTTCACTACCCAACAATTACGGGGTTTTGCATTCATTCTCCACAGCCACCTAAAAGGGAATATAACTATATAAATATATAAAGTATATTGACTCCAAGGTAGGAATTTCTTTTTTGATAAATGAGATAAAAAGGCCGAGGTAGAGATTTATCTAACACCCATCCGATCAACTGTAGTTTGTTTGTCTGTTTTTAGTTAAGCTATTAAGAGCCTGACCGAGTAGTGTGGTGAGAGATCATTCGCAAAACTTAGTTGCTGCAAAAATAAAAATGTTGAGAATATAGAATGAACTAACTAACTAACTAACTTTTATCTATAGCTAAATAGATTCTTCTCTCTTATCTTTACGGTATTCTACTCGTTTGTTTGTTTGATTGTTGAGTTGATTTATTAACATTGTGGTTCAGTCCTTTCGCTATAGTCCAGATATAATTATTGAAGTTTGATCTTAAAGTAGATAGTCGCTTCTTTATATAGATTAATAAAGCATTGCTGAACCACCATTTTAATAGATCAATTACATCATCATCAACATCAACATCAACATTACGAACCATTGAAAAAAAACCTTCAAATTGTTGAAATTTTGTTGCTAACTGAATGAACATGTTTAAATTGTGGTTATAAAATAATGACAGTTTTTGTTTGCATTTTTATAGTTGGGTATTAGTCTTAGTTTAGTATTCAGCTTAAGCTTTACTTGAATTCCCAAGAAGCGAACCATTTTGAGTTTTAGTCTTATTATTTTTTTTGCAATAGGAGAGGTCCTATCAATATACATCATCATTAATAATAGAAGGATGGAATTAAAGATAACACAGACTACCCAGATAAAGATAGATTTTCAAACTGTTGATGCAATTAATAAATCAATCACATCATCATCAGCAAGAACCGTTGCTATTATACCTGCAAGAGGGATAACAACACAAATAACGAGCTAATTGGAGAGAGAATAAAGATACCCTATTATTTTAAAATTATAGCCCCAAGAATTAAAGCCCAAGCAACTTCAGAAATTGATTGAATCTAAGAACGGCGTATGAAATGAATTTATTGATTATAATTAGATTGATTGGTTAATACTCTTGTTATTAAGAATAAAGAGTTTGTTTCATTTTAAGCTCTTCCGCTTGCAAAGATACTATGCTACTATGCTACTATGCTACTATGCTACTATATAATGTTGTCAATTGAAGGCAATATAGAAACACATTACCAAATATACTTGATTACATTTCACCTCTGTGAAATAACATTCTAGTTAAAAAAAAGAACTTAGAACTTCAGAAATTCATCTACAATTGCAAGATATTCACAAACAACGCCATTATTACGTATTTTACAGATATTACCAAAAGAAAGCTTTCTATTTTACGCTAAAACTCATGCATAAAAATTCTACATTGACTGGATAAGCTGATATATATTCATTAGAGCAATCAGAATTGCTTTCTCGTGAATATGGCTTCGATAAGATAGGAGTTCATGTCTTTAGATGGCGCGGTGCGGCGCCTTCTATATGTGACAGAGACACGAAAAGCTAATCTAGATTCTAGAGGATATATTTGAAAGCTCAATCATAACTGTTGGATCCTCTACATTTCCAATTCATATAAAGAGTTAGGAAATACTGACAGAGATGCTGAAGAATAATTTATTGGTGCTTAGGGTAAAGTTGAAGTTCTCTAGGAGGAACTGTGCTAGCTATACCACCTCCCATTGTTCCACTCTACATGACGACATACAGAAGGTTAACACTAAGAACTTGACATTTAAGATTCTAATCAAGCCATTGTCCAGCAGTGGCTATTTGGAAAACGTAGAAACCCCAAGGCCAAACGAGACTTCTAACAACTTAAAGGAGGATGTTCTTGATCCAGCAAAAGATAATGGAGTTTCTTGGCCTTCATCGTTGCCATCTTCATCACTCCCTCTAAGCGATGACATGGTCGAAAATGCTATCAGAAACTTCGTTACAGATGATTCACTGGAATCAGATTCAACTGCTTTATATCTGATGGATGAAGAAGAGACCTTTCATAAGTATGATGAACTTGCTAGCCGCTTAACTGGAGTTCCAAACTCAAACATTTTACCGTATCAATCATTTGCCTCATCTTTGAGAACACCACTACAGCAATTATCCTTCGCCAATAAATCAACAAGCTCCCAAAAGGAGAGATTATCTGTGACAAAAATAATCCCAGGAAATTGGTGTGAATTGCAAAGAGTATTTAGGTTATATAATAACGTAACTGAGGAAGAGGAAAATCAGTTTATGGTCAGAGGAAGGATTGAGCATTCCATCTTTGAAAATGAAACGCATAACATAGAAAAAATTAGCTTTGTTTCTGATGGCTCTGAACATCAATTTTTACGGGAAACTACAAGGACATTTGATGATATATACAAATTCAAAAAAGGATCAGGTGTGTATCCTGACGAGGAAACGGAGCAAAAAGGGACATTATTTCTACCATCAGAAGCATCTAGTCCTCTTCTTTCTGAGTTGCTTTTGTTTTTGAAGCACGACTCTGAGTCAACCCATGGCTCAAAGAATCTAGCAGCCTCATGGTCCAGATCCATCTTAAGATTAACTGAACTATTTCAGTTTGGTGAAGCACGAGAAATTCTTGTCCATGGGATTTATAAGCTATCGTCAGGAGAATTGATATCCTCCCATAACACCTCCATAGTTGAAATGCAAAACAATAAAAACAATATTGCAGATGATCTGGTAATTAGTGGTGTGATTGACCATCTTGTTTTAGAAAGCGGAAGAGATCAGGACGTCTTTGATCATTATCAAGAGGAATTGAAGGAGTCAATTTCAGACCCACTAGATCTCACACATATTCTGACGGTGGTGCAGGAAAAAGCCAAATTATGGTGTGACAAGGAGGATCCATTTCTTTATATAACTGTGAAGGATCTTAAAACACGAGCAAGTAAGTCATTACCTCATCCGTTAACTCAAAACAATTCAAAGCTACAAATTGGTATGTATCGCAAATTATTAGGGAATCTATCTCTAAGCCCAGAGATCACATATCGCATGCTACTTATCAACGCTACACAAAGAAATGTGGACGTAGATAAACCTTTGGAACCGGCTCTAGTATTATTTCTCATGTTAAACAACAAGTATTTGATCAATGATTTTTTGAGGCTGAAGAATGGTAAGCCAATTGGATTTCCTCAATTTGATGATAACGTAATAGAATCGCCCGCTTACTCTTTGGGATTTTTAGGTGAAGATCCTGAGTGTGATAATTTGATACAGATAATAGAAAAGGAGATTCCTTCTGAGCTTTTATCTAATCAGATTTGGGAAGTTGCTCCAACATATAAATATTTGGCAGCGAGATTATCTCAGTTGTATAAGTTGACAAACGACTTTCTATCTCCTAATTTGGCAATTGAATACTCCGTTAAGAATGAGATTTTTAGTCAGGTAAACTACAAGTACAATGAAAGGGAGATAGATTATAATATAGCCAAAGGGATGGATTTATGGATGGGCAAGAGATCACCTTTACAACCTCAATTTAAATCCATATGCAAGAACTGCGAGTTCGTTAAGCAATGTGGATGGTACCTAGATCATCAACCTTGATTTTATTTATTCGTAAAAATATATTAACTATTTACGCTAATACTTTTTAATAGACTCGATATTCTAATCGATAATTATATTCCCAAAAAACCGTACCCTCTCTAATAATTTTTCAAAAAGAACATGCGTAGCACCATAAAGAGTACATCAGAATCGTAGCAGATAATTCACCACCTCAAATATTAGCATTATCCCATTCAGTAGTATTTTTATCAAAATCATTATCAGGTTTCTGCAACAAATCATCCGAATCATCATCATTCGTTTTTGCGTCTTTCTCATTGTGGATCGTTCCCTCAGTATCTCCTTTTTCCTTATCGCTCGAGTGACCCATTTTTGCAGTTTCTGCACTTCCATTGATGGCATCGAATACAACTCCGCTAGGGAGTACTCTTCCGTATCTACGCTTAGATTCTTGAAGAACCTTTTCTGATATGTCTGGTGGTAATGGATGATGCCCAGGCTTGCATCCCCAATCAACACTACCGCAACTTGGCTTAAAATCAGCAGCGTAACGAGGTCCATTAACCGATGGCCGCAGGGAATTTAAAAATGATCTTTGGTCAAAACTGCCTGCAGTTATATACCTACTTCTCAAACCGTCCATTGCATTTCCCATTGAACGATGTCTCATATCGACATTAGATGGCATAGCAGGAAATACCGCTACTGCACCATCCTCGTTTGATAGACCGGAGGCCAGATCACGTTCATTGGTAATACCAAGTCGCTCATATACCAACCGCTGCCTTATCTCATCACTTAATCTCATTAAACTTGGGTTTGGATCATCCACATCATTCGAAGACAATCTTGGCTGAGATGCATGATCTTGAGTTTGATTTTGATCTCTAGTAATATCGACCACTAGTCGTCTTTGTCTTCTCCGTCTTCTAATTCTTTCTCTTTCCCTTTCACTAAATTCACCAATATCGTCTGGCGAGTTGAATAAGAATTGGGGATTATTGTGACGGATATATGGCCTATTGAATCTATTTCTTTCAAGAGGTGGACGAGCATTGATCGATGATTCTGATTCAGCATCTACAGGTAGGTTATGGGCCCATCTGACCCCGACCATGGATTCAGACGCATGAATAGATCTTCTTCTAGCCAACTCTCCTCTCGCTCTCGCTCTGCGTGTCACGAGAATTGGAGGTGTTTCCGTCACAGACACTTGTGTTTCCCCACGTTGCGGGTAGTTAATCTCAGTCGGTGGATCAACTGAAATAGTTCTTGGTGGAACAAAGACTCTTCCAAATATAGAATTCCAGCTCATAATTGGATCATCATTCGAACTCGAACTGTCTTGTGAGTGTTCGTCTTGGTTTACATCCCGATTTCCTGTCCCAGGACGTGACCGTGTTAAAATAAATCTGCGTATTTGTTCCAACCTGTTGTTAAACTGCCCTCCCGGGCGATTTCCATTTCTTGACATAGATGGCATATCAAGAGAAAATCCTCCCATATTTGCTCTTTCTTGACCAGGGTTTGTCATTGGGGCAAGATCATCATTTGGTATTCCTAATCGTGGTAAAAGTGGCCGTATGCCATCTTGGCTAGGAGTTTGCGCCACTCTGGGAGAAGAATTAGGTCTAAATCTAAACTCATTTTCAGATGTCCTGGCTCTCTTTGAGCGATAGTTATCGTCTTCATTGTCTGTAAATCTTACACCCATATCTTTGTAGAGTTGGTAGTTCCAAATGCGTAGTCACTGGATAACGATAGTGTGGAGAAATTAGGACGATGCTTAGAAAATAATATTATAACAAATAAGGAAACACACAAAAGTAATTAATTGTATAGTTGTACCGCCACTCGCAAGATATCCGGGAGGATTAAATCAACAGAGTTTCTGAAGGATATACTGTTACATACGTACAGTAAGAAGTCTAATCTGATCATCTGTAGTCTCCTGTCCCATTTCAATCTGTTCTGGACTCAGTCAGCCCTGCCAGCGGCGCGGCGCGGGTTCACATTTTCGTTATATAATAGGGTACGTAATCTGTTAACACCTCACTCCACATGGAAAAATTTTCCACCTGCTCGTCCTCTTGGAACCGCAGACGCAGAGTGGTACTTAAACCTCTTACCATCACTTCTTCTTTTCAACTTGTTTTTCCTTTTCAAGAATCTGATACGAACAGCGTCCTATTCACTGCACCATTCATTACCATGAATGACTGGAGGGGAAAAGGCTCGCGAGATGAAATTTCAAATAACTCCTCATAGACCGGACTTTATTAATAGATCTTTACTTCTTTTTTTAAAGAAGTGATGCATCTCAACTGAAGATTGGTTACTAAGTTTTTGATATATTTTTCTTAATGCTATTGTAGAGTTTGATTTCTTTGTTTAATTTTATCATTTTTTTGTGTTATTGCACATACTGGATCTTGGGATGATTGCAACACGCCCCTTTTAAAGGGATCGCCGGTTCTTAACCGATTCATTTCCAACCTTGCACTCAGTTTAAGCAGATCTTGGCTGAAGCTTTTAAAATGACATTACTTCAAAGCAGGAAGAAACTTTACGATAACTTTCACTTGCATGAAGCGGTTATGACTTACGACAGAAAAGACACATGTACCATAGAAGGATAGAGAGATTCTATAAATATTAAAGATTCAGAAAAGAAGTAAAACCAAAGCGTGGAGATAGGAAAAAACAAAAGAGACTAAAAACACAAAGCAAACAAAAAAAGAATTTTAAAAGATAAGGACTAAACTAACATACAAATAACACCAAGAATCAAACCTAGTAAACCAGTACCAAACGATCCTGTAGCCTTAGCAGCTCCACCTTCGAGAACTTGCGACACACTTGGGACCGTGACAGCAGATGAGGAACTTGAACTGTGAACTGTTGCTAACGTAGTAGAAGTGGCAGTAGCGGCAGATGAGGAACCAGATGTCTTTGTAGTATAAACAGTCGAATATGTAGTTAACTCAACAGCAATATTGGAAATAGTTGAAGTGTAAACGATTGTACTTAGAACTGGGGTAGCTTCAATCTCAACAGCAACTGTAGAGGACGCCACAAGGTTCACTGTTGTGCTATCTGGATTGACAGAATGAATCGATAATGTTGTAGTAGCTGGAGCTGAACAGACGGTAGTATAAACTGTGGTTAAGCCATTGATAGTGGTAGTGATAGTAGATGTCACCAAGTGATCGACCGCTTTAGAAGAGGTAGCAGAAGTAACAGATGTAGTTGGGTTCTCTGACACTGGACAGTAAGTCGTAATAACTGTAACGGTACCTGATATAGTTGTGGTGTAGCTTGAAACCGTGACAACAGCAGTGGCAGCTTCACCTTTGGAACTAACAATTGCAGCTTGTGAAGTAGACGACGTACTTGAAGTTTCGCCAGTCAATGGGCAATATGTAGTAATAACAGTAACTGTACCTGAAATAGTTGTTGTGTAAGATGAAATTAATTCCTTAGTGGTGTGAGTGGTGCATCCACCATTTGAGCAAGATGTAACAACTTCTGTGACAGTTTGAGGCGCAACTGAAGTGGCTGCTGAGGAACCAGTCAAAGGACAATATGTTGTGATAACAGTAACTTCACCAGAGATGGTAGTGGTGTAAGAGGACACCAACTCTTCAGTGGTATATGTAGTACATCCACCGTTAGAGCATGTTGTAATAACTTCAGTTGTAGTGTATGGAGTTGTAGTCAACGTAGTGGTAACATCAGCTGATAATGGAATGTATGTAGTGATGACAGTAACATGACCTGAGATAGTGGTAGTGTAAGATGAAACCAACTCTTCAGTGGTATATGTAGTACATCCACCGTTAGAGCATGTTGTAATAACTTCAGTTGTAGTGTATGGAGTTGTAGTCAACGTAGTGGTAACATCAGCTGATAATGGAATGTATGTAGTGACGACAGTCTCTTGACCTGAGATAGTGGTAGTGTAAGATGACACTAACTCGGTTGTAGTAATCTTTGAGCAAACTCCGCTAGAACAAGTAGTAGTAGTTTCAGTTGTAGTTGACAATTGTGAAGTAGTAGATGAGTATGTTGGGTTTGAAACATTATTAGACAAATAGTAAACTGTTTGGGCTCTCTTCACCTTTGAACCAGATGTAGTCAAGTACAGAGCCAAGGAAATCTTATAAGATGCCAAGGAATCTGCTAGCTCAGCTGGAATAGAGAATCTCAAATAGTCATCTGAAGTAAAACCGTTGAAAGTAATACTCAGCTTTGTTGAAGTTGAGTCATCAGTTAAACCAGAAGTAACATCTTTAAATGAGGAAAGTGAACCTGAAGCGACAGTAACCGATTCAAACGAGTAACCATCTGGTGATTCAAGGGAAATAAGATCAATTTCACTTAAAGAATAGGCAAATTGTGGAACATAGACATACCATTCAGGAGCACCTTGTGTCCATGAACCTTCAATCCAAGGAGTAGCAGTTGCTGAAGTAGATGATGAAGTTTGTGACACGACAGAAGATGAGCTTGAGCTGATAGGTCTTGTAGTTGTAGCGACGGTTTGTGAACCAGCAGAGTCGGTGGTTGTATAGCTAGCAATTTCCTCAGTGGTGGTAACTGTTGAACAAGAGCTTAAGGAATAATCACAATCTTCATAAATGGATGTAGTGGTGATAAATGAAAGATTGGTGGTTGTACTGTCACTTGAATCAGTGACCGTTGGAGTCGTAGTTTCATCAACCTCAGAAACACCACTTGAAGATGGATACAAAGTAGATAATATAATTGTTGATGTCTTTGTTGTTGTAATATCTGAAGTACACAACGAAGATGATGACGACAAAGAATAGATGGATGAGGAAGAACCAGTCGAAGACAAAGCGGATGAAGAGCTTGATAAAACAGATGAACTGGACGAACTGGACGAGCTGGACGAACTAGAAGAGTCGACTGAACTGGATAAGCTAGAAGAACTGGTCAAACTGGAAGATGAGACCAACACGGATGAAGATGATAAAGCAGATGAAGATGATAAAACGGATGAACTAGATGATAAATCTGATGATGGGGATGAAGAGAATAAAGCAGAAGAACTGGATGACGAACTTGGTGTGGATGGAGTTGATGAGTATAAGTAAGATGATGAACTGAAGGAACTTGATGATAAGTCTGATGATATGGATGAAGAAGATGGATAGAGTAAAGTAGATGAACTTGATGGCAAATCTAATGGAGATGAGCTGGACGATGTCAATTGATCCGTAGAGCTAGAATCTGAGGCAACCGAAGTTCCATCATATTGAGCGCTACTACTTGAAGATGGATACAATGTAGATAATATAACTCTTGATGTCTGTGTTGTCGTTGAATCCGATGAACATGATGAAGAGGATGATAAAGGTGTATACGATGACGACAAGGATGTAGCAACAGACGATGAGTTCCAGTATCTCGCTGAGCTAATATCAAGAGCGTCAGCAACTGACAAAGTTGCAATCAAAGAAGATAATACAGTAGTTTTCAAATTCATTTTGAATTTGTAATAATATAAGTGAATGTGAGGGGTTAGTCTTTGATCTAAGAAGAGAGTTTTTCGAATAAAAACGTGATAGTTTCATGAAGATCTTAAACTGGGAGATATCCAATATATATATAATATTTTTAAAATAGACGATCATCATTTGATTTGGAAACACCTGCCTCCCACAAATTACGATTTACTGGGATCATCTTATTGTAAAACTGGTTTAAAACAATAGGACTAGTAACAAAAGAATTAATAAAAACCAGCTCTAAAATACATGATTTGAAGCTTGAAGGAGATGGCTGGTTCAGGAATCATGCATGGTAGCATCGGACCTTCGCGGGGATAAAACTGGCTGAGCACTGGCAGTGAAAAGACGCGATATCAGAGAAGGCTGGGTTCTTCGGGTGTCTGTGCGATTTGTGGGATTATTCGCGTCGCGCGGGACTCGTCACTTATAGTTGTGGCAGTACACTTTTTTTTTTGAGTCCCGCACCAGACTGGTTTCACATTGTGTCGGAAGCAGTTACTGATGAGCATCTCCAGAGTAGATCTTGATTCAACAAACAGGTCACTTTTTTGCACTAATACTGATCGCATCAACAGGAAATATCGTTGAAAATGTGCTGATACTGTGGATCCTGTTACTTAAAGGAACCAATGCACCATCTAACTAGTAGATTGATTTTTAACCTCTAGAAATCTATATTACAATTTAAAATAAATTCTATAACAAAATAGAACAGAGAGATCGATTCCAAAACTAGTAAAATAATATGTCCAGCTAGTAAAAAGTGACTAAAAAAATTTAGAGCAAAAAAGCGAGCCTAAATTACTTGACGCATAGTTGACCTATTATTGCATTTACTGTACGGCCCAATCAACAAGGAGTAAAATTTAGCTGATTGCCTAGCCCCTTGATTTACGAAGGGTGCAGAAATCCATCGGCCAAATTCACCGCTTGGCTCCTAGTGCATTTATGAAATTATGATGAATTGTATATATATATATATATACACAATCTTCATATTTGTAATGTTTATATAATTTCACTGATGGGCTAAGACAATTGCTATTTATAACTGTACCAACCACTTTCGAATTTAACCTTATTTATTTTTGTGCTTTCATTTTGCCCTTTTGTTAGTTGGATCGCGATCGTCGTTACTAGCTACTAGTTAGGCTACAGCCATGATCTACAAACAATACAACTAAATATCCGGTTTTGTTTGATCTAACTCTAATCTGAGTGATTTGATATGATATACCAGTTAAGTATCAACCATGGCATAACTTACCTGTGCATATATATTTTAAATGTTATATGGTTTTGTAGTATCTATGTAGATCTATCTGTGTGTACATATATAATACAGGCGGTGAACGATTGTGACGTTATCTCCAGTTGCTCGCAGAGAAATACGATAAAATCTCTATTGTTGTGCCGCAGGAAGCACGCTGTGAACCTATACACACTGGTCTGAACTTAGAAGCATTCCCTCCTAATAGGGACTTTGTCAAGTAGAAAACATGTTCCGAAAGCCATACATCGGGAATTTATCATCGATTGATCATCCCGACTGTTCCACGATTCCTTGCGAATGTTTACCTTCCCCGGTCCACTATACACTTTCTTTATGCAATTAAGACGAGATTAGGACTTCATTAGTCCATATGCACAAGAAAACCCATCTCGCTGATTTTCAACTAGTAGTTTAGGTTTGACAGTATGAGATATATCTCGAGAATCTATCGTAAATTATACTAAAATTTTTTCACTTATGGATAAATCTTCATTTAGCAATCTTATATTACTGTACGATTTCCTACTTTGATTATATGAATCAGTTTCATAAAACGGGGGTAAACATTCCGTAGACAATATTTTTGTTTACAAAAAAAACTGAGATTTTCTATATATTGGACTCTCTCTATCTTGCAAAAATATCATCTTCATATTCTTCCTCTTCGAATGATTCATCATCATATTCACTATCGCCACCATCGCCTTCATCACTTTCATCATCATCACTTCCAATAGCATCATCACTATATAACCCATCACCATCTTGACCTGACAAGCCATCTAATGACAAATTAACTAAAGTTTCACCTTTCAAGTTTACTTTACTACCGACTATGTAAGTTCCTTCCACATTACAGTTTACCAACGTAGCTTTAGATTCTATTTTAGCACCAACACCAACAATACAGTTTTCTAAATGACAATCGTTATCAATTATAACGTTATCAAGTAAAACACAACCAGTAATTCTACATTTCGTACCAATCTTACAATTGTTACCTATAACAGATCTTTTAACGGATGTTTTTTCCCCTAAAACGGTTCCTTCTCCAACTATTGCATCAGCACCAACAGTTGCTGAATTTTTATTTTCCTTCTTAGATTGTGATGACGTACTTTCTCTTGCCTTTAATTTTAAAAAGTAACGATTTGCCTCCATGAAAACTGCCAAATTATTACATCTTGCAAACGTTGATTGTTCAGGTAATATAAATAATCCCACAGTCTCTTTTGGAGTTGAATGTTTCCAAGATCTTCTAGCTAGATCACCTTTCATCTTACTTGCCGATCTGTTTGTAGAATTTGTTTCTGTATGCGCTATTTCAAACATTTTTTCATCACCAAATAAAATAAATGAATCTAATAACTTCGTTGAGACTTTAGTATTTGGATATCTCCATAATAGTTGAGTTCTCACTTTCAAAAATTTAGATAAAGAAACTGAAGATTTTGAATATTGATCCAATAAGACAGTATTTCCTTCATTTGTATCAGCATACACAGTATAATTAGTTTTCAATAGCTTATTTATATCCACATTCTCGAAATTATTATTGTAAACGATACTTAGACCTAAATTTCCATCATCTGTACCTCTATAGACTTCTATTAATACTTGAGGAGGTATATCTGTAATGAAATCACAAGGTAAAAACACAAAATTTGTAGTATTCTTGAATATTGTTTCTTTAAACTGTTGTAACATCGATCCAGTTGAATTGGCATCTGATCCTAGACATTGAATAGTACTTGATCTAATTAATTCTGGATCTCTTTTCAGTTTATACGATTCAACAAACTTTGAAATTTGTGGTAAAGTTCTATTGTCAGTTAAAAGTGAAACACATTTAAATGGTGCTCTATCACACCAATCTAAAACATATTCAATCATTGGTTTGTTAGCTATAGGTAATAAAGCCTTAGGGATGCCTGTTTCCTTTGTAGCTGAAATTGGTGAAAGGGCGGACCCTTTACCACAAAAAATCACAGCATGAAACTCCATGTCTAATCGTTTTTTTTATTAATGCAATGATTGAAGATTATGGTTGTCAATATCTAACAGCTTATTTCAAATATGCCATCTCCGATCATCACATTATAATATGGCATACTGAAAACTTGACAAAAAAAAATGACAAATTCGAGTCGTGCTCATAACCACATATCGAGCTCCACGCGAATCTTCAAATCTCAAGTCAATCAATCTGATTCTCAACTGTATTTTTTTTTGCCACTCAAACAGAGATCATTTGTTTAGCATTAGTTTGGCTCAATTGGTGTCGTTAAGTTTGATATCACATTAGATAATAAGTAATTGAAACATAATTAAAAACAATGAGTGAAGAAAGTGACCCACTTTTAGCGGCCTTGAACGAGGACCAAGGGAGTTCTGCAGAACAATCTGCAGCTCCAGTCGATGAAGAAAGAGAAAGAGCATTAACTCAACTAAAGAATAAATTAATAGAACACAGTCAATGGGAATCAAGATTAAAAGAAATGAGACTTAGTATACGAGACTTGGACAAAGATTTCAACAAAACTGAAGACGATATCAAAGCATTACAGAGTATTGGTCAAATTATTGGTGAAGTTTTAAAACAGTTGGATGACGAAAGATTTATAGTTAAAGCTTCTTCAGGTCCAAGATATATTGTTGGTTGTAGATCTACCATTAAAAGAGAGAATTTGAAAAAGGGTGTTAGAGTTGCATTAGATATGACAACTTTAACTATAATGAGAATCTTACCAAGAGAAGTTGATCCATTGATTTATAACATGACAAGCTTTGAACCTGGTGAAATATCATTTGGTGGAATTGGTGGTTTAACTGAACAAGTCAGAGAATTAAGAGAAGTTATTGAATTACCATTGAAAAACCCAGAACTATTTATAAGAGTCGGTATTAAACCACCTAAAGGTGTCTTGTTATATGGTCCACCGGGCACTGGTAAAACTTTACTAGCAAAGGCTGTTGCTGCAACAATTGGTGCAAATTTCATTTTTTCACCAGCTTCAGCTATTGTTGATAAATATATTGGTGAATCTGCAAGATTGGTGAGAGAAATGTTCAGTTACGCTAAAGAACATGAACCTTGTATTATCTTTATGGATGAAATTGATGCTATTGGAGGTCGTAGATTCTCTGAAGGTACTTCAGCAGATAGAGAAATTCAAAGAACATTAATGGAACTATTAAATCAAATGGATGGTTTTGATAATTTAGGTCAAACTAAAGTGATTATGGCAACGAATAGACCAGATACTTTAGATCCTGCATTATTGAGAGCTGGTAGATTGGATAGAAAAATTGAGATTCCATTACCTAACGAAAATGGTAGATTGGAAATTTTTAAGATTCATACATCAAAGATTAAGAAACAAGGTGATTTCGATTTTGAAGCTGTTGTTAAAATGAGTGATGGATTTAATGGTGCTGATATAAGAAATGTTGTTACAGAGGCTGGTTTCTTTGCCATTAGAGAAGACAGAGATTATATTATACAAAGTGATATGATGAAAGCTGTTAGAAAGATGGTTGATAATAAGAAGTTGGAAGGAAAATTAGATTATGAGAAATTATAGAATAGGTTAATTAACTTACGAAATATGTCTATGCTTATTTTTTATTTTTTTGTTTTTATTAAATTAAGAAATTATCCGTATAAATGAAATTTTTAAAGTAAATCGCCGGAGGAATCTTTGAACAAACAAAGGTTAAAACTTTTTTTTTTATCTTTAATCTGTTTAAATTAATTATATATATACAAACATAATATATATTCCTTTATGTTATTTACATGACAAATCTTTTTTTAAATATCTATCTATTTCTTTTTTTTCACCAGATTTTATTACCTGGCTTCTTCTTTGATTTAGCTTTATATTTAGCTTCCACTCTCTTCTTTATAACGTTTAATTTATGATTTTCTTCGTTATTTTCAATCAATGCCTTCTTTTCTTCTTCTTTCTTTAATTTCTTAGCGATAAATTTAGCAGGATCATTTCTTTCAACAAATTGCTTGAAGTTTGGATCAGTGATTGAATTCAAATGTTGTGCCACTCTAGTACCGATGAATTCCATAACATCAGGAGTCATCTCTGTAATACGTTGTTGTTTCAAATTCAATTTATCTTCAATCATGGCTTTTTTAGTTTCACTTAATGGCATTTCTGGTGGTGTTAGTTTTTTAATATCACTCTTTGATAAAATCTTCTTTTCCCATTTAGATTTAGATCTTTTAGCTATTGGATTTCTTAAAGTTTCAACAGAGTAACCTTCAGGTGTATCTAATTTAACTATTGAATCAGTATAATGAGTTCTAACTTCTGCAACTTCAGGTGATGTTGAAAATTCACAATCTTCAATTGGTTCCGGTCTTGGCCAAGGAATTACTATATGTTCATTATATTTAATTCTTCTAATTGGCATCATTTTTTTATAATCTTCATCAAAATAAGCACCTTTAAAGACAAGTTTATCAGCAGCTATATATTTTTCAGTACCATCTTCTTCAACAACTGTACCAACAACTTTAACATCATTAATATGATAAGTTCTTGGATATTCTAAAACATGAGAATCTTGATTTGGTTGCCAAAATGCTTGTGGTGCTATAATTCTTCTAGTCTCCGATTGTTCTAAATATATTCTATTTGAAGCTTCATGTAATGCAGCAACTTTTGTAATTGTACCTTTTAATTTACCTCTTGAAATTAAAACTTTATCACCAACTTGAACTTTCCATTGACTTGGTTTTGTAAATCTTTTCGATTCTTCAACAATATTTGCATCTGGTCTTAATGCAGGTAATTGTGATCTCTTTGACATTTGTTCAAACATCTTTTTAAGATAATGAGGGAAACGTTCAACGTTTGCCCCATATCTTTTACTCAAATCTCTTAAAGATGACATGATGTTAAAAAATGATGCGATATAAAATAATGTGGTATCAAATAGAATAGACAACTACAACTAACAATCTTAACATAGACAACGGACACCTTAATAAAAACCTCAGTTGAACTGGACGGACGACTGGGAGAAATTTTTCAGACAATTCCTGTTAAATGATAACCAAATAAATTAGGTAATACAAATGATCGTGCTAAACTCAAGTTATTATTGATTTTCTCAATCATCTTTTTTTTTTACCCTTTTCTTTCTCCTCTTCCTTTCTTCTAACTATTTTGCAGTTACTATTTGCATTTTTATTGTCATTTCCTGTCTGTTTATCTGATGGTTTATCTGATGCTTGTTTGAACCTGAAGCTGGCATTAAAATGTACTCAAAGACACCAAAATATGAAGCAGCCTTGTACGTGTTGTGCTTTATCTTCATTCTTCTGGCCCTTTGCTACTCCTTCTCTTCGGTCACTTCAACTGCCATATATTCTAGAAATTGATCAAGATTGTTTATATTATTTTTAATCAACTGATCTGGACAAAAAATACATAACTACACTGCACATAGCAGAGTTAGTTGTTATCTTCATTTATTTCACCATTTTGAGAATCATTTGATTGGCATTAAATGCCATACTGGTGTATATTTTACAAGATAGTATTACTATTTTCTTGGAAAACACTTCTGGCAGCTAAATGGGCTTTAAATCTATCGTCAGTGGTAGAGAATGTGAATAGAGGGAGATTCAAAAACAAGATTAGATTATTGATTTAAATATTAAAGGACACAAGATTTGCAACTAGTGTATACGACTATCGACGTAAATCGACGTCGGAATCTGGAATCTGGAATCTGGATCTTTGATTCTTCTGGACTCTGGAATCATGGATTAACCAAATACCTCTATTAGTTTATCTTCTCTTTATATCACTTTAGAAAAGGATTTATTTTAGAAGAAGCTTCTTAGGACTGGAAACAATGGTCTTTATGTTCTCGAGAGTTGTCCTTAGTGTAATCATCACGCTCTCTTACCGGACTCTATATATTTACTATATACCCTTTCATGTAGACCCGCCCTGGAATAAATATACTCTGAAATCAGCATCAAAAAATTATGTTGCTCATTAGTCGTCTACAGAGCTATGACTTTGTTATAAGATTACGAATTGGTGTATGCGTAAGCCTTTCATCAAGCGGTATTTCTAAACAACATATTTCCAAGAAACAAAACTCTAATCAAATGAGCAAGAGATATATTGTAAATAAGTTAACAATAGAAACCAGACCGAGTATTACACAAAACGTACGTACATATATATATTAAATTCTAAAATAAAAAATACACCTGTAAAACATGTCAGAAAAAGAGAAAAAGAGAAAAAGAAATCATATTAAATGGCATCACATAATAGAATATATAAGCAAAGAAAGGAATAAAAAATAAGAAGAAGAATTCAGATAATCAATTACATAATCAAAGAGAGAGAGAGAGAGAGAGAGAAAAGTCACATGCAACGCACGCACGCTTATCAAAGCAATTAAATGAAGAGCGAAACAATAAACGCGAATTGTTCTCTGAATTAATAATTAATGTGAGTTAATAGAAATTATTATATGCTGTGATAATTTGAGGCAGGCAGGCTGTCTTTTTTTTTTTTTTTTTTTTTTTTTTGCCCTCCCTTGGTGTTTTTATTGTGTATGTTGATTGTGATAGAGGGTGGTTTTCATGTGCCTTTTGGTTGTCTTTCGATTTGGCGGTTCACGTTTCTTATGACTGTGGTTTGCTCTTCTTCTTCTTCTTCTTCTTTTTCTTCTTCCTCTGCCCCTCCATCTCTTTTCTTTTAAATATTGTCCTTTTTGCTTTCCTTTATTTATTTATCTATTTATTTTTTTTTGTTTCCCCTTTATTACCTTCTTAGCTTTTTCCCCCCTTCGCCTTCCCCTTTCCCTTTCACGCTCCTTCATTATTGTGATTCCCCCCTGTTTATTTTTTATTTTCTACTTGTCTAATTTCCACCCGTGGCTATATTCTTTTGTACTTATTTATTATTAAATCCCTCTAGATGACTTCAGAAACAGAAATTAAAGTGTCCTCTTCTCCTGAAAAGTTGACTTCTTCAACTTATACTCACATTAGAGCTTATCCTTTAGTCTCCGATACTTCTTCTTTTATCCAGAAGTTTCAAATCTACAATATTTTACAAATTTACATTGATCAATTATTATCAACTTTTGTTAACTTTATCACTACATTCCCTTTGATTGTCTCTATTTTAAATAATTTAGATAAATCTTTTGATTCTGCTTTAAATCGTTTAGATAAAGCTTTCCCAATCTTTACATCCTTATCTGTTGATGATATTACTAAAGAAGTTACAAAGTTTTATGACTCTTCTGTTTCTAAAATTGTTAAGAATGTTAAATTAACTAAATCAAATGTTATTTCACAATTGAAATTGAGACTTGAACCTTTAATTAAGATTTATAATCAATATTATGAATTGTTACTTGTTTACTTATCAGCTACAAAATCTAAAGCTGATGAATATGCTGAACCTTACAAAGAAAAAGGCAAAAAATTATATGAATCTTTATCACCATTAGTTGATCAAGTTGCTTCATATCCATCTCATGTGAATGAACTGTATACAAGTGAAAAGACTTCAGGTTCATCAACTCCTGTTGCAATTGCTAAAACTTCAAGAAGATTATCAAATGAAGCTTATGAAAATACTATCAAACCAGCTTATTTAAATACTTTAAAGCCAACAGTTGATAAACTTATTAATAACGCTAAAGTTGGTGCTACTGGAGTTGTTGACGTTATTGATACTAATGTTAACAAGTATGGCAAAGAAGTTGGTGATGTTGTCACATCTGTTATGGAACAAGTTACTGATATTACTGATGGGTCCAATTAACTTGATTTGATTCTTATTTTTAATCTTTTTTTTTTTTTTTTATTTTCCTTTTTATATTTAATGTTTTAACTAAACATTACCTACAGATTTTTTATCCTCTCCTTAATACTCTTTCAGTTTTTTTTTCCTTTTAATTACAATTAGTTTACTGTGGTTTACATTGCTAGTGTGGATATTTTTTTGCTTCATTATGGTACTAAATCTTTTCTTGGGAGTACCAATTGTTCATTTACTTTATACTGGGTTATAATTACGTGTTTTGAACGTGAGTTTCGTCTGCTTTGTCCTTTTTACACTTTATCCAACAATTGTCTATTCTAATAATATGTTAATGTCTTTTAATTTTTTTTCTAAAGTGTACTAGAATGTAAGTTATTTATTTGATTACTGTCACGTTATGTTTATTGTTACACTTCGCTGACCCTTTTTGTACGCCTGCTCAATTTCAAGCCAGGGGCCAGGGGTAAATTAGTTAAGCAGTGCACTGTGGCACGCATCTGCCACGGCCTACAGGCTACAGCTTTCAGTCCCCACGCGGGATTCATTGAGGAGCCGACTGGCATGGGGGGCAGGGCGTATTTAATATTTGCCGATACAAGCATTTAATATGCTGTTTCCAATTATACGTGTATGTATTTCTAGTGATATTGATGATTGCTATTTCGGCTTATCTATTTGGTTCAGAAGCCAGAACTTCAGGAGTATTGAGCATCTCTATTGTTCTCCATGAACCATTTTGAATCATTTAATTAACGTAAACTATAACATATAGTCACATGGCTCCTTGAATCTTTTTTTTCTTCATGTGGAAAGTTACAGTTAGTTAGTTGCCTGGGCAAATTAGCATTAATTGTAACCAAGTGTACATCTACATATCTCTTACGATTTCAAATCTTGAATTCGTCCTAATATGGACAGTGGTGGTGGTAGTGCTTATATGCTCCTATAAGTTGATTGTACCTAGTTGACTTACGGAGTTGACAACTATCTCCGATTAAGATTAAATCACCTGAATTAACGAACACCACGCCACCATTCATGGTTGTATGTATATATATATAGCAGTATACCCATTTTACACATAAAGTGATTGGCTTCATTTAAGTTTAGTTCTGCTTTTTTTTAAAAAAATATATATATATACTTATACTTATATATATATATAAGTGAATAATCTGCAAAGTATATAAAAGCTAAGACATCTACTGAGAAGCTTAATTTCTTTTTCACAGTCCCGACTCCCCCACCTCTGAATTTCAAAAACCAATGGCAGTTTATTATGAATCAACTGATTGACATATTTAGAAAAACATATAATAAGAAAAAAATATGAAGTTTGCTTTGCTTGGCAAAGACTATAAGAATTACAATTTACGCTTCTTTTTTTTTTTTCAAAAGGAAAAGTAAACAAGAAAAAGAAAACTAATTCAAAATTTAATCTTACGTACAAAAAAAGAAAAAAAAAACATGCTGTACACATACACACTCTCTCTTTTATAAAAGAAACGTACTCATAGCAAAAAGTGCAATAACTTTCTGCACTTTGAATGATTCATAAATTTATTGAAAACAATTGACTTCGTAAAAAATATAAGTAATACTAAATCAAAGCCTTAAAGAATAACAATTGTATCTATTCTATTACTGAGTGTAGTAGTTAATGCAATGGTAATTATTTAATTATTTTTTATTATTTGTATGTTAATTCTGGAAATTAGTGCTCTCTAACCGAATTTCCTTTCTTGCCTAACTATAGGAATTGTTATATTTTTTTAAAGAACGTTGCATCTTTTTAATTGTTAAGAGCTAGTAAATTGATTATTACAATGAAGTCCGGGTAAACTATTAACAACAAACCAAGTGACATACGAGAGACAAATGAGCATGTGATTTTGCACACGTTGCACGTTGCACGTTGCACAGAGCCACAGTGACCAGTGACAGTCTTACAAAGCTACAAGTTACAACTTACACGGTACACGGTACAACTTGTTTTCACTTCGGCATTGTGATCGGCATGAATTTTAGACCGACCGATACTCGAGTACCGAGTCCTCTATTTATAAAATATATAATTTTTTTTCCAAGTAATTTATTATGCCGATCTTTTTTACGAACTAGTTATTATTATTATTATTACTATTATTATAACTTCTTTTTTAAGTTTGAAGTTTCGGTTTATTCGCTGATTGAGAGTATTGTATATTTTTTTCTAATTGCTGCAATCATTATTGGCCTCAACTTTAAATTAGTATTTTACAAGAGGCAGACTTACTATTACTTTTAAGATTCCGTGAATACGAGTAAAAACAAAAATTGTTTATACAGTTAATAGCAACCCCTTTTTAATTGATTGTTTTAATAGATCTCGTATGTGGTCTAAGCTATATTGAAATTTTCTTAATTAATAGCTTAATAACCATTGAGTTTTTAAAATTTCAAAATTTAGATAATTTTGTTGATTTAATAGGTTACATGGGAGTTTATCGAAGTTCCTTAATATGTAATATACTTATCAAAATACATGCAAGGGATAAACAATGTCATATTCACCTATTAAAGCAACTTTCAACTATACATACCCCTCGTGTATCTAAGAACTGGATTTCCCGGAAAACGAATACGAAATTCACGCCAGTAACAAATAGTAACAAAGCGTATTGCGCTTGATTCAAAAAGGGAAGTTCGCTTAAGTGTATGTTTTTTACATGAAAATTTAAATATTCATGCATGTATACTTCAAATGACTCCTCTTTTAAAACAAAGGGTCAAATTGTATATATTGAACAGCCAGTAATATAACGCCCAAATAACCAAAAGACCTCGTATTCACAAGCCAGTCACTAGAACAAAACAAAAAAAAAAGAAACTTTTAAAACTGGCCTAGGTAAACAAGCATCATGCAGCTTAGCTCTCACGCAGCCACAGCCGAGATTTTAGTAGAGGCGAAGCTTTTGTCTGTGCTGCGTCTCCTTTTCTTTTGAACAATAGAACCGTTGAGAGGAAAAAGAAACGTTTTGACAGTTTTCTTTTGAAGCTTTAGGAAATTAGGAATCTTGACACATGTGCCATTTTCTTTATTTTCCTTTCTGTTCCTTCGATGCTTCTACCTCCGCTTTAATGATTTATCTTCCTTGCAACCCACCTTATGCCAGATTCCGTCGAGTCCCTTAAAGCCTAATGTTATTCAAGATTCATATACTTATGCATACATACTACGAACCCCTCTCTCCCTTATATTTATACATACATTTTCATAAATGGCTTATCCACTAAAAGAAAGATCCAATAAATAATATCAGTTAGGCAATGCATTGTACATACACTAGGGCTGTTTATTTACAATTGAATCTGCTAAACTTTTTTTTTACCTTGTATAATTTGTGTTTCGGATCAATTGTAGAACCAATTCAAATTACAGAAGAGTCAAAGACAATCAAAAAGAGAGAGAGAGAGAAAGAGCCGTAAGAGCGGAAAAACACAATATTCAATGATTGTCTAAATCTGCTTTCCGTAGTATATCTGGATTAATTTATAAACTTTACTTCTTAGTTTACACATTATGAATCTTAACAACCTTGTAAAAACTAACACTCTCTACACTGTGGTGCAGTACTTATAACCAAAAACGGATATAAAGTGCACAAAAAAGCTATATTTTGAGATTGGATTATTTTCCTATGCACTAACTAAGTTCTAACCCCCGCCTCTTGGGGGACACGAACTTATGGATTCCGAAATTCCATTAGTCTCTGTAAACCATCTTTGCTGCCCCTAAATTAAATAAATAATCTAAATTTCAAGCCGTTTTAGATTATTATTAATACTAGTATTATTATTATCATTATTAACTAGTGCTGAATTTCCCGGGTAACATGGTCCCTTATTTAAAACCAGTTAATTTGATTCAATCTCTAATTTTTTGTTTGCTGGGTTGTATTTTTCAGGTAAATTAAAATCAATTGATCCAAAACCAATGAATGTACTACTCATCTGAATACCGTGCGTGTGTGTAGAGTGGAGTTGAAGTATATTTTTAGAAGTATTCACGGCATAGCTTGGCAACATTAACGGGGTTTAACTCCAGGCATTAATTTCGTTAATAACGAATTCGTACTTATAAAATTTCTTTTTTTTCTCGTTTTTTTTTTCTTTTCCAGCGCTCATTTTGTTTTATTTTCGAGGCAGGGGCGAAATTTGTATGCAGCCGGGCCCCACAACTGCTGCGCGGGGCTTGAAAACTCGACGCAAGCTAAAAGGAGCTGAGCCCACCTCTTAGCTCCTCTTCTGAGTGATCAGTGATCACAATATCCACACAATCAAAGCTGCTCAGAATCGAGATCTGTACGTGCCAATGAAGCAAAAGAAACTGCCCAATTAAGGACGCTTAAACTTCCACTATTTGCTTACAATGGCTTTCTGCTTTTCAGCATCTCTTTTTTTTTTCTTTTGTTATTTTTCTAAACGGACTTCCTTTCGGCATCCAATAAGCACATGCCTTAGAAGTTTGAAATAAAAGGCAGGGAATCTTGTAGATGTATGTGACACAACTAGTAGCAAGTAAGCAATACTTATCTCGTTTATGCAACTACATATAGATAACACTACATATTTATATATTTTTACCTATTATGTTCAAGGCAGTTTATAAGAAAGCAAACTTATTTAATTAAAGATTTGGATCTGGACAAAGTGAAGAGTAATAAATTCACAGTTAATTAATTGGTTTATTCCAAGACTCTTAAAGCTTATTTAAAATCTTATTTCTTATATGAGTAAAATTAATAATTAAATTAAATGAGAAGAATGGTTTACACAACTCATCAGGTTATTGTGACTTGTAAATTAAATTCAAGGCGGTAAACCCATTTCCCCTTGATACCCCCCAAAACCCTTTAGCGCTAGTTTGAAGTGTTAAATCTAAATTATAACATTATTTTCTTAATTTAATATATAATAATGAATACACATTTATGTAAAAAGCACACAAAAAACCGATATTTCAGTTAAAGGAAAACACAAACGAAGTCAGGTCGGATTAGAACGACCAAACTGAACAAAAAAAAAAAAAATTCGGAAAAACTACATGACGATCCTGCTTTTACATGTCCACATCTTTCCACAAAACTTTATACGGCATTCTACATTAGCATACTGACATGCCTCTATTCAGTTTCATAGGTATCATCGAAAATGTAGTATAAATTAAGTTGCGGAGGGGAACTTCGGACAATAGCGACAGCTTCGCACCGTTGCAAAAAAAAGAAACGACTGTTAGAGGCCCAAGAAGCCCTGGAAGGCGCAGACACTCGTAAATAAGGAAGCGAAAAAAGCATGGAAGGTACAAGCTTACCAATGGAAGTGTTTCTTTTGCGTAGATTCACTTCTATACAGATGGAAATCTTGCATGATGTGCGCCACCTTCTTTCCACCGCCTACTTGAACAATAGAGTTTGTTGTTAGATCTACCTTTTATGTGACTTCCATGCGTATACATATGCATACCCACGAAAAGGAAGGCGCAATCAAGATCTGATATAAATACATTTGGATTTCCCTTTTTTCAAATTCATCGACACTAGTTTCTTAATATCTTACTTTCTTTAAAATAGTAAAAAATAAAATATAAGATCAACAACAAAACATATATTAATATCACTTATAAATTAAACAAATTTATTATTATTGATCGGCCATGATGTCAATTCAAAATAATCATCATAGTCAGTTCTCCTCAGAGGGTTCAGATTATCATTATTTATCGCAACAACGTCAACTTCAGACCAATAAATTAATACAACAACAAAATTCAAATCAAGAAGAAACTTCAATTATAAATGATCAACGTCAAAAAGTTCACTTACCTGGTATTGATAAACTATTCCCTGAATTCACATCAAGTTCCAATTCTTCACTTGTTGAAACTTCAAGCGAAACATCTGAAACTACATATGCTCAAATGTCAACTCATCATATTTCACCAAGATCTGCTAGTTTATCATCACAACCACCATTAAATAGTCAATTATTACAACATCAACAAATTTATCAACCTCCTGTTCCAGTTCACCAAACTCAATATATACCTTCAAGTAATTTTTCTCCAAGTTCGGTTCCAATGGGAATGTACCTTTCACCAAGAGTTCAAGAGGCTCAACTGCCAAAACAACAAGCTATAGTATCAATGTCATATCCAACAATGCATCAACATCAACCAAAACCCCAACCACAATACCAAGCATTACAACAACAACAACAACAACTTCCACAGCAATACCAATCTTTACCAGTTCATTTTGGATCTCCTTCACCTCCATCACATTCATCATCAATTTCTTCAGCATCATCCCAATCATATCCTCTGTCTACATCTGAATCACAGTCAACAACATTCTCAATGACAACCTCTGCAGTGTCAACTAAAAACTCCAAATATATGGAGAATAGATTCAAATGTGATCAATGCCCAAAATCATATACAAGAAAACATAACTTAATTTCACATAAGCTGTCAGTTCATGCACGTGAAAAATTATTTAAATGTTTAGATTGTAATGTTAAATTTTCAAGATCGTCAGATTTATCAAGACACATTAAGGAACAACATTCTGCATGTATTAAACCTTTTATTTGTGGTGGAATAAATCCAAAAGATGGAACTAAATGGGGTTGTGGTAAAAGATTCTACAGAAAAGATCAACTCAAGAGTCATTTAAGTACAAATAAAGCGGAATCAAAATGCCTGAGACCATTAGATGCAAGATCAAGTCCAGAATTAGAACCAATGATTATCGCTAGTAGTCCATTAGGATTTAAAGGCAGTAATGGACAATCACCAAATATGAGTCTTGGACAATATTCTGATAATAATAGTATTTCAACTGGATTCCCAGTGGTATACAAGACTCCAAAATACGAGTGATTACTTTTCTTTTTTTTTTTTATTACATTTTCTTTGTTTTGTATTATTACTGGTTTTGTGCATGTTTTATTTCTTGGTTTTTTAGTACATGGTTATTTCTTTTATCGATTCTCATTTCTTTTTTTGTTCTTTAGAACTTTGCTTTTATTTATTTCTTTAATATTAAACTGGCGTGTTTACAGTTTTTGTGCTCTTCTTTCCTTTCCTTTATTCTGCTTCTTTTTTTTTTTTGTTTTTTAACGCTTTAATCGATTCTAATTGACACGGATGAAAACTGCTATTTGTGTTTCAGTTTAGAATGGATTAAGTACTTCAGATGTTAACGTCTTTATAGTTCTACCTCTCCTTAATTAATAGCTTTTACCACTCTCATGATATATACTCTACAAACATACCCTCCTCTTTTTTTTTCGTTTATTTTTTTTATTCTGTTCTATACGTTTTTAGACTACTTCTATATTTTTTTTGTTTTTGCGTTTGATGCTCTATTTTTTTTTTTTCCTTTTTTCTTTTTTCTCTGTTTCTTTTTCCACTTACGTGCTCCTTTTTTTATGTTTAGATTTAAGATAAATTCTAGAAACAAGTTGATCTTGTTACTTATATAGTTTTGTGTGTATTAGAAATTGCTGCAAATTCTTTGAAATGTTTTTGCAGTGCTACGTATATAATATAAAAATATGTATGAATGTATTATGTATGATTAATAATTCGTGATCACATGAGCTCGAAGCCAATTACGTCATACTCTTATTGAGAAGGAGAATGTAGACTTTTATGGTCTTATTCTTTAGTTTTTGTCATGGTAGATACGCTTCTTTGTTATTAACAAATGTTCTATTCAAGTGATTGAATAGAGAGTTAAAGGTAAAGACTATAAACTGTAGTAGGTAGATAAGATTACACATGTTGTTCTATATATTATGGACGATTTACAGCCGTCTAAGAACAATCAGGTCTAGCAGAGTAGCAGTAGCGGCTCGTTAAAAGTCAAGAGAGCGAGAGCGAGCGACAAGTTAGAACGAGGATGTCGATGATGTAAGGAAGAGGCTAATACAAATCAAAATCTGTTCTTTGATGGTAATTAGATGTAAACAGCTGTATATCTCAGCGTAGCCAACCAATTTGCCAACCAATTTAACCAACCAACCAACCATATAGAAAGAAAGAATACTGATCGACAGGAGAGCCGGTGCAAACCGAGACCGGCCGATATACGGTGACAGAAGAAATTACGTCACGCGGCATAGAAATACAAAAACATCCTTGCACAACCAAAAATAAGACAAAGGAAAACTAAAAATAAGCGACCGACGCCGCGACGCGACGCAGCGAATTTCACCTGCTGATTTCATTTTTACTTTACCGAATTGAGCAATTTCATTTGCTTTGGGAAACTGCTAGTTTTTTTTTTTTTCCCCTTCTTCTCCATAATTTAGTAGAATGTCACCTCTCTTTGTGGATCGTGATGGGCCTTTTTTCTATACAAGTCTTGTCTTCACGTTTCACTTTTCTTTTTCCCCCTTTTCCTTCCCTTTACCTTTCCCTTTCCCATTCCCCTTCATTTCCACTTCTACGCTTCATTTCACTACATCTCGTCTATTCATCAGTGAAGCACTCACATATACTCAAAGGTTCGTGTACATATATATCTTTTTGATATGATCGACCCCTCGGTAAGGCTACGAAGTGCCATAATAGACGGGAACTTTTTTATAGTTTCACGTTTATTAAAGAGATTCCCTGACCTTTTGGACAATATCAACCCTGATAATGGCTGGTCAAATTTACATTACTCCGCATACCATGATAGATACCAAATATCCGAATTATTACTAAAACTGATCTTTGAAAGATCTAGAACGATATCATCTTCGCCTTCAACTTTATCTTTAAATTCTTCATCTTCTTTAAATTATCAACAACAAACCTCAACTACAACTTCTTATACACAGATAACATTAGAAGATGAAATTAAATTAACTTTTGATAAAGATACTGTGATTCATACAGCTTGTTTAAATAATGCATCAAAAACTTTACCTCTTTTACTAAACTATTTTAATGTGTGTATAGATCAAAGAGGTAATCACGGTTATACACCTTCACATCTTTGTTGTATTCATAATTATCCCCAATGTCTTCAAATACTGCTAGATAATGGTGCTTATCCAAATATACAAGATGATGATGGTAATACTCCTTTACATTTATCTTTACAATATGCATTTGTTGATTGCTGTGAACTCTTAGTCGCTTATAGAGCTAATGATTCAATGTTAAACAACGAGGGTTGGAAACCAATGGATCTAGTTTTTAATTATGAAATGCAATATAAATATCAAGAATTAAAATCAAAACCACCTTCAATTATTAATTTAACAACACAGGGTCAAGTAACACCAAATCTGTCATACGGATCATTCGGCATATCATCGGCTTCAAAATATCATTCACCAACAAATATAAATTCAAATCCTTTGGTATCCGGTTCAACTCCGAATTCAACAAGTATACCCCTGTTTACAGGCAATCAATTAAGTAACAAGATTAATTTACCTACAATTCAACGTCGTAAATATTCAACTTCTTCAACTACATCATCTGAAGGTGCAACTGAAGAAAGTGACGTTGATGATGTGGAATTCTTAGATCAATCAAATTCATCAACAACAGGATCATCTAGAAATACAAGAAATTCTTCCCCTATTTACGCAGTTCCAACACATCAACAAATTTACAGCGCTACATCTCTAAACAATAATAATAGCAATAATATAAATAACAACAACAACAACAACAACAATGAATCCAACACAACAATGCTTATCAATCAAAATAATAGTAATAGTAATAGCAGTTTAACATTAAACTCAAATGGTGCCAAGAAAACTTCGAGAAGGAAACCCCCTCCATCAGCTATGGGTTCACCACTGAGTTCATCAGGATTAACTCCACCACGTAAGACAAATCCCGCTGTCATAAACGGGGGAGTTCAAGTACATAACATAAATACAGCATTAGCATCAACAACGGTAGCATCGGCTAATTCCTCATCGAATGCGTGCACTGGTGCACCATCTCCGATATCGAAAAGATCATCGATGACTACAAGAACTTTCCGTTCAAATTCACAAGCATCTGATCCTTCACCTGTGAAACGTCATTCATTTAGTTTAGGTTCTAAAGTTCAATCATCTCCTTTACTATCTTCGACACCTACTGGAACAACATTACATGGGAATAACGTTGCTGTGGCCCCATCAGTTTCATCATCATCATCATCTATCGCTGCTATAGCTGCTACCAATACCTCCTCAACGGCACAACAGCAAGGACAACCTCAACCTATAAGAAAACCATCAATTTCATCATCTGTGGGAAGTGGAAGTGTTTCAAATTCGATTAATTCTACTCCACGTATTCGCTCAAATTCTATCTCACAACAACAGCAACAACAGCAACAACAGCAACAACAGCAACAACAATTATTACAACAGACTCAAGATCAACAACAATATAAATTAGATCGTTCATATTCATCATCATCTGAGATCGATGATGCCGCTTCAAAATTGAATGATTTCAAACTTCAAAATGAAAGTAGATTAAAACTTGGAATGAGATTAAATAATGCATTGGAATTAAATTTATTGAAACCTAACAATCGTTCACAAGATTCATTTACAAATAATAATAATAACAACAACAATGGACAATCAATAAATTATAATAATTCATCAATTATTTCAACACTTCCTATAATTAGCAGACGTTCTACATTAGAAGGTAAGAATGGTAGACAAAGTACAGATAGTGAATCTGATTATTATCTTGGACCTTCAAATTCACAATCTGGACCAATCTTACCATCAATAAGTGCTAAAATTAATAATGACTCTACTATAAATTCAAGTAATGGGAATTTTAATGGTACTAAAAGATCTAAACTTCTGAGTATTCCAATAGCTAGTTTAAGAAGTAGAAAGAGTTCATGAGGTAGTTGTATATATATTATTGCAGCATATTATTTTTATTTTCTCCCCAAACCTTTTTTTTATAAAATTATTCAAAATAGTAAAGCATCTTTGTCATCATTATCATCATTACCATTATCATCATTGTCATTATCATTATCATCATTATCATTATCATCATTACCATTATCATCATTGTCATTATCATTATCATCATTATCATTATCATCATTATCATTGTCATCATTATCTTTATCGTTTTTATTTCTTTCGTTATTCTCGTTCACATTCATATTCACATTCACAATCACATTCACATTCAAAGTCAAAGTCACATTAGCTTTTTTATTTTTATGTTCTAATTTGCTCTTTATCATTGGTTTGTATCTTAAGGTTTTGCGTTTTTTTTCTATCTTTTTCTAAGCTGGTTTTCTTATTTTGTTGTTTTCGGTTTTTTTTTTTACTTTTTTTTTCTAAATTCCATATTTTCGCATAATATATATACGTTTCATATAATTAATTTATTATTTATTATTTTCAAACCATTTAAATAATAGTGCAAACCAAACAAAAAAAAAAGAAAAAAAATAAAATAAACAAAAAGAGTAAATTGATGATCATTATAGAAAAAAAAAAAAATAAAATAAAACCAGTAAAAGTAAAAAGTAGAAAAATAAAAAAGTTTGTTTTTTTTTTTCATAAGCCTAACAATAAAATAAAAAAAAAATAAAAAAAAGAGTAATAGAAAATCAAAAATCACAGATTAATAATTTTATTCCCATCGTTATCATCAAAATTATAATCATAATCATCATCCCTCATAATTTTCTTCTTTGATGCATTCAACCAATCTTTAAAAGCATCACTTATTGAAGAATATTTATCAAAGTTGTTTATAACTCTAATGAAATTATCAGCATAATCATCATCATCATCATCATCATCATCATCGTTGTTATCGTTATCATCATTATCTTCGTTATCATGATTCTTACCATTACTATCATCATTATCAGTTAATTTAAATCCAGTTGTATTATTAGAATGAATAATCAATTGTTGAGAAAAATGATTATGATTATTTTGACTATTGAATCTTTGATGAAGTTTTTGTAAATGAGATTGATGTTGAATACTTTGATTAACTTTATTATCATCTTGTTGATCAATTTGTTCATCAAATTGAAAGTTATCATCCAGTGAATTTTCAATAAAACCTAATTCATTATTACCATTACTACCATTTTTTAATCTTTCATTTTCACCACCATTACCATTTGTAACTATACTTTGAATTAAACCACCATTAATATTTTTAATTAATTTTAATTGCATTGTATTATAACTTTTACAATGATCACATCTTAAACCTAAATAATGATATGGAACTTGAGATTTACCACCACAATCAACACATTTAATAACAGTTTTCCAATCAGACATACCATCAGGCATATTTGATTCTTTAATTTCTTTATCCAATACTCTAAATTGTAATTCCATATTAACTACAGTTCTTGAACAAATTGGACATTTATAACTATGTTTTGTAAATTCATCATAACAAATTTGATGAATTGGATGACCACATTGCATAAATACAACATTTTTAGTTGAATGAAACATATATTCATCACAAATTGGACAATTTGAATGAGTTGAATTTTCAATACATTTATGATTTGATTGTAATTCAATTGATATACATGCATTACAATTATTACAATGGAAATAATCTTGATTTAATCCTAAACCTAATCGACAAATTCCACAATCATCACAATGATAAATATTTTTTGTTGGATCATTATCAAATAATTTACATTTATCACAATAATATTCACTTAATTTCATATTACAATTGATACAATATTGTTGTGGGAATTGTGGTGTATTACAATACATACATAAAATATGTATTGTTTTAGCTCTTTGTAATTGATGTGATGTTATCTCTTGATCATGACATAATCTACATGTATACCATTTCCTACATGTTAAACATTCAATCTTACAATTTCTTTGATAATGTGGACAACCTAATATATTTTCTTCAAGATTATAATACGTTGGTTCTTTATCCTTTGCAGTTAAAATAACTTGATCTGATTCATCATCATCATCATCATCGTCATCATCTTCATCTTCTTCTCCATCACTTGATGATGATGAATTTTTATCATCTTGTTCATATTTTTGCTTTTCCATATACGATCGAGACATTAATCTTTGAATTAAAAATCTTTGATCTAATGAACTTAAATCTAATTTTAAAATTTCTTTAATTCTATTTCTTAAAAAATATTGATCACTAAATTGTTCAAAATTTAATCTTGTTAAATGATCATATTTCGCCAATGAATCCTCTCTAATTGAATCATTTTCATCTTGTAATTCTTTATCAGTTGTTGTTGTTGTTGCTGTTGCTGTTAATTTTTTTTGTAAGATTTCTTCATTTAAATCGATATTATCTTGATATAATCCTTCAACGGGATAATCAATATTTGAATTGATAACTTCTTTTAAAGAATCACTTAATTCCATATAAATCTTTGTAAATTCTTGTCTCTTATTATTAATCATATCTTCAAAATTTGACCTACTAAATTCAAATTTAGAATTTTTATTAAAAAATTTAGCATTTTCAGACAATTTTTCAGATAATTTCTTGGAACTCGTTGTTGATAAATTCAATAAAGTCTTGGGCATTGAAAAAGAAGGGAACATACCAACCCTTTCTAATTCTTCTGTAATTGAATCTTCATCATCGATTTCTTCATTTTCAATATGTTCTGTTTCATCTTCACGTTTAATGCAACCTCCTCCATCTACAGTCTTTAAATCTGGGTAAAATTCATCAGCTTTCATTCGGGATCAAGGAGAAAACACAAAAATCAGAAACGTTCAAAACGAGATGCAATTGTCGTTGGAGGTGTAGAGAGACAGACTGGCTGAATCGATCCGATCACTGGTAGTTTCAAGCAAACAGGCAGACAGGCAGACAGGCAGACAGAACACAAGCAGAACCCGCCACTCAAGACAACGTATACAAGACAAAGGACCAACAAGGAGAAACCGATCCCAACAGCAATTCAAACAGCTTCAAACAAGAGCAAAAAACCGTTGCAAAACACAAAGACAGACAGGCACCTCCACAGCCAAAAAAATCAAAAATCAAAAATCAAAAAAATCAAATATTTTTTTTTCTCACCGGCTCAAATTTAAGACCAAATTTGATTTTATATGGAGATTTGTTGTTTGGCTTTATTATGGCTTGGCTGCTGCCAGTTTGCTTGTCCTTCCACTGTTTCTTGCTCTCTCTACGTGTATCCAGTGTATTGTATATATAGTGTTTATCGTATATTGCTACACAGGTCAATTGATACTCGTTGAAGATTACTCATATTATCACTGTTACTATTATTAGAGATGGCTTTCACAGATTATATAAAGTTTAGCGGGTTTGGTGATGACATGAAGTCCAGAAACTTCAGGTAAGTTGACTTAATATTTTCTTATTTTTTTCACACTTGAAGTTATCAATTGACAAAAAAAATTGTTTTTGTACTAACTATAATTTTAAATTATTTACTTAAAAACAGTCTCTATGGTCAATGGATTGGAATCATATTGGTGTTTTTATCATTAGCTTTAGGAATAGCTAATATATTCCATTTCTCAATAGTGATAGTATTTGCAATCATAGCAATTGTTCAATCACCAATTTTAGCATTTGTTGAAATTCCATTTTTATTAAAAATTTTCCGTGTACCAGATTGGTTTATATTAGGTATTCAAAAAATTGATAATAATTGGATGCGTGTTGCCTTTTATTTAATTAATGCTTTAATTCAATGGTTAAGTTTAACAGTTAAGGCAACTTCTTTATTAGCTTTAGCTATATTATTCACAATATCTGCAATTTGTTATCTTATCGCTGCTATGACTCATCAAGAGTTCCATAAATCTAACGTTGTCGCTAGTGTTGACGTTGGTGAATTACCAATTGATGCTCAAATTAGAGATGCTTTGTAAGGAAAAAGAAAAAGAAAAAGAAGATAAAAAATCAATTACAAACATAACAACAACAACAACAACAACAACAATCGATTTATATGATATATGATGTCTTCTCTTCGGCTTGATTTTAAATCATGTATATATTTAAAGATTAAAGGGTCCCCTCCCCTCCCCCCCCTCATTATTTTATTTAACCGACTCATCTCATTCACTCAATTCTCATAAGGTTTCCCACTCTCACTTTCAATCATATTTACTATCATTGTTATGTTATTGTTATTGTTATTGCTCTTGCTGATGAAGGTGACATTGACGGTTCCCTTATTACTACAACAAGGGGAGCTGTTTCTTCTTCTTCTCCTTTTCCTTCTTCTTCTTCTTCTTCTTCTTCTTCTTCTTCTTCTTCTTCTTCTATGATTTTTATTGTTTTCTTGTTTTTTTTTTGTTTTTTAAACTATTTTTACGTTAAAGAAGAGTATTATTTTATCTTATCTTATCTTATTTTAAAATTACCTTTGCTTTTTATATTACTATTTACTTTTACTTTTACCATTTCAAAATTGTGATGTTTGCTTTTTTTTCTTTTTGTCTCCTTTGCCGTTTGATTATGTAGTTTGTCTCCTTTTTTTTGTTGATTATTATTATTACTATTATTACTATTATTTTCTTGTCTTTTGGCCTTTTTTTTTGGTTTTACGCCTTTATTTATCTGTTTTTTCTTAAGTGATATTTTAAATCCAATAAATATAGTTTTTGTTGATTGATAAATAAATGATGATCAATCTTGTCTTTTAACACTTACAATGTAAACTATCTTTTTTCTATTATATTTGGAAATAGACACGGATATTCGATTAAATTTAATAGTAAAAATAATAGTAATAGTAATAATAGTAATAGTAATAGTAATAGTAATAATAGTAATAATAATAATAATAATAATAAAAGAAAACGTGCATGGATAGTGATAGTATAAACAACTAACCAAGATTTTGACCCAAGATATACTTTATACATCTTTTAAAAATGTGTAATTTGGAACCAACAGTAATAAAGAGAGAAAACAAAAATAAAATAAAAGGGAAACAAAACAAAATAAAAAAAAAAGATAGGAATAAAAGACCAATGCAATATCACATCATGGATACATGATGATGTAAAAATGAAATAACAACAAAAAAAAAAATAAAAATGAAAAAACAAACAATACTAATAAAAAAAAAGAAGATAAAAAAACAAGAAAAACAACAAAAAGCGAATGCATATATAGATTGTTATAATGTAGCTGTAAAAGTTAATACAAACAGAAGCATGCTTCTTCATGAAGGAAACGACAATAACACAATGAACATCTTGAGAAATTGATGATTGATTAGCACCTTAAAGGATACAAAATATGAAAACCGACACCTTGAAGTATTAAAACATTCATAATGACTAGAAGATCAGTATTGTTGGCTGTTGGCGATAAAAAATAAATAGTGAAGCTCAGCACATACACAAATAGTAATGGTAAAAAAAAAAAGATAAAAAACAAAAAAAAAAAAAAATAAAAATAAATGAATGCAAAGAATAGACGTTAGGTCGAAGGAAAAAAAAAAAGAATAAAACATAAAATTTATGGAATCAATCCATGAATCTTTCTTAAATGTTGCTTTAAATTGTCATTTCTATTGAACCTCTTCCCACAACCAACTTCATTACAAACGAATGGTTTCTCACTAGAGTGGGATCTCATATGTCTCTTAACATGTTCAGGTCTTTGGAATCTAGAATGACATAAAGGACATTCATGAATTTTTTTCTTTTCTTGATCTGAATTTTTTGAACGAGATTTTGAACGAGATGATTGATGAGGTAAATCTAATGTTTCAGGTTCTTTAAATGATATAGAACCTGATTTTTTTAATTTTGTTAACGTTACAGTTGAAGTTGAAGTTGAAGATGATGTAATCGATAAATCTGTATCAGATTTTGTTGGTGATGAAACATTTGAATGTGTTTGAGGATCATTATTACGACGTTGATTTTCAAAATTAGATTTTAAAGTATCTAATTGATTTGTTGAAATTGATTTACGTAATGCTTTATTAGTTGCAGCGTTATGTAATAAACCACCACCTGTTGAATTGTTTGAAGTTGAAGGTGAAGAAGAAGAAGATGAATTAGGAGGTGTTAAATATTGTAAATGATGTGCCTGGAAACTTGATGGGTATAAATGAGAATGCATTTGGCTCATCACTGATTGTTGTTGATGTTGTTGTGTCTGTAATTGATTATTTTTCAAAACAGAATTTGGGAATTGAGGAGGTAATTGAGGTGGTGCCGATTGTGGTTGATTAGCAAAGTGTTGATGCAATTGATTTATTTCAGTTTGTTCATGATTTTCAGGAATTTCACTAATAGAATAAGTAGAACTATCAACAAATGAATGATTAGATCTCAAAGCAGCAGTCTTTGCCTCTTTTGAAGCAGCAATATCACTTAAATTAATAGAAGATCTTGATCTTGTTAATTTTGAAGTTGATTGAGAAGGTAATGGTGGCATAGTATTTGCTCTCATTATCATCGGATGTTGTTGAGATTGTGCTTGCTGAGATTGAGATTGTTGCTTTTGTTGCTGAATCATTTGATGAAGTTGTTGCTGTTGTTGCTGTTGAACTGGTTGAACTGGTTGAACTGGTTGATGTTGAACTTGTTGATTTTGTTGACCCTGAGTATATTGTTGATTAAACATAAATAATTCAGGGTTCAAAGATTCAACATTACTTGAATCAATTAACATTGGTGGATCAGGAATTGTTGCAAAAAATTCAGAATTCATAAAATTAGCACTTGAATCAGTTAAATTGGTATTATTATTGCCATTATGATTAGTAGTATTATTATTATTATTATTATTATTATTAGTAGCAGTATTATGATTATTAGTATTAACAAAATAACTTTCGGTATTTGATTCATTTGAATCTAAAGTTAATGTAACAGTACTATCACCAATATTTGAATAACCAAATTGATTATCTGTTGTATATTGAGATTGTAATTCAGATAATTTACCACCAAATTTTTCTTTTAAAAGCATCGAAGGGCTAATAAAATATGATGAATCAACATCTTCCTCTTCTTCTTCTTCACCTTCAGGATGACCATTAACAGTTGTCATTGTATTATCAATATTATTTCGTTCTTCATCATCATCTAAATCATCATCATCTTCATCATCTTCATCATCATCTAAATCATCATCATCTCTACCAGTAGAATTTTTTGGTCTACCAGGAGTTCTCAGTGGAGTATTTATTGGTGAACCATTAAAATGACCATTATTATTACCACTAATATGTTGTTGATTTTGTAATTGTAAATCAGTATCTAAATGAGATAAAGAAATTGAAGTTGTAATTGATTTATGCTTTCTATGTTTACTTATCTTTGGTGATAAAAAATATGTTGGTGTATAAAAAGGGTTACCATGAATAGGAGATTTTTCAACAATTGACATTCTAGATTTTGATCTTCTATGACCAGAATTTGGATTAATTGATGTCGGTATACTATTAGTTGTTGCACGTCTTGGAGTAATATGAGAATTAGATCTTTTAATTGGAGTTTGAATTGGAGTTGTTGTTAAAGTCATATTCAAATTTGAAGAAGAAGAACTTGAAATCATATTACTATTAATAGCAGAAGAAGATGATCTTCTCTTAATTGTAGTTGTTGAATTAGTAGCAGATGAAGAAGATGAAGAAGAACGTAAAGGAGTTTGATGAGAATTTGATAAAGAATTTGTTGAAACAGATGAAGTCATATTATGATGGGTATTATTCAATGAAGAAATTGTTGAAGAAATTGTTGAATTTGAAAAAGATTCGGGTATATTATTCACTGGTGGGTATTGTAAATTTGAATCATCATGATTTGAAATTGGTACAAAATCCATAAATTCATTATCATTTGAATTATCATCATTTCGTATCATTACAGAATTTTGAGATTGTGAATTAGATTGAGATTGTAAATATTGATAATGTTGCATATGAACTTGATGATGCTGTATTTGATTTTGACTCTGCGTTTGCGATTGTTGTTGTTGCTGTTGTTGGTGGTGCGATTGAAGAAGATGGTTTTGAGATTGAGATTGAGGTTGAATCTGTTGTTGTTGTTGTTGTTGTTGCAATTGAGAATGATTAGCTAAATCTAAGAAATCATAATTTTCAAATGTCTGTATTGTAAGATTATCGTTCATTAGTGGGGATGAATTAATTGTCAGATTTGAATTTGTAGTTGATAAATTTAGATTTAAATTTTTGATAGTATTAGTTGGAGGAGGAGATGACGACATCATAGTAAAAGCAGATTGAAATGACGAAAATTAAAATTTTTTTTTTTTCAATTGATGATTTCACAACTTAAACTAAGAATATTGAATATTAAAAATAAGAAAAGCACAAAAATAACAACAGGGGGAAACGAAACAGATAAAAAAAAAATAAAAAAAAAAGGTAAAGAGAAAAAATTTTTTAGAACAGCAGGGTTTCAAAAATGGAAAAAATGAATATAAAATAAAACAATGATAATAAAAGAATTCAAAAATTGAAGAGATATAATCAATGAATATTTGATATATGAATCAAACAAAGAAAAAAATGGTGGTAAAAGTATAAGGAAAAAAAAAAAAGGTGTATAATTGGATAGGTGAATGAATATAAAATGGATGGAGGGAGGATATATGAATGAATCAGAGGATAAATCCGAAGCAAATTGAACAACAAAGAAGGAAAAAAAACAGTGATATCAGATTTGCAGTAATAAATGTAATGAATACACTAATCAATTAATATAAATTAATATATATATATATATAAATTATATTATCAAGAGAGGGAAACGAAAAAAATAGATGTATATAAATTGAAATAGAGGGAGAGAGAGAGAGGGAGACACTGAGAGTGGGAGGCAGAGTGAATCAAACAAGACAAAGACAAAGACAAAGAGAGACAAAGGACAAGACAAAAACAACTCTCTATAATAATTAAACATGACTTTTTACAAAAAAAGAAAGAAGCATACAAAATTTACTTATCAGAGGGAAAAAAAAAAAGCTGTGTGCGCAATTCTATTCTACAAATTCTAAAATTATTATGTTTATACACGGGAGGCTGTTCTACTATTACGTGCGC